>OZ010791.1:210747054-211342153 GCA_963932465.1 Maratus speciosus | reverse complement strand
TGAACTGGAGAGTTTGTCGATGAGGGTTGGTAGAATTTATTATGTGATTCGATAAAATTAACGGAGGAAATTTAGAAATTTAAAATTGTTTATTGGCTTTGGATGATTCGGTGGAACTGCTTTCGATTGTCTGGGTTTTTCTTCTCGAAACGGAACTGGGAGAGTTTGTTGATGATGGATCGACGGAAGTTTGATCTTTGCGATTTGATTAAATCGATGGAGGAAATTTAGAATTTAAAATTGTTCGTCGGCCTTGGAATGCGCGATCTGTGGATGATTCAGTGGAATTGCTTTCGATTGTCTCGGTTTTTCTTCTCGAAACTGAACTGGAGAGTTTGTCGATGAGGGTCGGTGGAAGTTTGATCTTTGCGATTCTATGAAATCAATGGAGGAAATTTAGAATTTAAAATTGTTTATTGGCTTTGGAATGCGCGATGTGTGAATGATTCGGTGGAACTGCTTTCGATTGTCTCGGTTTTTCTTCTCGAAACGGAACTGGAGAGTTTGTTGATGAGGGTTGGTAGAATTTATTATGTGATTCGATGAAATCGATGGAGGAAATTTAGAAATTTAAAGTTGTTTTTTGGCCTTGGAATGCGCGATGTAGTCGTGTTGGGAGAAATGTTTTTCTTTCCATTTTTCTGTTTCGAATGGGGAAGGGAAAGACGAATTGCTCGAAGGCGAAAGTGAAAATGGCCGCCTCTGGCCCGTTTCCTCGAGACGCGTCGTGTACCGATATTGATGAATCGAAAAACTTTTACTTGTCGTTTCTGACGCGAAAGAAACTAGATTATTACCCGATAGTGTTTATTTCTCGAACCGTTCGTTGTTGATTTTTTGTTTCCCCCTCTCGCCCCCCTCCCACGCGAATTAATTTTTCCCGACCCGTGATTCGACTGTCGAGTTCCGTGTCGAGAGTTTAATTTTTACGCGTTCCCCGTACGAATAATCTCGAACCCTTCGTCGTTACTTTTTCCCGTTCCGTTTTTGCTTTTTTCCGGATTCGGAAAAAACCCGCGGGGGTCAGAGTGCTCGAAGATTAAATCGTCCGACTGTATTTAATCGCACTGCTTTGTTTTACGGCTGGCTTCTGTAAGGTAACGTTATTTTCTGAAGACGAAACAAAATAAGCTGGGAGAAAGAAATAGCATACCGTACCGGGGGCTAATAACGTCAATTTAATCTGCAGGTCTGAAATTGTAAATGTCTTTCAGGTTATTGATTGCAGCGTGGCCTACGTAATAAGCATGTCTGTCATTGCAGTAAACATTTCATTTTTTGAATGAAGACGTTCAACGTTTTTTAACAAAATACTTTTGTATCCTTACAGTGGTGCAGCCAGAATTTGGTTCTAGGAAGGGGGGGGGGGGGTTGAGTTTCTGATAAAAGTGTCCGCCTGTTATTTGAATCGCCGGTTAATATAATCAGTCTTTTTAATGAATCAAATCATAATGCTTTTTTTTTCGCAGTTGCGTTGGTCATGTTTCATTTAAACAACGTTTACAATATTAGAGTTAGAAAACATAAAATGCACCAATGAAATAGCACAAAACTAGGTTAGATTTATAAAAGTGTTTAAAAATGATGAGACAAACTTTAAGAGATGGAAGAGCACAGTCCAGCAAATAATTTTTGCATAGAAAATAATAGGGTTCCAATCCACTTGTTCAATCAAAAATACACAGGGTTTCATTCCAAGACAATTCCGAATTCTTGTTCTTAACTTTAATAATAATGAAGACATTTTAACAAAATTTTCAATTACCTTGCTTTGTGTCAAATGTAACAACATCAGGAGAATTGGTGGAATTTATGATCATCCACGTCCAATTAGTGCTCAATTGGGTAATCCATATTTCGGAATGTAGTTGATATTAAACATTGTATTTTTGGCTTAATTACTGTGCACTTCCAGTACTTTACATGGCATCGAATTCGGCATTAAGCAATGTAAATCTGTTGAAAATTTCGTTACAATATCTTTATTATTATTAAAGTTCTCTAAAAATATCCGTAATTAATCCGTAAATATTTGAATCGCCGTTAATATAATCAGTCTTTTTAATGAATCAAATCATAATGCTTTTTTTTTCGCAGTTGCGTTGGTCATGTTACATTTAAACAACGTTTACAATATTAGAGTTAGAAAACATAAAATGCACCAATGAAATAGCACAAAACTAGGTTAGATTTATAAAAGTGTTTAAAAATGATGAGACAAACTTTAAGAGATGGAAGAGCACAGTCCAGCAAATAATTTTTGCATAGAAAATAATAGGGTTCCAATCCACTTGTTCAATCAAAAATACACAGGGTTTCATTCCAAGACAATTCCGAATTCTTGTTCTTAACTTTAATAATAATGAAGACATTTTAACAAAATTTTCAATTACCTTGCTTTGTGTCAAATGTAACAACATCAGGAGAATTGGTGGAATTTATGATCATCCACGTCCAATTAGTGCTCAATTGGGTAATCCATATTTCGAAATGTAGTTGATATTAAACATTGTACGTTTGGCTTAATTACTGTGCACTTCCAGTACTTTACATGGCATCGAATTCGGCATTAAGCAATGTAAATCTGTTGAAAATTTCGTTACAATATCTTTATTATTATTAAAGTTCTCTAAAAATATCCGTGTTCAAAGTGAAGTCGTATCTGCACTAATATTTTAAAGAAGTAACTTTTTTTTTTTTTTTTTTTTTTTTTTTTTTTTTTTTTTGTAGGGGTTAAATTTTGGAATTACCGAACGGATTTAAAAAGAAAATCAGATTTTAAGATTAATCAGAACAAAAGATTGTGCAAATTTTACCCGCGTACAAAGGGTTCAATACAAAATATCAGTACTGCTCATAGGCGAAATACTCGCGTATGTATAACAATACCACATGCCATAATTTAATTCTATTTGAATGGAAACCGATGAATATTTCTCACTCTAAAACAAAGACTTTGTACAAAGTTTAAACTTGGCAAAGAACCAACCACGCTTCGGAAACAGGTCGCAGAGATTCTCACGAAAAGTCCCTTGTCAATCATACCGGGTGTCCCAAAAAGTACTGACTGATTTTAAAATTCAATAACTTCCAAACGGTGACAGATATTAAAAAAATTCTTGCAGGAGGGTTATGCATAAAGTCAAAAGTTTTTTTACAGTGATTTTCGATTTTAGTTCCAATTACAAACAATAGGTGGCGCTGCGATCAATAGTCGCTAAATTCAAGCTCGATTTTTGGTACTTCGTGGCCCGGATAATACATTTCCATCTCCTTTTTCTGCATGGAACAACAGAAAGGACCAAAAATCGAGCCTGTATTTAGCGACTATTGCTTACAGCGCCATCTATTGTTTGTAATTCGAACTAAAATCGAAAATCACTGAAATAAAACTTTTGACTTATGCATAACCCTCCTGCAAGAATGTTTTTAATATCTGTCACCGTTTTGGAAGTTATTGAATTTTAAAATCAGTCAGTCCTTTTTGGGACACCCGGTATTTCACTTAATAGTAGACAATTTTTGAAAAAGTACGCTTAACAACGTGAAACTTTCCGATTCATTTTTAAAAATAAAAGCATATGCAGGCATGATTATTCAAGTGATTTCTAACCGAAAAGTTTTTCCATTATAAATAAATTACTTATTGAATTATAAGCGATTGTTTTCTCAAAATTACTGACTTTTAATGTCTTGGAATTATTATATGAATTATTTTTTTTAATATTTGCCTTTAATAATTGAATTCAGTTGGAATGAAAAATGTTGCTTATAACTATGATTCGCCTTTCGTAAAACAAAGATCTTGTACAAAGTTTAAGCTTGGCATTGTGCCAAGCGCGCTTCGAAAGGATGTCGTAAAGTAACAACATTGTTTTGATTCGTGCCGCTATTTTCTAGATCGGTTTTTAATTAATATCTCGGCTAATTGCAGACACATTTTTTCGAAAATCATTATCAACAACCCTTGAATGATTCTACGTCGATAGGTACAGCCGTGGAAAAAAAAAGTAAACACCCCCTACTAACTCCTCAACAATTTATCGTCAACGAAAGTTACTGGTACCGAACGATTGGAAATAAAGTCTACTTTTAATTGATGTATATAATTTTTTCTTAGGGGGCCATCTACATATTAAAATGAATCCAAACTTCATTTTTTTTCAATGGCAATATCCAATTTTAATGATATATTTCAAATCTTCGGTTCAAACTGTGCCTAGACACCAAATTTCAAGTCATTTGAATGATAAGTTTTTGAATTATAAACATTCAAAATTTAGTGCTTGTAATGTTAAATTACATTTTCATATTTTTATTTATATCTCCTGAAATTATGCTTCTAATGTGCTACTTTTTTGTGTAGCAATAATTCTAATATACCCAAACATAAATACGCTGAATTTGCATTTTTTATAATTTTATGATATGAATTATGAAATTAATATTCGAAAAAATTATGAATTGCAACCTACATTTTTTTTGATGAATTTAGATTTATTAAGACCTGCTTTATGGAAATCCAAAATTTCACATTTTTCTCCCAAGTAGTTTTCAAATTATGTTTAAAAAACGGCAAAATGAGTGTTTAAGTAAGTCTATGATAGAAGTGAGTAGATACACTGCTCAAAACAATTAAAGGATATTGCAGTTTTGGGTGGATTTTGTAACTGGTAAACTTTTTAGCTGATTGATACATGGTCGACAGACATAGTAGGTTATATGAGAATAAATTACACATGTTTGGCAGAAAAAAATGCATTTTATTGCGCATTTGTGTACTAAAGGAAAAAAACACAATTTGTGCATATGAGAAAAAAAGAATAAGAAAAGGTGTTTTCTTCAAAGAAAATCATTTTCAGTAGGGGGTATGGTTTCCACGGGCGGCCAGCAACGTTGAACACCTTTGAGGCATGGACTCAATGAGACTATTAATGACGAGTTGGGGTATTCTGCCCCACTCTTCCAGAAGAGCTCTTTCCAGTTCTTGGAGAGTTTGTGGGGGTTGTTGGCGGCCAGAAACTCGTCTTCCTAGAGCGTCCCAAACGTGCTCGATTGGATTCATGTCTGGAGAACACGCTGCCCATTCCATTCGAACGATTCCTTCCTCGAAAAGGAAATCCTCCACCAGGTTTGCACGATGTGGCCTGTAGTTATCGTCCATTAAAATGAAGTTATCTCCGATTGCTGCAGCGTAAGGGACTACAATAGGTCTGAGGATCTCATCCCTATATCGGCGACCAGTCAGAGCTCCATCTCGAATGATGTAGAGGTCAGTGCGCCCGTCAATGGAGATGCCACCATACACCAACACTCCTCCACCGCCAAATCTGACACTTTCGTGCACGAACGCAGGATTATTCCTACTGCCACGGTCCCTCTAGATGAAAATACGCCTATTATCCGGATGCACAGAAAAACGGGACTCGTCAGAAAACAGAATATTGCTCCATTCATTTCTCCTCCAGTTGACATGCTCGGTTGCCCACTCCCTGCGGTCGCGACGATGCCTTGATGTTAATCTAACACATACCATCGGTCGGCGAGCATACAGACGTACAGCATGGAGCCGGTTTCGGACAGTCTGAGTTGAAATCGTGGTGCCTGTAGCCGAGCGAAGGTGTTGTTGGAGAAGAGTAGCGTTCATGGTTCGGTGTCTCCGAGCTGTTAACGCTAAATACCGATCTTCATTGGGCGTTGTTGCCCGTCTACGACCTTGCCCTGGTCTTTGGCCTGCACATCCACTCTCCAAAAAACGGTTCCAGATCCTGGAAATGACACTTTGTGACACTCCAATGGTTTGCGCTACTTCGGCTTGAGTTTGGCCCCCTTCTAACCTACCAACAATTCTCAAAGCTTCTGAATCTGTCAAATGACTTCGCTGAGACATCGTACTCATCGAAACAAAGCAATCATTGAATGCCGATCATCCTTGTCTTCATTCTCTTTTATCCAGTTGAAAGTCAAATTTCATTCGCTGCCGCTGAAGCGACGTTTTTGACGTCGAACTCAAAATTTGCATACTCTACAGTTTGAAAACCAGAAAAATCTGCATTTGTGATTCTCTTCTTCTATTTTCGGCAAAAAAAATTTCGTTTATATCTTTATTTTATATAAAACTTCAAATATCCTTTAATTGTTTTGAGCAGTGTATTTTGAAATTTCTTCTGCTGTCCTGTAATCTAACCGGCTTCATTGACTGCTTGAGTGGTGCTTAAGGTGCCTTGATCAAGAAGGGGGTTCTCTTGGTTAACAATCGAGTACTGAACTTCAATTTGGATACAGCCCTTAAAATACGCTCGGAAACTTACGGTACGAATTGCATAAAAATTTGTTTTTTGGCTAATTGAAGGGTGTAGAGTTCATTTATGCTGTCAGAATTGTGTACTGCTATTAAAAAATAACAAAGTTATGGTTCGTTTTAGATGGCCCACTAAAAAAATTTTATACACATCATTTAAAAGTAGACTTTATTTCCAATCGTTCGGTACCAGTAACTTTCTTCTACGATAATTTGTTGAGGAGTTAGTAGGGGGTGAGGGAATTCAGAAACATTCGAATAAAAACAAATCTTCGAATCAGTCATTAATCACATCAGATTCAAAATAAATAAAATGCAGAACGATTTTTACTCATTCAAAGTAAATCAGCACTCAAATAATTAAAAGCTCGCAGAATTGAATATTAATAATATTTATTATTACTAGGCAAGCCTGGTTCAGATCACTTATAGCGGCGATCGCTCGCTTCAAAATTTACTTACATCTACCTTTTTAAACAAACTGAAAAATAGTAAAGTGAAAAATAGGGTTACCATAATTCTTGGCGATGATTAATTTTCGCCAAGTCAAACAGAAGGAAGGGGGGGGGGTTAACACTCTGCCTCCGGATGAACAATTACTATTGTTCGTCATTCAAACTAAATTTTTATCAAAAATTTCAAATTACATTCATAAGACAATTAAAAGTTAGAACATACTTACAATAATGAGACATACAATTAATTCTATTTTCACAGGAACAACTACTGAAACTAAAATAAACAAAAATATTAGATTAGAAAAAGTTAAAGAAAAAATGTAAACAAAATGTTCTTAAAAGTGAAAAGTTCAAAAAATCAGTCCATAATATCAAGTTCCAATTTATGTAGCAGTTGAACTGGTCTCTTTATTACACCAGATTCAGTTTGTATTGCACAAGATCTAACTTTCGAATCTCTTCCTAAAAAGAGCTCTGTAATTCTTCCGCATTTCCACATGTGCCTTGGAGTTTTATCTTCATTAATTAATACAACGTCACCAATTTCGAATTTAGTCGGAGCTTTGACAGGAACTGAAAAATTGGCAGATCGCAGCTCTAGCAAATATTCCTGCCTCCAACGTTTCCAGAAATGGTTTAAAACTTGATCTCGATATTTCAATATTTTTGTTAACGTTATTCTATTCGATTTAGGTTCAGTAACACAGTGAAAATCAGGTAGAGAATTTATTCGTTTGCCGATCAGGAAATGTGAAGGAGTTAGTGGAAGCGGTTCACTGTTTTCTTCATAAACATACGTTAGTGGGCGACCATTAATCATAGCTTCGATTTCAGTTAAAGTGGTTTGTATTTTTTCATATGATAGAGAAGATCTTCCGAGAACTTTCTTCAAAGGAGTTTTCACCGAACGTACCATGCGTTCCCAAAAACCTTCCCACCAACTGGCTCTTGGAATAATGAATTTCCATATGATTCTATTTTTATTAAAATATCGTAAAACTTCCTCTTTCGATATTCGGCTCCAAACTTATCTAAGAAAATTATCAGCTTTGATAAATGTTTTCGCATTATCACTGTAGATCGTTCGACAAATTCCTCTACGAGAGATAAATCTTTTAAATGACAAAAGGAAAGTTTCTGTAGTTAAATTGGTACATAGTTCGAGGTGCACAGCTCTAGTAACGGCGCACGTGAAAAGAACTATATAGGCCTTTTCTTGGCCAGTTTTTGCTTTGACATAAATAGGTCCTGCAAAATCTACAGCACAGGTATAGAAGGGTGGTGATTCAGTAATACGATCTTTAGGTAATGGTGCAATTTCCTGCTTCCCAGGAGAAGCTTTAAATTTTGTGCAAATAAGGCAATTTTTCAGTACAGATTTTATCATTTTTCGTCCTCTAATTATAAAATAATTTTCTCGTAAGTGAGCTAAAGTTGTTGCAATTCCATAATGGAAAACCTTTTCATGGGCATTTCCAATTAACAATTTGGTGTAAGCACTCCCATATGGAAGTATAAAAGGGTGCTTTTCCCTTTGAGATAATTCAGAAAATTGTAATCTTCCAGATAAAATTAACAAATCATTCTCATCCAATTTTGGATTCAGATTATACAAGGTTGAATCTTTATCGATGGGCTTTCCCTTTTTTAGTAAATAAATTTCACGATTAAAGACAGATAACTGGGTTTGTTTTAACCAATAAAATTCTGCCTTTTCGATTTCTTGAGCTGTGAGCTCACCTGAAATTTTAGGTTTTGATTTATTGATATTATTTATAAATCTTAAGATCCAGGCTGTGATATTAAGTAATTTGGAAAGAGAACTAAAATTTTCTAATTTTAACAAAGACTCTGGAGGTACACCTACTGTACAAGATAATTGAGCAGAACTCAAATTTGTTGATTTTCTTTCGTTCAAAATATTTTCATTGAAAGGTATCTTTTCAGGTTTCGGCCAACTGTCCTTTGGTAATGACAACCATTCAGGACCGTAATACCATAATTTATTTTCTATGAGGTTATGTAAATTCTCGCCTCGAGTAAGAAGATCACTAGGATTATCCTTACCCGGAATATACTTCCATATTTTAGGATCAGTTAAAGATTGTATTTCTACAACCCTATTAGCCACAAAGGGCTTCCAATCCATGACTGATCCCTTGATCCATTGTAACGTGATTGTGGAATCTGACCAGATATGAATTTCCAAATTTTGAAAATTAAATGCATTTTTTAGATATTTAGACATCCTTGCAGCTATTAATGCCCCCATTAATTCAAGCCGAGGAATTGTCAAACATTTAATCGGGGCGACTCGGCATTTTGCCCAAATAAGGCTAGTCATAATTTTATTATCACTTGTGGTACATCAAAAATAAGCTACGGCCCCATAAGCCTTAGGACTAGCATCTGAAAATATATGAATTTCGATTGGGTCCGAAAAGTCTAAACCCTGTGGAAAATATTTGCGGGGTACCTCAAATTTATGTAAATGTTCGATTTCTGCACACCAATTTTCCCATTCAATTTTTAAATCATTAGGGAATTTTTCATCCCATTCCAAACCCATTTTCCATGTTTCCTGTAGCAAACTTTTCATACGAACAGAAAATGGTGCAATGAATCCAATAGGATCAAAGAATTTTAACATGGCTTTAAGAACAACGCGTTTCGATGGATTAAATTTCCAATCATCAGGAAAGGATTGAACGTCAAAACGTAAAATATCCCAATTAGTATCCCATAATAATCCCAACATTTTTAAAGAATTATTCAAATTTTCTTCTGAGTCACATAATTTATTTTCTTTCCATAATTTTCTAAGTTTGACAGAATTAGTATTGAATTTTCGCAAATTCATGCTAGCTTCTTTAAAAATATGCGAAGCTGTTGAGGATAGATAATAAGCGTCTTCATCAGATTTTGACCCCGTAATCAAATCATCTACATAAAAAGAAGAGTCCAAAATCTTAACAACTTCAGGATGATCAACATATTTACGTATATGGGATTTAATCGTTGCAGCCAAAAGAAAGTGACTACAAGTTACCCCAAAAGCAGCTCGTGTAAATATCAAAAATTTTAAATCATCCTTTTCGTCACCAAACCACAAAAATTTTAAATAATCCCGATCTTCCTCTGTTATCCCAATTTTCAAAAACGCTTTCTCTAAGTCAGCGCTAAATGCAACATTAAATTTTCTGAAATTAAATATTACATTAAGAATTTTCGGGTTAAGGTTAGGTCCTGGATATAAACAATCATTCACAGAATTTAAATGTTTTTCTTTAGAAGAAGCATCGAAAACCATTCTTACCTTAGTAGTTAATTTATCATCTCTTAAAATCGGTCTGCGCGGCATAAAATAACCACCCTCAGTTATTTTATCAGGACATTCTTCTACAATTCCAGCAGTTAATTGTTCTAATATAATATCTTTATAATTTTTACATAAGTCATTATCTTTCTCGATTTTACGATTTAATTCCTCAAAGCGACTTCTAGCTATTCTAAAATTATTCCCGACTTTATTTTTCTCATACTTCCACAATAAAACCCGTTTCATACCTATGATTTACGAATTTTAAGTTATTCTCAAATTTATTCACAATTTCCTTATCTGCATCAGAAATATTATCATTTAATTGCGTAATACCCAAAGATTCGATTTCCCATAAAAAATTCAAATCTTCCCCAACTGAAGTTGAAACACACAGATTTAAAACAGAAGCGCTTTCCATTTTTTTCTTTTTTTATCTTCATAAAAACCACAAAGCGAATATCCAAATAAACTATCACATAAAAAGAGAGATTTAGTTATTTTTTTTTATTTCTCTATCGTAACAGATTTGATAAAAATAATCCGCCCCAATAAGAACATTTACATTCGAATGGGATGCAACAGCATTTGTTAATTTAAAAGGTGCCAGTTTATATTTAATCTGTCTGGAGAGAAGGGGGGGGGGGGGAATCCTAACGTTTGAAATTACATCTGTGACTAAAGCCTCGATAAATATGAAACGCGATTTGTTTTCAACATGGGATAATTTTAATTGCACAACATCAAATGTTTTTATTTGTGATTTAACAGCTGCAAAAGAATAAATTTGAAGTTTTTCTTGACAAATAATTCGGGGATTTAATTTTGATACTAATTGCTCTGTAACGAATGACCTTTGACTCCCCAAATCATATAAGCATAATGCAAGCTCAGAGCTTATTTCAGATCCCACATTTACGCAAGCTGTTTGAAGTATAACCTCCTTAAAGGAATTTTCATTTTGAGTATTACAATGAGAAATCGAACTAATAACTGTGTCAGCTGATTCGATTTCTTTGGGCATTGTTGATTGAGATTTTTTTAAACAAATCGAATAATGATGAAAATTTCCATTACAAAATTTCCATGGTTCTAAATTAGATTTACATTTAGCCGAGACGTGGAATTTTTTGAAACAAGTGAAACAACGTCCTTGCATGCGTAACTTATCCCGTTTTTGAGGAATAGTACACACTTTACACAATTTTGAATCGTGATCATTATCACAAAATAAACAAATATTTTTTAGATTGGTAGTCAATGCAGAGGCTGAAGGAATGTCACGTTTATAATTGCTAAAATGTTTATAACTGTTGTTATATTTATTCTTTTCTTTTTTAGCACTAAAATTATTTTCAGAGCTCTGGAGTGCCATAGTAGATTCTCGCGATTGTACTTCGTTTTTAATGAAAGAAAGAAGCTCTTCGACTTTCATTTTTTTATCATCGGTTCTTTTACGATTAAAATCAAAGCCATTTCAGCAGGTATCAACTTTAATAAAATAGGGCATAGGAGATGACCATAACTTCCTGGTGTAACTCCGAGAGAATTTAAATTTCTAATTTGTATTTCACAACTGTCATGCAGTTCCCGAAGTTCTCTAACATTAGAAGCATTCTTTACCTGCTTTAAATTTAATAATTTACTCATATGGGCGTTGATGACTAGGTCGTCACGACCGTAGCGAGCCTTTAACAAATCAACTGCAGCTTTAAAGTTTTCCTCCGAAAGCGAAAATCCTGCAACAGCATTATATGCACTACCTCCAAGAAGATATTTCAAATAGACAAATTTGTCAATAGGAGTTAAATTAGAATTCTTTTCAATTGCATTAGAATATTGCCCCCAAAATTCTAACCAGGAACTGCTGTCACCAAAAAAATTATTTATAGTGAGCTTCGGCAATTTCATAGATCTCTCTATATTTCCATTTTGAGAACCGGATTCATTTTTCATAAAATTTTGAAAAGTATTATTCTGATTTTGGGAGTTATGTTCATTTAAGAACTTCGTTATTTTATAACGAGATTCAATTATTTTCTCACTATAGGTTTCGGAACTTTCGATTTCTTACTCAAAATCGTCATCAGCAATAACATCCTGGATATCAGAGTTTAATTTTTTTAATGATTCATATTTGTCATTTAACTGATCTTTGCATATATTTAATAAATCTAGTTTATTTTCGAAAGTCATAGAATCATCTTCAAGATCTGTACTTATTTTTGTACACAATTTTGTCGTTTGTGTACGTAAGCCAGTTCTTTTCTTTTTTAAAGTTTCAATATTAGCGGTAGTCGACATATTTGCTTTCAATTAATCAACAATAAAAATATAGCTTACCTCAAGCTTTCAGAATCAGAAGAAATAATATTCAATCGTCAGTCCAGGCATCCTGACGCGGTTAGCCAGCGTGAGGGAATTCAGAAACATTCGAATGAAAACAAATCTTCGAATCAGTCATTAATCACATCAGATTCAAAATAAATAAAATGCAGACCGATTTTTACTCATTGAAAGTAAATCAGCACTCAAATAATTAAAAGCTCGCAGAATTGAATATCAATAAGATTTATTATTACCAGGCAAGCCTGGTTCAGATCACTTATTCCGGTGATCGCTCGCTTCAAAATATACTTACATCTACCTTTTTAACAAACTGAAAAATAGTAAAGTAAAAAATAGGGTTATCATAATTCTTGGCGATGATTAATTTTCGCCAAGTCAAACAGAAGGAAAGGGGGGTTTTAACAAGGGGTGTTTACTTTTTTTTTCCACGACTGTACATCGAGCGCCCTCAACTCCCACAAAAATGACACACGAATGATCTTATAATAGTTCCGTTTTTACCTTTTACTACGTATGGAGTGGAACCTTAATAAAGGTGGCAAAATGCTAGTGGCCATCTCTGCTCTAACATAGGCTATATTTTACATCGGTACAGCTTCCAAAGGGGTACAGGAACAAACGTGGGTTCGCTCGGCTTCGGCTCATGTTTTCACTATTAAATATGCAATTTTTTTTTCACGAAATTTGAAAGAGGGATTGGATACAGTTATATTTACAATTAAATAAAATTCCAGAGACTTCAGACAGTAAGATTTTTGTTACTATTGTTGTTATTATTTTATAGAATCCGACGCAAAACAACAAAAGAAAAAAAAAACAAGCGGAAAACACGAGAGGAAAATATATTTCTTTTACAACAAGATATCAATATTTTTCCACGGTCTGAAAAACCGTTAGATTTATAACCGATGAAAATGTTATTGATTTCAGACAACAAGGACTATTTTTTTTTTATATTATAAAAAAAAAAAAAAAAAAAAAAAAAAAAAAAAAAAAGAACAGAAAATGTCTTCTTACAAATGCTTTTACTTCTAATAATCAAAAAATTTTAGCGAAAATTTCATTTAAAAATATAAAATCATATAAAATCAGTTTAAAGATATAAAATCATATGCAAATTTTGTGTACTTATCACGGTCAGCTAGTGTAATTTTGATGATAAGCTGGTAGTATTCTTTAAAATGTAATAAGTGTAAATCAATGTATGACTAATTTATTGCTTATTAATTAAAATTAATGCATAATTAGCATAAAATAGTGCATAGTTATAGAAAGTATTTTTTTATAAATTTTAAGAAAATGTCTTACATTTAACACCTCTCTTTTCAAAACCCATATTCACAGGCATGTATCTATAAGTCAATGAAATTACAATGCTTCTTTCCTATAAGGAACATGTGGCAGTGCTTCCCCGAGAGCAAATTCACAACCACTCAATGTCCCAGCGCTCTTAACGCCAACCTCTGTTGCCAAGCGCTTTGGCGAGAAAATGAACTTCGACGCGCATGCGCGTGTCCTCATACAAATACGTTTGCAAAAATCTGAAGCTACTTTAATTTATCCATTCAACTGCGTATTTCTTGTTTGTGGAATACTTGCAGGAATACGATTGCGAAATACTAAATCATTACTTTACCTTCTGAATAATTGTAACTGAACAAGTCAAATGTTTAATATTATGGATCTGCTCTATAACTTTGTATTTTTTCCCTCCCAAGCTAAAGTATTTATTTCTGAAGAATTACGTAATATGTGCTGCTATCTAGTGCAAACATAAGTACTAAATACATTACAATAACAAGTCCTTATTTCATCCTCTGAATAATTATGATATGTATATGCATATATATGTATATTGTGAATAAGTGAAATGTTTATTCTTATAGATCCGTTCTACAATATAAATAAGTAATATAAATATAAGTTATATTTATATAAGTATATATGTATATATATATTCCGCTTATAATATAAGTAATATAAATAATATATAATCCGCTCTTTTTAAATGATTACCATAAATAAATGAAAATTTACCATAATTATCTTACTTACTTGTTGCGCCTATGCTCAGATAAGTGCTTTGTTGCTGATTGATAATAAGTTAAAAATAGCTAGCAGGGGCGATCCAGACAAAATTTGGGACCTATTTTGGGCACTTTCGAAAAAAATCAATTTAATAAAACAGGCCTCTTCACCAAATTATTTTTAATAAAAATGGCCCCTTCACAAAATTTTGCTTAATAAAATAGGCCCCTTCACAAAGCTCATTTCATAAAAACATACCCTTCATTAATTATTTTTTTATTTTGCCAGATTTTAAAATGTGCATTTTGTAAACAAAACTTTACAGGATGACTTAAAGCCTTTATTATTAATTAATACTTTGTTCAAATTTGAGTAACTGGATTTCATCTTTCGCTGTAAAATTTATTTTTCCCAAAAATATAAATAATTCACATAAGTAACTTTTGCTTTTCACAAAATGCCCCCCCCCCCCTCCCGAAAAAAAAAGCCTGCATAGCCTTCTGACCAGTAATGGAAACACCTCCGCCCCCCCCCCCACACACACACATACACTTTTAACTTTTCATAACTTTTCCATGTATGCTTCATAATCAAACCAATTAGGAAGCAGAAAATTTGCATTTTTTTTTTCGAAGTAATAGAAAACTTTGAATTTTATATACTAATGGCCATTTACGAAATTGCATTTATTTCAAAGATTTTAGGATATTTTATCCATTTCTCCTTTTTATTAATTTTTTTCCATATTTATCCATTAATGGAACGCTCAATTAATTTTCTTCTCTGTACGGCTATCAAATTTATTTAAAACAAATAAAAATTTTTACTTAATTAAGATGAATATCAAAAAGTAAAAACCTAAATATGATCATTACTTTATTATTGAATTTGTGGGATTATTGCAGTGATGTATTAATTTAGAATGTGCATCCTTACTTTGTAGCGATAATCTTATTCTAACAGCATCAATATTCGACTTAGCATAATCAATGATACAACTTGTGTAGACTGAATTAATCTGCGAAAGTTACAAAAGGGAAAAAAAAAACTTCTTTGAACTTTGTAAGCTTATCTAAAATATTCATATAAAGCGGATATAAATATTCGTACATGCAAATTTCGAACTACGATACTAAAAATAGACTGCAGCATGCATGCATGTGCATCAAAGTTCATTTTCTCGCCAACGCGCTTGGCAACACAGGTTGGCGTTAAGAGCGCTAGGACGTTGAGTGTTTGTGAATTTGCTCCCCGAGATTAAGCACCATTACTCGTTGATACATTGCGCAACTAATGAAATATATTCTTTAAATTTGTGTACAGACCGCCTACGGAATAATTGGTTCGAAAGAAACATTGATTGCGATAATTTGACAATAACAATCAAAAAAAGCTTTTTATAACATTATAGTACTAGTTTTTAAATTCTTATTTTTACAAAGAGTTTTACCTGGGTACAAAAAAAGCTTGATCTTAGTCTTAGCTATAATTGAGAGCAAAAAGCGTAAAACAGGGAATTTGAAACTGAGAGAGATCTACAAAGTGTATGTTTTATGTTTTTCTAAGAATTCGATGGCCTGTTATTGTTTCGAACATGGAACAAAGACAGAAGTGCAATTAAGAAACGTCCTACTGCATAATACTTAAATTCAAAGCATGTGTGTGGCAGGAAATGACCATTCTTTTAGCTTAATACGTCTAGAAAAAATGATTTAGTCCAAATAACCAATTGTCACTTAACCAATGCATGTACTATGCGCTTTCAAAGAATTTTCGCCATTTAATTGAATCACTTTGTTAACTCCTTCGGGACGGGAGCCTTTTACGAAATTTTTAATCTTTTGTCACCGTTTTTTAAAAACAAAAATTTTGGAGACACAAATTTTTGTTGAATCGAGAAAATGTGCTGATTAAATAAGGCAAATTTTACAGTAAAATTTTACTGGTGAGGAAAAACAAGGATTCTGAGCACTTCATGCGGCACGTATACGTGTCGCTCGTCCCCAAGGAGTTAAATAGAATTTGATTTAACAAAGCGGCGGATTACGAAAAAAGCCAAAAATTTTAAATATTAACTTTGGTTTTGATTCATATAAGCGGCAATTATAGTAATTTTTTTAGCTCTGGCGAGTGTTTTAACCCCCAACTCCCTTCCCCCTTTGGCTGCGCCACTGGCCATGGACCAGTTCTCTGAAATCAGCACTTTTTATCTAAACATAAGCACAATTTAAATAATTCCCATATCGCCACGTAATGTCATCCCCCGCTCACCCCCCCCCCCGCCCCCGAAATAAAATCCTGTATAGTCTACTGCCTTAAGGGCATCTTGAATTGTAATAAGAGCACTTTCCTTTTTAAAAGCATTAAAAATTTATGCTAATCAACATTTTCTAGACGCATTCACATTAAACAATTACATTATACCCAGACAACAATGTAAGCAGATAGTGGAAGTAGGATATCAATTTACTAATAGAAAAAGTCACATCCTATGAAACTGCCATTCAAAATTCTTTTAAATTAATTTATTCCAATGCCCCCCCCCCCCCCAAAAAAAAAAAAAGTGTAGCTGCGTTTATCATGTATATAAAAAATGAGCACTGTTATAACTCAAATTATTTTTTATTAATTTTTTTTAAAGCTTAATAGAAACGAATGTAGACTTTTATTCACAATATTATAAGCAAAACATACATAAAATTGATAGGACACTACATTTTATATTTTCACAACACCACCAGCATTAAATTTACGGTCATAATATTCTGCCATGGGATTCTTCGGAGTCATACATTTTGTCGATGTAATAAGATACATACAAAAAGCCATCTTCATCGCTGTTTTCTTCGAACAAGTCGCCCATTTTAACGCTTAAATAAAAGAAAAAAAAAAGAATAATTGATAATGTATTACATAAATTGTAAGAACAAGAAAGATTTTCACACAATCGTAATAATTAAAAAGTAATGTAACAAATTATTTAATTAAATACGCAGAGATCTACAAATCCATCTATGCAGTAAAATATATTAAGGGTATATTCGAAAAAATATTTTTCCGCCCTCAACAGCTCGAAATTTTCTGAGACATTTTCAGACTCATTTTTAAAAGTAAAAACATGAAACTTGCTGAGGTGATTTTTGAAGAGATGTATAAGAGGCCGTGTGATTTCGTTTTTCGCTCAATTAATTAGAATTTTATTTTTAAACAATTATTTTCTCATTATGACCATTTTTACCCAACTGCCAAGAAGGGCTATGTGTTTGACGCGTATCTGGGTATGTGGATTTCTTTATACCCTCGAAACATCCCAACGGCTGGATGGATTTTAATGAATGAGGTCTCTATCGATTCGTCTTAACCGTCCGATGGTTATAGGCTAGGTTTTGTTTTATGAATTCAAAATGGCTGCCGTAAAATACAAAATAGCGGTAGGGATGAAAGAACATTTTTACGCACCATATTGAGTGGCATATCATTGGATAGGCTTTTCAAAATTAAGACGATGTTTCATAGACTATTTTACAGTCAGAAGCTCCGTTTAAATATTACATAACCTGGAAGTTGTGTAGGTAGGATCTCTAGCTTTACTGCAACTCTAACCTTCATAGACATCTTTAGGCCTCATCAAAACAGTGTTTATAGATAGGAACTAACAATTAAACACAACTTAAAAATCATCAATACAAGTAAATAAAAAAAATAGGTGAGTAATATAAAAAATAGTTTCACATTGATGATAAATAATTAATTAGTTCGCTTTTTACGCAGTCGGGTTTTTTGAATTTTTAAATTTAATTTTTACTTGTTTTCATTCCCAGATCTCCCGCTCCAGAAAATTCGGTTCAAAACGCCAACTTTGACAGCATTTTTTACAATATTTTCTTCATTTAGGAAAAACTCGAGAAGCACGGCACATTATGTAGTTTCTAAATAAGAGAATTTCCCAGTTTGATGTGTTTGAGAGCAAAAATGAATCAGAAAATAAGCAGTTTGGATTGGAATACACCCTTAAGACGGATTCGCAAAGGACTGGAAAGCAATTCCGTTTTAGTCATGTTTCCGTTTTCGGAGATCCGCCGTTTATTGTAACTGTATGATTTTCTATTAACCGGGACCAAGATTTTTTTTTTCGTTTAAGGCGAAATTCCGTTACACACAGGTTATATGTTAACAGTTGTTATTGTTTATGAATTTATTTATTTTACTAATTTTTCTGCAGATGTGATGCTGTATTTCTCTTTTATATTCCTGTGTGCATGTATTTTATGCTGTATTTCTATATTTTAGTGTTGTATATGATGTGTGTAAAGTTTTATATTTAAATGTTTACTACGCAGCCATTCTGAAGGTTTACTCAATTTTAATTTATATAATATTACAGTAAAAGAAACATCTTCCTATCTATCTATCTATCTATCTATCTATCTCTATATATATATTATCCATTCAGTGTGTTTGGGGACACTGTATTGTTGTAAATTTATTCATACTATCACAATTTTTGTTGGTGGTCAGTAATGTTTAATTAAGGGTTATATCTATATGTATATATATAGCCGAATTTGGCGACCAAAATTAGTCGCCAAAAATGACGTCAACTTAGCTATATCTCTAATATTTCGCCAAATTCCCATAGACTTCCATTGTAAACCAATAGGGTTTACTTGCTTACAGAAAATCAACAAATTGAGATATTTTAGCATGCTTTCCCAAATATAAATTTTATTGGAGACCAAGTTGGCCGCCAAAGGCGGCTACTAGTGCCAAAATTCTTCTAGCGCTACATTGTTGACCTTTTGATTTTTCTTTACATAATTTAAGTAAAACTTTTTACATCGGAACCATAACCAGACAGCGGCGTCAGATATGGCTTTAATTGTTTTTGTGGGACTAATTCCCATACTTTTTTTTTCTACTTGAATAAAGAATAAATTTAGTTCGATGTAGGGGGTAAGTACTCCTGCCTATCGATAGATTTGATGTAAAAATTATATAAAAGTTATTAACTGATTTAAAATTTATTATAGTCTTCCACAATTTAAGAAGTTATTAGCACGTACATATTATCCATTCAAAACCTAGTGATCCTAGCAAATAATAACATGAAAATAAAATAAAATAATTGAGAAATCTTTCATCTGCTGTTAGACTGTCTGGTTAATTTTTATCTTTTCTTAGTGTTAAATACCTTTTGTGGGTAGAAATGCCTTTAGTTTATTTGGTTGCTTGACATTTTGAATAACTCTTTAATAAATGATAATAAAACACTATATTTAAAAATTTTCTCGGTTCATTTTTATACTGGATGCAAGCCAATTTTATATTGGATTACTGTTATGACCTAGCTTTATTAAAATGAACAATCTAAGGAGGGAAAAACAATATTATGCCAAGAACAATAATGACTTTATTGTAACGTTCTATATTATTTAAAATCTTTAAAAAAAATGGAAACATTCTATTTACTTTCTTATTTCTTATTATTATTGTTGTTGTCGTTGTTTCTTCATGTACCCGTAACTCGACACCAGTTGTTTGTGGAATGAAGATCACACTTTTAAAACAAGTTTTGAAATCCAACAAAAATAAATGTTCTTTTGCTCCTCTTCGAGGAAATAAATATTTTATGACGTAATCTGAAACTGTACCCTTTTTCAATATGTATCATGTGAGAGAAAGACTCTCAAGGTTTTTCGCTTTATTTTCCTATCATTAGTTTGCAAAACAAGAGGAATTCTCATTCATGCGATACAAATAGATTTAACGGTTCGTAATCACTTATCAACATTCACAAATTATTATTCACAAATGAAACCTTTTGGAACATTAGTAAGGTCGAAATAACAAACTTTTAAAACGTAATAATTATTAGAATGAGCCGAAAATTTACACATTCATGTTTTTGACTGTTGTGGTTCGCTTTATGTATTAATTTAAGCCACAATTCATGCATTTGTTAGCATAAACTTATTAATAATTTTCATAATTAAAACAAATTTTAATCAGAAAAGCTTGGAATATGTTTGGCTCTATAGAATTAAAAAAGGAAAATTTAATTGGATGATTGTTTGTGAAGTTGTAAATTAAATTTTGTCACATGAATTTAATGTTTGTATCATCAAATTTAATCTCTTCTAACTCTATGAAGATTTAAGTAAAAGTATATAAACTATACTTTTTCTGAACTGCGTTCATCCAAAGAACTCATATATAGTGTCAAAAGTGGATGTTACCATCTGAAAGATAAACGTTTGTGGAATTTTTAATAAAGAGACGACATGATAAAATAAAACACATACATTATAATTAACTTCATACGATATAAAACTATATTTTTCGTATGTTTTCGCATTAATTAGAACTGGAGCTGTAGTCATCGTCCAGGTCTGCTTTCTTTTCTTTTTTTGCGGCGGGGAAATACTGTACGTTATATGGACCACGAGGAAAAGGAATTTACACTTGAACTATTAAACAATTATTAATTTTTAATTTTTAAAATTTTCCTTTTAATATTTAAAAAGAGTTTCTATAAGAAACCATTAAAATGGTAGTATTCAATGCCAGAAAATCATTATTCACCATGTCGTTAGAGAAGAAATCCAGATTTACTCATCAGGTTGTTTTACCAAAATGGCAGCAATAGTTTTGCTGCATTTACACTACAAGAATATCAACGTTTGGAAGGCTTGCGAAAAAGAAAGGGATAGATATGTATAGGGCACTAAGTTGAAGAGGTTCAGTTGAGGGCCAATTTCATATATACTATATGGATGTAGTACATGCATGAAAGGGGACTATTAACTTAATCTGTACTGGGTCTCATAATCTTTGTCCACACGATGACAATTTCGGTTGATGCCCCTAGCGAAAGTAAAAAAATAGTTCGAAAAAGATTATTTCAAAATTTGAATAGATTGTAGAGCTGGGGTACTGACAGCAAGAGGAAGAAAGTGGAATTGAAATGAAGCTGTGGAAGAAATCGCTGCTGCTACGGCCAACAGAGTGTCTGTTTCCGACATTTTTCAACAAGTACTCGAGCGATGTCACTTGAATTGCCTATTCCTTAGTATGCGATACAAAAAGCCCTGTGATTCATTTTATCTATACAAAATGAACAGGGTTGAAAAGCTGCAACCTCAAAACTCACACAATACAACGGTTTCTGGGAAGAATAGTCATTGTATGCATAGACTTGGAAAATTTTGTGATTGAGCTAGGAGAATTTTACTCAACACGAACAAATGAATACTCAGAACTAACACATATGGGACATTGCTAAATACTGTACGTGAACTACTTTTACATTCTGATTATGTATTTATACATAGTATGGATTTAATTCTAGCTACTTTCTTGGTCGCTTCTTTTTTGAGACTATCACTCTTCAAGTCCGTAAATGATGTTTCATCACGAGTCTCTTTAATGAAAACTTCTACAGCAGCAAATCATTCTTGTATTACAAGAACAAGAATGTTTAAAGACTACTGTCCTCATGCAAAATGGTGTTAACCAATTATTAACAAGTGAAACAATCAAGTGAGGAGTAACATTGCTTCGTGCTCATTTTGGAGATAGAGTAATTTCGGGAAGTTTTACAAATGTCTCCCTCATTCTCCGGATACGAATCCTTTTCAAATTTCTGAAAAATCGTATCTATGGCGGAAGCATACGGACTCTGTCTGAATTAAAAGAATGCGTAACATTCTGTATAATAATGATACATAATTTGGATGGGAATTAAAAAAAAAAAAATCAGCTGCTGCCAAGTTGGCTTCTTTTATGACAACCTATTTTTGTCGCCAAATTTGGCCACATTTCACCAAATATCGCCACGCCTCGCCAAGTGGTGATAATTTGACACTGACGGATATGACTATGTGGTTTTTAGCATATGAGTTGCTACCTAGGCTGACACCTCTACCAACTAATCGATTTTCCCATTTCCGCACTTAAACCGGATGTGCACCTTTTTAGGTAATTAGTTGGTACAGCAGCATGAAGTTGCTACTATTCCCCCAAAATCGCTTTGCACTACCGTATAACATGCTATCCCTTGAAACATATTGGGAAAATACGGGCAAATAATTCATTTAAATGACTAGTGACATTTGCTCATTATGCCTTTAGTCTTGCTGTACTTTGGTAAAGTAAGGCTTTGGTAATTGGTTTTCTGATACTATTTGTTTTTCACAGAATTTATCTTTCCATGATTTCAAAAGTCTAAATGTATTATTTTCAGCTAGACATGACTGGGAAAAGGGAAAAGTTATTTTTAACTAGCCAATGTCCTTCTACTGCAAAGGTTTTCAAAGATATTCACACTACTCCTATAACAACTTAAAGAGCCATACCAAATCGGTGTACATCATTAGGTTTCCATTCCTATCTCTTTTTATATTTTGCCCCAACTTATATGTTTGACCTAAAGTAGCGTCCTCATAAACAAAAAAATAGCAACAAGTTTCACAAGCTGTGCTTTATTTACCTGTTATTAGGTATATTTTCGCCGACACAGAGATATAATTTCATGTCGGGTGTCAGTAGCAACTTTCTCTTCACGAGTAATTCAAATTCTCTATAGGTCTGACATCGTGGGATCAAAAATTTCTCCTTCTCCGCAGCAGGAACTATTGAATTCGATGCTCTTTCCAAAATAACCTTGCAAAAGAAAGAAAAAAAAATCAGTATACACAAAATACGTACTTTACTTTCGAAAAGTGAAAATGCTTAGTTTTGAAAAGACTTCAGTAACATGGATTTAGCAACAAATTAACCTAGTAGAAAACCAAAATCAATTTTATTAGTAACATTTGAGTCTAATATTGCATTCATTGGAAGCACTTCCCTCGAAGCACCAGTATTACTAAAATATTTGCCAGGAGATATTATCGAACTATTTGAAATACCTATTATTATTGAAATATTTGAAATGAAATAGTGAAATTTGTCTTGGCTATATTGGTACAATATTAGCGAAATGTAAGCACTTTAACAATGGGGAATTATTCTGTGCCAATAGCTAATTTCTGTGACAATGGCTAATATGTAGCCATGTTGTCCCAATATTGTTTTGATACAGGGGAGACGTTTAAAAGAGTCGTACAAAACACAATCAGATTTTTTAAATATATATATATCAGTGGCGTGGCGTCCGGTCATCGCTGGATGCGGCGATGACCAAGCAAAATTTTAAAACTCTTAATAATCTTTTAAAACTCTACGATCCAGTTTTAGCAGAACATTTGGAGTTCATGTATAAGTGAAGGTAAGATTTAAAGTTTCTTTTTTGAACATTCAACCATTGAATTTTAGAGTTAATAATTTTTCACCACAAACTTAAATAATTGCGATGACCACCGAAAATTTTCACGCCACGCCACTGATATATATCTTTAATGCATAACAGAAATGTAGAAATTACAATGAGCTTAGGAAAATTTAATCTTCCTTCCTCAAGCAAGAGATGTGAGTTAATTTCTTGCTTCTGTCCTCGTTGTGGTAGCCTGGTAGCACGTCCTGAAAGAAGGAAGATTAAACCTTCCGAAATATACTGGTGATTTCAACATTTTAATGGCGTATTTAAGAAGCTATTTGCATTATATTAAAAAAAAAGTTAACTTCATTGTATTGAATTTAAAAACAGAGATGTAGAAAATGGTCTTAAGCAATATAGAAATGATTGAAGAATGAGGAAAACATATAAAAAATATTTTTAAATTAGTTTTCACTTTATTAATATATATAATGAAATTTCGATATCTTGTGCTTATGAAGAAGAAAAATAGTTCGGGTGAGGGAAAATTTCAGCTACAGAAAATAATGAAAGTATGTTTTTTTCTCTTTGATATGTGCATATATAGAAGGTGTTAGTAAATTCTTTTTAGAAAATAAGAGGGTTAGTAGTACTCATAAAAAAGAAAGAAATGTGTGCAGAAAAGCAATGTCGCAATCCATTTATTTAGTTAAAAATTTAGGGTGATTCCCTTTAAACAGAACCTAGACTTTCATTCATAACTTCCATTCATCGATAAATTAATTCCAACAATAATTAAGAAATTGTAACGATATTTTCAACAGACTTACTTTATTACTTTCCGTTTTTTTTCATAGGATTTATTAATTGTTCATGATGCACAAATTCTTTTAAATTTCTTTTAGTACCTGCATCAAGTGGAACTTAACAAAACCTGTGAAGACTGAATCTATCTATAACGAAATATTTTTATAATCCTTTCCAAAACAAAAAAAATACCTTAGAAATCTACATGTCTAGATGGAAGTCTGTCTAAAATGGAATTTTTGGCGGTCCTTAGCGATTATTTTTTTACAAGTTTTACTGTATTTTGTTCAGTAAACGCTACGTAAACGGAATCTGTTTATTGCGGAATTGGAATGTTGTTTCAGTCCCTAGCGATTCCGTTTTCACAGGTTTTATTGTGTAAGTTTGTTATGTTTATTTAGTATAATAAAACCTGTTAAGATGGAATCGCAAGGAACAGTAAAAAAGTTCTATTTTAAATAGGCTTTCGTCTTAGCAGATATAATTTTATGGCATTCCTATCATAGTGATAACGAAATTTTTGCGGGTTGGTCAAGATTCCGTTAAAGACAGGTTCCGTTTTCTTAAAATTTGCTCTAATTTTATGTCACGATTTTTTTTTTTTTTTCTTTTGGCGTTTTTCTGTCTCGCTTTTTGTGGCGGTGGAAATCGCAATTCTAACTGCGATCCTGGTTTTCTATCGAAAAATTGTTCCTCTTGATGAGTAGGGGAGGTAGGGAAGGTTTGATACATAGGAAGGGTTGATACATTGACAATTTTTCTCAACAAATGGCATTAACAGCCATTGTAACAGATGGAAAGACTTCTTTTATTAGCAAAGGCCATCATTAGCTGGACTTAGCAGTGAAGAACTGACAACTTTTTTTTTTTCTTTTAATTTTGAAGATTTTTTTAATGTCAATGTAATTTTTTCTTAATGCTGATTTTCTTTCATAACTCTTATTATAGTAAAGATAATATCTTGGAATTATTTTTTATTTGTAAAGCATATTGTTAGGGGGAATTTTACTAGAAAGCAGATTAGCATTTTGCAACTGCATTTATACAAAGTGATCTAAAATCCAATAAAGCATGATAGAGAGAAATGATACATTAGTGCTGGAGAGAAATGATACACTTGTATATTTGAAATTTACTAGTTTTTTTTAAACTTTTAAACTGATGTAGGACTATAATATTCATTATTGTTTTACAGCAAGAGATACTGAAATTGGTAAGGAAGAATAAAGAGACTATTCATAGACATTATGTAAGTTACATAGAAAAGCAGTGCGATAATGGATGGTTAGTTCGCTTTGTTCGTCATGTAAAAGGAAAAAGTTTAAATGGCCTGAAAGGGAAAATGTTTCTATAATTGACGAAGGGCAAATTGAAAAAACAATTAATCTACCCGATTTTACTTATCAAAATGATAGAGTTATTATTTTTTCTTTTAATCACTTCAGGAGTGGTGGTATGTTTATGAAACCACTTAATTTTAATTCCCAAACACCACATTGGCACCAGCATTTTGGTAAAATATTTTCCATTTACTATGAAAGTGAAATATATCCCTTTTCTTATTTCCAATTAAATTTGTTGGTAAATTCCGGTGTCATTCATTTATTCAACATCTATTACACACATTTACATACATTAAAGGAATCTTAAATGTGCTAAATTTGTGTTAAATTGTTTGCAAATCAGCAATGTTCACTTCATTTTTCCTTGCAGCTAGATATCTGGGGTTTTTTTTCATTATTTATTTTCTAAAAAGTGTGTTAATAGGATTGTTTAAATAATAGCAATAGTTTGAATATTTTTGTAAAAAACATTTCTGAAACAAAAATATTTCAATGTCATTTCGTTTTAAATTTTACTTAAATATTTCAAGATTTATCATAAAAAATTGTATGACGCATAAATTGAATTGTCTGCATTTTTTTTTCACTTTACATAACAATGTATCAAAAACCTCCCTTGCTAGTGTATCAATCCTCCCCAGTAATGGGGAGATTTGATACAGTAGTAACCATTCAAAATAATTGGGATATATTTTTTGAATGACTATTTTTTAAATTCACAATATTTTTAATAAATGAATAAAAGGTTACTTTATAAGAAATCAAGGTCTTTTTTTTTTTTAAATAACTTTCTAAGGGTTGTAAAAAATGAGTAAAAAAAAGTGTATCATACCTCCCTACCTCCCCTACTATCATGCCCTTTTAATTTGAAAAACAGTTTACGACATCTTGCATATACAGCCAACTGCACGCACACATTTACGTACAGGGATATTTAATTTAAGAGCCAAATTACAACGATTACGATTTCTATAAGGACTAGAAACTCATTAGTGACCTAAAAATGATATTACATTGCACATTACATCCATTCAAAACATATGAAAATTAATTTAAAAAAATGATTGAAACGCCATAATTTCCTTCTTAGTGCGTTAAAAGTTAAACGTTGTGGTGTTTTGGGAATTTTTGTATAAACTGATTCGGGCCTGTTTTCGTTATTTTTTGAAAGCGCCGGGCCGAACCCAGGTCGAATTTTTAGTTTTACAAAGGGCCGGGATGGGCACGGATTTCGGCCCTTGCAGACGTCTAGGATTAGACTCTTAAATTATAGAAAAATAGTTTGAATGCATCGCCTTCTACAGAATGGAATCAATAACACATTTCCTTTGATTTGTTAGCTTTTGACACTCTGTCAAAGAGAAGTAAGACATGCTAATTTACTTAGATTTCTATTCAAATAAAAGAGGTTTTTAACAAAACCAAACTCTGTAATATTTTCTAAGTAATATTACAAAAATTTAAATATTCGGGAAGTCGAACATTTAAATTTTGTGTGACTATATGGCTAGCATTGATTAATTGCAAAGAATCCGTTCGGAACACTACTCGATACTTAACTTTTTCACGGTTTGTAATAACAGATGCTTATCAATTCTACTTTTAAATATTTATCATAATTGAATTTTTTTTTTAAGTACTCTCAATTGCCGCTCTTCAACTTTTACTGCCCCATACCCGGGTCCATGCTTAAATCCGTCTCTGTCAGTTACAGTATGCTAAAAAAAATAAAATAGTTGCAACTTTGAGCTAGTGATATTTTCAAAGAAAAAAAGTACTATAAACAGACTTACTGATATACTTTTTGGAAAAAGTGAATGAATATTCTCTGATTCTTCTTTTCTAGTCTCTGTAAGCAAAAGAAAATTAATCAACAAACTTTTTAAGTTAAAATTTTTCGTAAATAAAAGAATGAAAATTCTGAAACTAAAAATAATATGTTATATTGGATGAGTGCAAAAGTTCTACCCGTTTTGAGCATATGTAAATGTCAAGTGGAATACAGTCATTACAGCTTATGTTTCGATGTCAGGAAAGTAGATAATAACACGTAGAGCAGTAGAGTATATATAAGCACAACATTTTTCAGACGAACTCATGCGGAACGGAAAACAACATAGCAAACAAGCAAGACCACGTCAGACATTGTTTACGATACGAGTAGGTTAAAGCCGTTACAGCAGTCAGAGCTTGCCACAGCATTTGTCATGTGTATGGGAAAGATGCCATAGACGATAGCACCTACTACCGTTGGTTTAGGAAATTCCGGGACAGAGACAGGCGCTGTAAAGATCATGCCCGTTTTGGACGCCCATCAGTGGTTTCTGACGAGGATCTGGACACGGCCATAGCAAATTACTTACATCTAACAGTCGAAGAATTAGCCGAAACGTTCTTGGTGCACAGAACAACAGTAAAAAGACGGATGCATGCGCTTGGCTCATCACCATATTCGATCAGTGGATAGCATACCAGCTTACAGTAAGGCAACGATAAGAGAGGATCAGCACCTGTGTTTTTTTTTTTTTTTTTTTTTTTTCTTTCCTGTAACAGTAAGGAACCATTTTTGAGCCGAATAGTAACGGATGATGAGAAGTGGGTAATGTACCGTAATGTGAAGAGTCAAAGGACCATGTGCCGATGTTGCAGAGGGTACTCCATCGACCTAAACAGGAGGACTCCATTCCAAAAATGTTTTCCTCAGTGTATGGTTTAATGATAGGGGAATAATCAACTAGGAGGTCCTCGCACCAAACCAAATTATCAAGGCAGACCTCTACTGCAAACAATTGGACAAATTGTGAGCAAAACTCACGTCTAAGCGGCCAGCATTCATCAATCGCAGAGGGGTTCTCCTTCAACGCGATAAAGTCAGCACTCACGTTGCTTTAAGGACGCGGCAAAAATTACTGGGCCTTAGTTGGGAACTTTTACATCAGCCGGCTTATAGTCCCTACCTTGCACCTTCGATTTATCACCTTTTTTAACTGCTACATATCGCCTTTGCTCACCGAACCTTCAATGATGTGGAGACTGTAAAGACGGCGTTGCAACAATATTTTGACTGTAAATCAGAGGAATTTTATCTGCGTGGGATTACCTTACTGGCCAGACAGATGGCAAGAGGCTGTACATAATGATGGTGCATGCGTGAATTCATAGGTGCTTAACTTTTTGTGTTCTCCACCTTTCTGTTTTCGCTAAAAAACGGGTAGAACTTTTGCACTCATCCAATATTAAATATGTTGTTAATCAATTTTGATTATATATTGTCTTTTTCATGTTTTAAATTTGCAAAAGTTCCTGTTGTATGTCTTAAACTGGGCCTATATATTCTTTTTCACTTGGACCAAACAGTACCACTCCGGACCATTATTTTATGATATTTTATCAATGTTAGAAAATTAATATTTTGTTATTATACAGACTGTCAGAAACAAAAGAAACGCACTTCATTTTTTTTTTTACCTGTTGGAGATAGTAAGCAATGTAAATTGCAAAAGTGCTCATGCTATAATGTAGGAAGCAACATTTTATTAATAATATGGTCTTCCATTTTTCCTCAAAAACACTTTTAAAATTTTTATACGAGTCTCCTAGACAAAATTGTTAAATTAGAAAGTTTTTCTTTTCGCTGGAACAAGATCATTATAAAAAAAACTGCATACCTATACCTAAATTAACTAAATTTTTATGAAGAAAGAAAAATCTAACTTATACTACTTTTGCGGACTATTTCGTCCGTCAACATCGATACACTGTATAATCATACTATGTATAAATTAATGATGGTATTTTTAGTACGTTAACAGCTGTGAAACAGTGCATCACAAATAATCTGAATAAAACATTACGCAGGCAGAGATCATGTAAAGAGACAAATGTAGTTTAATATTCTAGAAACAAAATTACAAAAAATGAAATTCCCAAGGCATTCTCAAAGCGTTCCCTCTGAATTCCAATAAATGAAGAGTTGAGGTGATAAAGGTGGTATGTGATAAAATAAAACAAAATTGAGTTACCGTAATTTCGGGCATATAATCCGCAGATAGAACAATCATGTTTCGACCAAGAAATATTATTTAAAAATTGAAGTTAAATATTTGCCGTGATTTAATAAGTTACATTTTATGAAATACGATTTCTGCGGGTTCAAACATAATTGTTTGATCCGCGGATTATAAGCCGGAAATTATGGTAATTATATGATTGAAGATAATCATTTTTCTTCTGTGATTTGTTAAATTACTATTTGAAAAAATCTTATATTCACAAAGATTTTAATTGATAAAGGAGGCATTTGACAATAAAAGCAAATGAAGATTTGGAACTTTATAGATGATCATTTCACATTTCACAAAATGATGATTGTGTCACTTACCGCACCTTTATCATCTGATTTCTTCAAATATATTAGTTCTTCTAATAATACTTCTGTAAATATCTCTCTATTAATATTGTTGCAAACATCAATTACCGTTTGCTTAAGATCAACTGTATATGTACTATCATTTTTGTTTTCTCTTTCGTTCCATATCTTACAGATTTTACACTTATAATTTGACATATGATCCCATTTACAATAGTCAGTTTTCAGTTACTGATAACTCGTTAAATGTTAACGATATAAATATGCAATCTTTAATACTATTTCCAACAGAGTTGAAAAGTGTTTATGAATTCGGTTTGTCTGTCTGTCCGTTCTCTAACTTAGGTAAATATACTTGTATTGTCATGAGATTAATATATGTTATTGAGGTTTACTATGACATGTTCGGTATTGAGAATGAAGTATGTAGCATTTATAGTTCATTTACAAGGAAACTCAAAAGAATTCCGTTATATTACAGTCTATGGGAGAAAATCATCTGCGATGAGTTTTAATGATGTTACACTACTTCAAACATATGTAAATTAATATAAATAACGGAGGTGTACTGCAAGATGCTTACTATAGAATACAGTGTGTATAGCATTCACCAATGATTTACAGGAAGACACAAAAGAATTCGTTTACAGTGTCTATGGACAAAAATTGCTGAAAGGACTAGTTGTGGTACGCGTTTCGAAAGTTTTTAAAAAAATCGAATATTATTTTGTGTGTATAAATTCTGTAGATTATATGCAGGGTTGCAAATTTCTGAAAGGGAATTTTTGAAGGCGCAATGCGTTTCTTAATCAAATTAAATTTTAACATGCTATGTAGTATATAAGAAATTTATAGATCATATACAGGGCTAAATTCGGATATTTTTCTGACTACTGATGTTAATTTCTGAAGTGAGGTTTTCAAATAGGTTATGCATTTTGCAAATTGTTTACTTAGACATCATCTTTCACATTATTTTGGAAAGTGTTTCATAATCTGTGCTTGACGCATTATTTTTGGTTCTTGTTTGTAAGGATATTGTTTCAGCAAAAGGAAAAACTTTCTCGCTAATCAATTTCGTTTAATGGAATCATATAAAAATTAAAAAAATAATTTTTTTAAATAAATTTCTTTAACATAATCTTATTTCCTACTTTATTTTGAACAATTGTGCACTTTACATTACCAACTTATCTCCAACAGGCAAAAAATTAAAGCGCGTTTTAATCTTTTGTGATGCTCTGTATATTTAAAGATTTCGATAACATTTGTTTTATTTACCAAAACATTTACTTAAAACTAGATATACTTCAAATGAAACAGTAATCTTTCTGAAATATTTTAATTAAATGTGCAATGTTATAATATAAAGACAGTGGCTGCAAAAATGGTCAAATGACTATTTGATATTAGCTGTAGTTTTTTAAAAATATTATTTAAACTCTCTGACCATTAATAATCCAGAAAATATAAAAGTGATTTTTTATAAACTTTGAAGATGAAATATCTATGTTAGTGTTTATAAGTTGTCATATTAGGCATTTTCATGTAATTACTTTCTTCTATCTTCAATAGAAGAAAGTATTGTAATCGAAATTTTTTTCGACTTCCGGTTTTCGACGGATTTACATGTTTTAGGGGCCAGAGATCCCAAAAAACATGTTTATAGAAAATGTCTGTCTGTCCGTGTGTCCGTCTGTCTGTCGCCATTGTACCGTCAAAAAGTGTATGAAGTTATGCATAGAATTGAACCAAATTTTTATTTTAAGTTTTTGGCTATGGCAAGCAGATCCTCCCTGAATTTAAAAAAAATTTGCCGGTAGGGGGCGCTGTAATAGCTATTTTTGTGCGATTTTGAATATTGTACCATCCAAAAGTATATGAAGTTATGCATAGAATCGAACCAAATTTTTATTTTAAGTTTTTGGATATGGCAGGTAGGTCCTCCCTGAATTTGGAAAAATTTCGCCGGTAGGGGGCGCTGTAATAGCGATTTTTGTGCGATTTTGAATATTGTACCATCCATAAGTATATGAAGTTATGCATAGAATAGAACCAAATTTTTATTTTAAGTTTTTGGATATGGCAGGTAGGTCCTCCCTGAATTTGGAAAAATTTCGCCAGTAGGGGGCGCTGTAACAGTGTTTTTGTGCGATTTTGAATATTGTACCATCCAAAAGTGTATGAAGATATGCATAGAATTGAACCAAATTTTTATTTTAAGTTTTTGGATATGGCAGGTAAGTCCTCCCTGAATTTGGAAAAAAAATCGGAGGTAGGGGGCGCTGTAACGGCATTTTTTGTGCGATTTTGAATATTGTGCCATCCAAAAGTGTATGAAGTTACGCATAGAATTGAACCAAATTTTTATTTTAAGTTTTTGGGTTTGGCAAGCAGATCCTCCCTGAATTTGGAAAACATTTGCCGGTAGGGGGCGCTGTAGCAGCGCTTTTTTGTGCGATTTTGAATATTGTACCATCCAAAAGTGTATGAAGTTATGAATAGAATTGAACCAAATTTTTATTTTACGTTTATGGCTATGACAAGCAGGTCCTCCCTGAATTTGGAAAAAATTCGCCGCTAGGAGGCGCTGTAATAGCGATTTTGGATATTGTACCATCGAAAATTGTATGAAGTTATGCATAGAATTGAACCAAATTTTTATTTTAAGTTCTTGGATATGGCAAGCAGGTCCTTCCTTAATTTGGAAAAAAATCGCCAGTAGGGGACGCTTTAATAGCGATTTTTGTGCCATTTTGAATATTGTTCCATCTAAAAGTGTATGAAGTTATGCATAGAATTGAGCCAAATGTTGTGTGTTTCTTTTTGGTCATGTCATGATGGTCCTCCCTGAATTTGGAAAAATTCCGCTGGAAGGGGGCACTATAATTACGATGTCTGTACCATTTTCGTTATTGTACAATCGAAAAGTGTATAAAATTATGCATACAATTGAACCAAATTTTTTGTGCATGTTTTTGGCTTTGGCCAACAGGTCCTCCTTGAATTTGGAAACTTTTCTTGATTTTTCGTAGTTTTATTGTCCATCGGCGGCTCGTGCAAAGGCGAGAACTCACTTCCTGCTAAGCCGGCTATTCGCAAACATCTGATACCAACAGAATAAGGAAAAACTATTAATTTTAACAAATATCATGATATAGATTAACTCGTTTTTAGTTCATTTAATTGACTGAAGCAGGAATTTAAAATGAAAATCAAAGTTGGTATTGTAATGAACTAATAATATTGAAGTATTAACATGTGTAACTAGTTTTTGAAATATTAAGATGTATAAGATGAAAGAAAGTTTTGGGATTGGCACATCCAACTAGTTACTACTATTATTATTATTATCATTATTACTATTATTAAAATTATTATTATTATTATTATTTATCAATAACCAACTCGCAAAATGTTCCTTGAAAAGTTCATAGAACAACGGAGAAATATCACATATCTGCAAGATATTTTTAAAACTGTTAATTTTCTACATGGTGGCAACTCTGGATAATGTTTTGAATTCCGAAGCATTAGCCAATTTTTTTACGGATCGGATTCTTTTTTAAAGGTACGTAATTTTTTATGTACTCTAAAAAATTTTTTAGCTCACCTCGAAAACTTGAATTTACTCATAATACACAGCTTAATATTTTAAAACAGTCTTTTAATTCTGGAGGCTCTCAGAGGCTTAAAAACATTCAAGTAATAGTGTACATGTATTTATGAAACTTTTTGAATATCAATTATCCGACGAGATGACAGGATTATTATGTAAGTATGAAAGTGATATATTAAGTATGGAAAAAAAGTATTGAAGTATGTAAGGTAATTTAAAAATTAAAAAGTGTTCATAAATCTTAGCTAAATAAAATCGACCAATAAGGAATTTTTCTTTTCTGTTTTATTTTTACGTCTATTTTTTCTATCTTTTATTTTTGGGGACTTGATTAATTGACGAACAGTGCCGAAACTAAGGGGGGGGGGCAGAGGGGGCATGTGCCCCGGGCGCCAGAACGAAGGGACGTCAAATGAAGGATTATACCTTTGGAATGCATCCTTTTCTTCTGATGGACTGATGGCTTCCATTATTATGAAACATTCATTATAAATGAAGTGTTAGATGAAGATGAAAGGGCAGTCTTAAAAAGAGTTATCAGAGTTCTAACTTTTTACGAATGCTCTTTCATCTTCATCTAACACTTCATTTATAATGAATGTTTCATAATAATGGAAGCCATCAGTCCGACAGAAGAAAATAACTCGGTTAAAGCGGAAACTCGGATAAGCGGGACTCTATTGTATATTTCATTTAAAAAATGATTTTTAGAATATTTTTGTTGGTGTTCAGAGGGGAGTCACGACCCCCTGACCTTCCCTTTGGATCCGCCATTGCAGATTAAGTAGTTCAATATTACATATTTAAAATTTTAAAATAAGTCGGCTATTAGAAAATTTGTAAAATTCTCTTTGTAAATATACTTTGCGGCAGAGAGGAGAAAGGGGGGGGGTGCCAAAATCCATGTTTGCCCCGGGTGTAAAAAAGGCTAGTTTCGACCCTGCTGACGAATAAATATTGGACTAGTAAGATCGAGCAGGAGTTTTACCATTATCAAGGGAAACTAGCGTTAAGTTTCAGACTTACACCAATTTGCCTAGTTAGATAAAACAACAAGAAAAGTTCGATGCCTGTGTGTTTACTAATGCTTTGCTCTTTAACAGGCGTTGTGCCAGAATCCTTTCTTAGTTTTCTAGTTCGTACTCTAAATAGTTTTAGATATTTGAACTCTTAATTCTTTCGTCTCCCGCATCCAGAAATGAGCTTATAGTATTCTATCTAACAATATGACACGTGTAGCCATTGTAGTCTAAACTTTCATTATTTCGAATATTCGAAAAGTGAATCGAATCTTCGTATCGAAAACGAAAAATTTTGTTTTTATCATCTAGTCAAAATATTTTATTAAAAAATACATAACAAGGATACTTCATAAAAACATTTCGCATACTAGGATAAAACTACTCAAATGTGCTGCTTTCTGCTTCTTTCTTGAAAGTTGAAGAATGTTTGCGAAGGGATTATTGCATCTCAGATTCAGGTATATGTAAAAATCATATTATTGTAATATAATTTTAAATTTTAATCTAATTATAAGAATCTTTATCAATATTTTTCCTTTTTATTCTCATAAATGCTTAAAACGGGTATATCCGTTCATCAGGACTCTGAATATCCGGTCCTTTTTTTTTCTTCTAAGTACAGCTGTTTTTAAACAGTAACCTTTGTGGAAGCTTTTATACAAAATTTTCAGAAGACATTTATTAAGAAGATTATTGTATGAAATTGGCGGTGTTGGAAAGTAAGATTAGTGGAACCTTGAGTCTTTTCTTATTCTCCAGTCTATAAAAATTCTAAAACACAAAACTATTTCTTTAAAAGTTTTTAAAAAAATGTTTAATATATACATAAAAAAAATTATCCAAAGTTTCATATAATTTCTTTTAACAAATTTTCAGGCATTTTATTAATTAAACTGGTCATTTAAGAAGTTAAACTTTTGAAAACTATGCCCCTTTTTCCCCCTACGATTATGTTTTGTTGATGCTTGTTATATGTGTCTTAATTTGTGTAATACCTCCGTGTAATGTTGAAGCATATTATTGAATCATAGATATCTTATAACTAAAAGACCGAAAAAATATTAAAAATTTAACTGCCTTTCGATACTAAAACATCGTTGAAGGTCTACTTCACTTGTTTAAAAGAAGAAACAAAAGTTGATTGAAAGTACAATTTCCAGATATTTAAAGGATCCCCCCCCCCCCCCCCCGATGATTTTGTAAATGTTTCAAAAAGTATGAATTTCAGAAAATCTTGAAAGATAATGCGAAATTTTTATTTTCTCTAAAGCTGTGTGGCTTATTTTTATTATTACCCGACTGAAAAGAACGGTTCTGTGTTTCACGCGTATCTGTGTATGTGGATTTCTTTATACCCTCGAAACATCCCAACGGCTGGATGGATTTTAATGATTGAGGTCTCTATCAATTCGTCTTAACGGCCCGATATGGTTATAGGCTAGGTTTTGTTTTTATAAATTCAAAATGGCGGCCGTAAAATACAAAATGGCGGTAGAGACTAAAAAAAAAAAATTTACGCACCCTTTTGAGTGGCATATCATTGGATAGGTCTTTCAAAATGAAGACGATGTTTCATTAACTATTTTACAGTCAGAAGCTCCGTTAAAATATTATACAACCTGGAAGTTGCGTATGTAGGATCTCTTAGCTTTACTGCAACTCTAACCACCATAGACATCTATAGACCTCATCAAAACAGTGTTTATAGATAGGAACTAACAATTAAACACAACTTAAAAGTCATCAATACAAGTAAATAAAAAAATAGGTAAGTAATATAAACAAGTAATATAGAAAAATATTTTAAGTCAATTCCTACTTAGGTCAATAAGATAATTTTTTCCCCCATTCTTCTTTCCGCTTGAGTGGCGCTTAAAATACCTTGATCAAAAAGAGGGCTCTCTCGATCTTAAAATACCTTGATCAAGAAGAAGGCTCTCTCGATTATTGAAAATTAATTAATTTAATGTAATTAACGAATTAATATTTGAAAAGAACTGGATTAACATCAATGTCATCCACTACAAGTTTAAAAAAATTTATTTGAGCTTGATTGGATGAATAATAAGTATTTTATTAACGATTGAAAATTTGAACAAGATATATATAGCGAGACTGTGAACTAGTAGTAGGAATTGAAAAAAAAAATCGTTTGACATTGGTGAGAAATAATTAATTAGTTCGCTTTTTACGCAGTCGGGTATTTTTATTGTTAAATTTAATTGTTTATTACACTGCAAAATATAAAAAACCGTAAGCATACCAAATGGTACCAATTTGGTACCAAAGTTGTACTGCCAAAATGTCGAAATTATTTTTACAATGTAAAAATATTTTTAAATAAACCCCAAAACCTTAACGAAAACGACAAATTAACTAGACTTTTAGCACTATTACCTGTCAAGGATATTTTAAAATGAATATTCGGTTATTTCTGACATATTCACGAAATCATTTCAGTAAAGGAAAAAAAAAAAAAAAAAAAGAAAACGAAAGGCAAATTTTTTAAACAGTAATATTTAAATTAACATAATAAATATTCGTATAATAAACCTTTCTCATAATAAATTTCTTGTTATATAAATACTCACACATATTTCTTAATGGTCCGTAACTGCTTTAGGATTTTTCTGAAATGTTATTTTTCTATAACAGTATTATGTTACGGTATGAGTTGGTCAGCAACGGAATTAGCCGAATCTGAGTAATATTGTTATCATCTGTTTTTTAACTAAAAAATGTATATACATATGTAGAATTCAGGGGATCCATAATAAAAAATAACAATTATTATTATTTTTTATATAACTCCGTATTTAGCCAAAGGCTGCCTTTAGCGAAAAAAGGGAAAGGAAGGAAAAGTTTCTCAACCCCGTATGGTATAATGTTGGTCCGGAATTAAACCGTAAAACTCAAGGGGCAAGTCAAAAAATTATTTTTAAAAGATATTTAGAAAACAAGCTCTTGTTATATTTATGCATATGCATATACTAGAATATACAGCGTGTTTTCGAATTCGACCTGCAAATTCAGAGGGGTGATAGTAAACATCAAGAGGATGAAAAATTACCATAGAATATGGGGTCGCAAAACTACACATTTAATCAAAAATTTAGGGTGTTTCACCCTAACTGAACACGGGTTGACGATAATAATTTTAAGAAAAATAAAAAGTACTGCAATGAAAATGTAACGATATGTAACTTGTTTAGTATGAAACATGATAACATCACGAAAAGTTCTGGAAAAACAGGGAGGCACACAATCGATGATACCGTATGAACAGATATTCGCAGTCCAAAATGTGAAGCGTCAAATGCATACTGCTAGCGCATATAATGAAAACAACTATTTTGTTATCACATTTACAACAAAAGTAAGCATGTCTGTTAAAAGTTTCATTATAATATACTTCCTTTTCTGAAAGTTATGACCGGCAGCCCAAGTTGAGTTAGACTAGAACACCCTGTATTTTTTTAAATATGTGGTTTGCAACACCATTTTCCATTGCGATTTTTGTTCCTCTTGATACATACTATCACTACTTTCAATTTGTCGGTCGAATTCGGCAACGCCCTGTATATATATATTGTAGTACCGAAACAAGAGAAAAACATTACTGAATTTAGCTAAGTCGCTGAGCAAACCAAATGTATTTTTCAATAAATTACTACAAATTGCCTGAAAACATATATTTTTATGGATTTATGTATAGTAATTTATTTTATGTTACATTTATTTTAGATCATTTGTGAAAGTAAGAAATGGAAAATATTTCTATTTTTTTTGCTGAAAGTAACTAAACTTATATTACATCAGGCATTTATATATACAGACTGTTCGGATACCACCGCACAAACTTTGCGAAATGAGAATCCTCATTCAGTAGCACTATACTTATTACTATATAATTATTGTATAATTATTATATATTATTATTATTATTATACGTATATTTCTCATACATAGAATAAGATTTCTTCTTCACTCAGTAGTACATGAAAAATACCTAAAGAACCATGGCTCTAAAACATACAGTTTTTGAGAAAATGCGAAAGAAAATTTTTTTATGCATTCAAGCGAGGATTTTTGGTCTGTACAGTTTGTACTACCTTAATTTGTCTTGTAAAGGTCACATCAATATTTCTTGTAACTTCTAAACTAGTCATTTTAAACTAATTACGCATTTTAATAATTTATTGATTAAATTGCATAAAATTTGTTGCTTTTAAAAATTTAATAACATGCTGTATTGCTTATACATGACCAGATGTGGTATACAAATTGTCTATATGCACTTAAAAAAATTTTTAACGTTAGAAGAAAAAAAATGTAAAATATTTTTGGCTTATTCAACAAATTTCATATTTTTACCTTTTTTTTTTAACGCCAATAATGCGAAAACGTTATATGAAAGGAATATTAGGAAATTCGCACTAGTTAAAAATAATTTATCTTATCGGGATTGGGTGATAAATATTTCTATAGAGTTTTCGGGGCTCCAAGCTGATTCCTTCTTTGAATTTCCTAACTTACTTGTCAAACAGCTGATAGTTTGGGTAGCCGTTCATTGACCTTTGCTTTTATCATTTATGTTGTTCACTTAAAAACGAAATGAAAATATTTGCAGAATCTTTTATATAACTCAAATTCCGAACATGATAATAAAATATGCTGAATAAATACAGCCGACTTTGTCTTTAAAAATTACCGAGTGCAATGATTTTTTTTCTTTTAATTTTAAATTACCTTCAAAGATTAAAAACATTACAAAAATATTTTGCCTCATTGGATACTTCTATAAACATGAGAACCAGAGGCCGGCTCCAGGAAAAAATTTTTAAGGGCTCTTATTTTAACAAGAATTAAAATATCCAAATGGAATTTTGAAAAATAGAGAATCTATATAACTGACAAGTGAAAAAAAAAAGCAATATTTTTAACTTTGAACAGAGGGATTTCCATCTTAATTTTAAAATCTTCTGATATTCCTTGATGCAAAACTTACATATCAATAATATTTTTCTTCATAAAGTACTTTTGCAAAACGATTAAATTTTGTTGAGGCCTTATGGGTCTTAGCCTACACTCAAATTCGTTCCTTGTCAAAATGTAAAGTTAATGTACGACGCTAAAAATCTGTAAAAGGAAAACATCTCCATGAGTAACGCTGACATATTAACAGTGGCAACACCTGAACAATAAATTTCGTTTTTACTGTAATTTCTATGTATTATGTAAACTGCAAACATCGCAAATTTAAACTTTTACACCGTAGAACATAAAAAAAAATTCCTTTCAAATGCAATTTGTTTGAAAACTGTATATCAGTTCATTCATATGTTAGGATTTTAAAAATAATTTTCCAGCATGATTTTTTTAAATCTATTTCTATCGCATGCAGCCCGATTATAAAATATGAACCCGTTTGCATAACATAAATAGTTCAGCATTTGTTTCCGACTAAGATTCCATAACGAAATTAAAACTTCACTAATAAACATATAAATAAATAAAATAAAATAAATAAAACACATATTTAAGAGACATGTAACCGAACTATCGCTTAAAACAATGAAATTATCAGAATCAGGAAGGTTGGTATAAGTAGCGAAAGTTGTTAATTTCTGGCATACTGCTAATAAGAACGTATCGCTTTTAATAAATTTCAAAATTTTATTTGAACACGTAATTAAAAATTTTCGTATAAAAATACTTATTGGCGTTGTTAGTGAGCAGTCTAATAACATACATTAAATGTAAAAAATCTAGAACTTTAACTTAAAAAATGACTTTTACCAACATTCTGTATTCCTGAATTGGATGCGCTGGTTATTTTTAAAGCAAAAAAGTACAAATACGTTATTTAATAATATACTTTACCAAATGATTTGCGTTTCTTGTGCTTCCATTGCTTTCTCGCGATTGGCATAAAAGAGATGCTACTAGTGACAGGGTCGCGAGGACTGCCGCTAGGAAAAAGACTTGAAGCTAAGGTGTCGTGTCTTGCATTAAGTTGTGTACTTTTGTAAGCAAGATGTACACGTCTTGCGCTGCTATAACACGAAACGTACGACACTTTGGAAGTAGGGTTACCCTAAGTTTGAGAGAGAGGTGTCTGGAGAGTGACTTCTTGAGAGGCTGATTTGAAAAGACTGTTACGAGGCGAACCGTTTATAGCTCTCAACAAAATGTTATCTAATAATATCAGAAATCTAATTGTTGCGTTGGTTTCATCAGCTGATAAAGTGAAGCCTGCCTGCTTGAAGTCACGATAACAATAAACAACAGCAGCAAAAAAAAAAAAAAAAAAAAAAAAAAAAAAAAAAAAAAAAAAAAATCGACAGTGATCGAAGTTTGATGTGGGAAACAATTAAATGATAATAATTAAATGTCGATATTGAGGTCAGACTTAGTACCTGTAACAGAATATGTTTTGATGTTTTATCGCAACAAAGGGTTTAACGGAAAGAATGATGAAAAATAATGGTTGATTACTTTTGAATTGTAAATTATTTTCTATCAAGATCAGTTATACTTATGACCTTAAAAACTTTTCCTTTCAGATAGGCGCTGATAGTATGTATATAGTAACTTAATCATTCTTTTATTTTTTTTCTCAATATATTAAGCAAAATAAGTGCATCGTGTTAGAAAAAAATATGCAAATAAGACATGCATTTTAGTAGTATACTTTGATAAAATGTTTCTATGTATCTTACTTTTTTAAATTTCCAAGTGCTGTTGTAATTTTACGACTGAGGCAATTTCATTACTAAATTATATTCTGACTATTCCTACAATTTAAGTGAACTGGAATGGTTAGTCATGCGGTCATATATTCATATTAATGCATTACTGTAAATCTTCTTTGCCAATAATAGTAGATTCAACCAGTGCTGTAGTCGTAAAAAAAAAAAAAAAAAAAAAAAAAAAAAAAAAAAAAAAAAAACCACCAGAAGGTATATATTATATAAACAAGAGTAATAAGGTACAGAGTATACACTATATTTTTATATGAGAAACAAAGGGTATGCAGAGTTACTTTAAAAAATTCAGAAGGTATATGGAGTTATAGATATGGTACTGCTTTATACCCTCCATTACAGGCGTTGTGTCGACGCAAGGAAAATATCGAGGTTTCACTCTAATCCGAACGCAGATTTTCGTTTACAACGTTAGCAGTAATGAAGATCTTTAAACAAAATTTTCGACATTTTTACTTTGCTGGGTGTGAAATGTGAACGTTATTCCGAGTGGCTACTATTCATGTCCCAATAGCGCTGAACTAGACATCCATTTTTCGGAATCTAGTTCACGTTATATACTTTATCGCTGGTTGAATTGTGTGTACTTTATATACTTGATTATCATAATATTTCCCACAAAGCAAGATATGTCTGTTGAAAATTTTGCTAAAATATATTTATTATGGTTAAAGTTGTAAACAAAAATACTGGTTCGGATTGAAAAGATTGAACAAAAAAGTAGTAAAACCTCGTATTTTTGACTAAATAAAAGGTTGTGACCCTAGTTCCATATGCAAAAAAATTATTTGTTGTAATGTGTTCTTTCACATCTGAAAGATCCCTCCGCCTTAAAAAAAAAAAAAAAAAAAAAAAAAAAAAAAAGAACAGAATACAGTAACATGCTACAAACTTGTATTTGAAAAGTTCGTGAGACTACGTCAAATTTCACATTTACTTTTAATTCAAAGGCACTTAGCCAAAATTAAAAAAGTCCTTTTGATCTGTACTGGGAGGAAAATGTAGGTTCTCTGTTTCTTATTTTTAAGGCATCTTACTTCAATGTGCAGGAGGAGGGGCGGATGACGACTTCCAATCACTTCACATATAAATTTAAAAAGTTTGCTTTTACGAGTTTGTGATTTTATACAGCTTATTATTTAATTGGCACCATTCAACATTTTCATAAGTTTGGAAGACACTTTTTTCGGAGATAGCGTATACAAAGATCGCAATAGATGCTGCTACAGTGCTTTGCCTTTTCTTTAATTTCCACAATGGCTCCAGCATTATGACCTATCATCCCTTTCGCATCATCAGTGCATTCACGTGCATAGTAGTTGTCCCAAGTATTCATCCAAAAATATTTCGTCCCACAGTGTGTTGGTTTAAAGTGATATTCAAACAACATCAGACTGATAGCTTTGTAAAACCTCTTTCAGACTAGCATAGTCAAGTCACTTAAGTTAATATTCTCAAACACCGTAATAATGCATAGTAGGGTGGAGCGAAAAAAATTAATTTTTTACAATCAAAAACGGGTAGGTGCCAAAAGTTGCCTTTATACTAGTACATCATCTGCGTGCAGTATTACTGCTGAAAAAAAATGGCTTGAGTCTGCGCTTTTGGTCCAAAAGTCGAAATTTTGGGTAAAATTTGACATTTTTTCAAAAAATTAAAAAAAAATTCTAGAAAGATTATTATTATTTAAAAGTGTTATTTAAACCTTTATTATTAATTACTTAAAATATTTAAACGATAAAATGATATTTTTGTTCTGTATAACTGGAACAAAACTGACAACTTTTGGTGGAAAAAAGGCGTTGCCACTCTGTTGTGTCACACATATAATTGTTGTTTAGAATACAGCTCTTACTTAGTTGCTTTCAAAACTACCCAGGAAATATCACGTGAAGGTGACTACATTTCATGTCACAACAGTGCATAGCACGACCACCCTACCATCTGAACTCAATGTTTTATTTATACATTGAATTGTGATTTTTTATCAAAGACTGGCCTAAGTTTTCTATGTATCAACCTAGCACATCTCTTCTTTGGATCCACAGACTTTGGATGCTGCCTTTACGTATTTTTCTGCTGTTTGTGTAAGAGAAGACAAACAGTGTAATTCAGTGCGGATGATATTAATGTAATCTATCCAGCCGTCTATTATCCTCACCAAGATTGAACCCGATAAATGCATATTGATTAGAGGTTCTGTTACCACAACACTTTTCCAATGAATTAGATTTATATAATTAGCCGCTTCAAAGTTGATTGTCGATATTTAAGTTTTGCGTATGCCATCATTTACTCACATCTTTTAACTATTTTGTTCTATTTAATGTGATGGAAATCGTCCGAGAGCACTGAATTAAGAATTTCCTCTGAGTTTGCAAAACAACCATTGTATTAAATAACCTTTTTTTAATAGTTGTTTTATTCCGTTTTGTGTGTTGTTTAGTAGCTGAGTAATTTCGCATGAGTTTTTAGATCTCTTCTTTAGCTGTAGATTACATTTGAATGTAAACTATCCTGGGGCCAAACTTGGATAACATAGTACTTTTTGAGTGAACGTAGAGACTCTGATGGGCAGTGAGTGCTCATTTGAAGACGGATAATTATGTTAATCGTTGTCATCCATTCTGCAAGGGACATGTTTAGAATGAACCATTACAATTGATCATATGCCACCTCCAAGTCCAGTGAATTTTCTCTGCATCATTTATTAGACAAGATCGTTGGCAAAAATTAGATTCTAACCCACAGGGATTCACCGGACCAATAGGAAAACCTTTGTTCACGTGCTTTTTCCCTTCTAATTTCAATTTTTGAAGCCATAGAGAGTAATTTTCAAACATTATTTCCTGAAATCGAGAAAAGGGTACTCAGCACATACCAAAAATACCTGCTAGACATTTGCAAAGATATTTCATCAAGATATGGCTCAGAAGAACTAGCGAAAAGGAACCCAAGAAACTTTTCCTACGCAAGATGGCTCACAAAGTGCGTATAAAATTATTCTCCTTTATATAAGCTCTGATTGACCATCAGAGTCTGGTTCACTCACAAAGTATGTAATCTAAGTTTATGCCGCAGTATGGTTTACACCAAATACAATCCACATCTAAAAAATTGATCTAAAACTTATGGGAAATTACTCGGCTACTAAACATCATAGAAAACGGCAAAAAACAAATACTAAAAAAATTTATTTAGGACATCGAGAGCAAATTTTTCACATCGAGAACAAATTCTTATTGCAATTTTGATAACGATCGCCATCACATTAAAAAACAAGCTTATCAACATATAAAAAATGCAAAAAATAGAGTAAAGGATGGCATACTCAAAGATGAAATACCTAAATGCTGTAAAATGTTGTAGGAATCGAACTCTCAATCACTATGCAGTATCTGGATGCAATTTTGGTGAAGATAACTAGAGGGCTGTATAGATTCCATTAATTCCACTGCATTACTCTGCTTACCTTATCATACACAAGCAGTACGTGAAGGAGTGTCACAGCAGCATCACCCAACGTCTGTGGATATAAAAAAGAGATGGACTAGGTTGATACATAGAAAACTTATGCCAGTCCTTGATAAAAAAAATTCAATATATAAATAAAACATTGCGCTTAGATGGAAGCGTGGTCGGGCTATGCACTGCTGTGTCATGAAATGCAGCCACCTCCACGTGATACCGCCTGGGTAGATTTGAAAGCAACTACGTAAGAGCTGTAATCTAAACAACAATTAGTTGCTTGACACAACAGAGTGGCAACGCCATTTTTTCACAAAAAGTTGTCAGTTTTATTCCAGTTATACAGAACAAAGATATCTTTTTATCGTTTAAACATGTTAAGTCATTAATAATAAAGGTTTAAATAACACTTTTAAATAATAATCATCTCTGTAGAATTTTTTTTAATTTTTTGAAAAAAATGTCAAATTTTACCCAAAATTTCGACTTTGGACCAAAAGCGCAGACTCAAGCCATTTTTTTTCAGCGGTAATATTGCACGCAGATGATGTACTAGTATAAAGGCAACTTTTGGCACCTACCCGTTTTTGATTTTAAAAAATTAATTTTTTTCGCTCCACCCTAATGCATAGATATTTCAAGCCTAATTCTGGTTTCCATTTCAAAAATGTAAGTAAGACTCTTAATTGTCCTACCCTGAACGGGATATTAGTATATGTAACGCTAACATACAAATAAAACTGCTATTTTAATGACGTCAGTAGATTCATGCGTTTGTAGTGCAAATTTAGTACGACTGGAATGGCTGTTGAGTATTTCTTTTACGTCACCAAATATGTAGGATATAGTAGTAGTGAACGCAAACTTTGGGTTGGTGTCTAGTGTGTGATAATAAGTCCGGGCAGATTTTTGATGAAATCTTAACATATTTAATATTTTTGAATGTATAGATATAACAAATTTATGTACAGTTTGAGGATAATTTTAAACAGCATTGCCAACCGTCTGCTGGCTTTTCTTGTTTGTATTCAACATCAATGTGGTTTCGCTTACGCTAGGTCCGTCTGACCCGGATTTCCATCGCATACGCCCTCGTCAGTGGGACGTCTGCATACGGGCGCATCACAGTGTCATCTGCCTAATTCTCACGACTTTAATTGTAGGATCAGCACTTTTCATTGCTTAGGCCGTTGGGTTTCCACTTCAGGAACCTCATCTATGAATGCGCTAGACTAAGCTGTTCAAAGTGCAATATTACCTCTACAAATATATTGTTGATTTTTCAAAAAAATCTGTTATTTGGCAAGAGAATATTGGACATTAAATTAACTGTATTTTCATCATGCAAATTCTTGACACTATCGATTTTACAAGTTTTATTAAGAGTTTATATCTTAGACCAATTATGGACCAATTATGGACCAATTATGTTGAACAAAATTATAGAATGTATTAAATTCATTGAAAAAAATGAATTCATATTCATACACCCTGGTCTTTTCTGAGCTGACTCCACCTTCACAGGTTCAGTCTCAGACAGCTCTTCCTAGCATTTATTTTGAATTGTCTTCTTTTTCCTTGGTTACTAGGAGTCTCTCCTAAAGAACAAATTGCGTAAAATATGATATAATTATGTAATGTCTGTTACATTACTCACAAATTTCTATCTGGTAAAAATCTCAACCATTCTAATGTAGTGACCGGTTATGTCCTCATGGTAATTCTTTCCATTGTAATAACTTTTAAAATATTCTCACTATCTCAATGAGAGTGTATGTGTAATATTATTTATTATTATCAAACCTGTAAATATGTAAATTGAAAATTGAAAAAGCATTGTAAAAGCATAATTCATCATATGAGACCTCTAGCTCTTAAAACCATTAGATCTCATAATTATTCAGGCTTCGGAAGCCCCAGCTCGTTCATAATAGAGTATTTTTTAGTATAAACTTTTTAAATTTTATGCCTAACTTTTAAAGCGATACTAAAAGGAATCTTTAGATCACATAATTGCGTACATATATTTCGAGGCCCCCCACTTCACTCATATAGTGCAGTAATATGCATTATAGTTTAAAAAAGCGTTAATGTTTTCAGTATTAGATTTTTTTATTTTACAGATAATTTTCAAATTGACGCTAAAACAGATTTTTAGATATTATGTATGTTTGGGAGACACCAATTGGCTCATAATGTGGTAATCCTTTTAAAATAAGCTTACTTTATTTTATACATTATTAATTTTCAAACTGACGCTAATTTTTGTATCATACTTTTTTGGTGGACTCCATTTAGCTCCCATTAAAGATTATTTTTTTTTTTTTTTTTTTTTTTTTTTTTTTTTTTTACAGGTTTCAGAGGGAAACATTTGGCTCATATTTTTTTTTTTTTAAGTTTTCAGCATTTATGTAATTTTATATTATTCTAAGGGAAGGGATTTGTTTATATGTCTGAATGTAATTTTTCAAAGATATAGGTTGTTTTCATTATGAAACGGCTCCAGAAAACAACATGCCTCCTGCACCGCCAGCAGCCACTCATAAAAACACATGTAAATGTCTTTTTCAGACAGAACGATTCCATATTTATTTTGATATATAAGTTTTCATACATAGATATATAATTTGTTTTGCCATTGAATGTAATTTTTTCGCTGATGGTAAAACAAACTTTCAGAGCTATTAACGGTTACGGAGGCAACTTTTTTTATTTTACTCAAGAGAAGAAGAGAATCGTCTCACATCGCCGTTCTCTTGGATCCGCTTTTGATTGCTGACCGAAAAAGAATTAGCAGGAAACAAAAAACATATCTAGAAATTTGTGTTGCCACTTTTCGTTGTCCGATAGTGATGAATGAATGGATGAATGCAGTCACTAATCAATACACCGAAAACGACGGGACTTTTTTGGATTCCCATTTCCAAACAAGTTGGAAATTGCTCGTCAAACGTGGGAAATGAGGTGCGTTAGTAGTATAACTAGTTTTATAATTATTTTTTGCGCCCCATATTGTACTTAATGTACATTTTTTGCACTTCATAAGTACATAGTCTGAAACATCATTTAAATGCACTTGCAAAAATATTTTTCCTATTCCCCATAATGTAACGGAAAAATTTTGACTGTCCCTGTAATTAAACTATACATCCGATTTTCATAAAACTTGAAATGGCTCGACAAAATTTTGCAACAATCATATATTTAAAATTTCAGACCATTCGGAAGACTGTAACATCATTAAAATGCACTTGCAATAATTTTTCTCATTGGCCGTAATGTAAAGAAAAACTTTTAACTGTCCCTGTAATTAAACTATACATCCGATTTTCATAAAATTTGAAATGGCTTGACAAAATTTTGCAACAATTATATATTTGAAATTTCAGACCATTCGGTTGGGTAGTTTTTGCTCTGTTATATGCGGACGGACGGACAGACGGACTGAACGACGACTATAGGTGCTACGTATTTATATAATTACGAACGCACCTACAAAGGGGATCATCAGGCCTGTTATCTGTAGATTGTTGGCAGTATAGCTATAACAGGCAAAATTCGCATTTTCTCGCGAAGAAATTTTAAAATAAGAACCTAATGATCAAAATGAGAGCAAAAGTGCGGAGATGTGCGGGATCCCCAAGAGCTTCTTGACAGGCGCGTGGCCCTGTGCAGCCGCACCGTTTGCCGGATCATCATGTTGCGCATGCCCTGCTCGTAAATCAGGGCTCCATATACTCTGAACATCACTAATTTCTTACAGTTTATTTACCCATCTTTAATTGCAGATAATTCTGCCATTTGATAAAGCGAAGAAAATTACTTTAAAGTAGTGGTGCCCAAAGCATTTGGAGCCCCGATTTACTTTGGACACCTGGCAACACTAATTGTGACGCAAGCTTCTAGTGGATTTGGCCTGGCCCTCGGGAATACACTATCATTCTAAAGCGTAAGCTGGCTTTTCGAGATAGTCACCCCTGTCATCCCTGCAGTTATATGAGCTTCACTAATTCAAGCTACTCATTAAATCAAATCACAGTGATTAAATAAGACAAAAAAATTAATTAGTGATAGAAGTACAGTCGTCTCTCTGTTTAACGTCGTTCTACTTAACGACGATCTCTACTTAAGGACTATTTTTTGCGGTCCCGGCTCCTTTAAGTAAAAAAATCTCTATTTAAAGACGAAATTGTTTCTATTTAACGACGATTTTCACGTATTTTCCAGGTATATTTCTTATATTCCAGGACTTACAAATGTGTCAATTCATTTTTTACCGCTAATTATACAAGTAAGTTGCAGCCATTAGACCTGGGAATCATTTGTAGTGTAAAAGCATATTACCGGAAATCCTTAATTAGGAAATTATTAAATAATTTTGTTGACAAAAATGAAATTAAAAAATTTACAATTTTGGGAGACATGCACAGGATTACATCAGCCTCGAAAGAAGTTTCTCCTTGCACAATTGAAAACTGTTTTGGGCATCTGGAATTGCCATTCAAGAACAAATGGATATAACAGATGCACAACTCGATATAGAAGATATCACCACCGAAGAATGGAAAAGTCTTGTTGGTGATGAAGATGTTTCAGTAAAAGATTCTTTCGATTGTGACAAAGACTTTTAACGACCAACTTCAGAAATTTAGAGCAAATTTATGAAGACATCGCAAATGAAAATTCAACTTCAGATGCAGAATGCAGAAGAGGGTGATGATACTGGTGATACAGAAAGCGAGACACCACCTCCTTCTTACTCAGATGCAAATTCTGACCTGGATATTCTTCGCCAGTACATTGTTCCATTAAATATGGAAGATGATTCATTCAACCTCCTTGAAAAGCTTGAAGCAAGGGTACTAAAAACTAGATCATCATTGAAACAATCTACACTTTTTGATTTTTTAAAAACTTAATTTGTTTAATTAAATGTATTATAAATATTTTTATTGTATTGCAAGTAACATTGTATGCAGTATAATTAATGAAATTTGTATTTGTGCAATAGAAATATGAATTATTATATCCGTTATCCGTATCAATAAAATAATAAGAAAGAAAGAAAACATAAAATAAATTTAAATAAATAAAGCAGTTCTAAACACCCCAATACATTGAGAAAAGTATTGACAGTCTTAAGCCTGTAAAGTGTGAAGGGAAATGTTTTTCAAGTATTATTTTTCCACAAATTCTGTTTAAGGACGATCTCTATTTAAGGACGATTTTTCGAGGTTCCTTGAAAGTCGTTAAATAGAGAGCCAACTGTATACCTTATTGCCTATTTCACACCCGTAAAGTCGGTGCTTATGTCCAGGACATTTCATTATTTGTTTTTAAAAGTGACGTGATAGCTTCTTTTGAAGCATATATTACGTTGTTCTTCGTGTTGAAAAAATCGGGCGGTTTATCTTTCAAGTCGAAATGGTTTCCTTCGAAGTGATGACGCAGTTGAGAATAAACGTAGAGTTATTAGTTAACACTTCCCCGCAAATCACATTGAGAGGAGTTGAGCGATTCAAGTTGCCAAGTTTTCGTTCACAATGCAATTTCTCGCCCTCTAACATTAACTGCATTTTGTTTCTCCATTTATCACATTTTTTCGAGAGGAAAACTTAAAAATAGGATGGTAATAGAAATTAATGTCTGGACCGGATATATTTTACGGAAAATGAAGATTAGTTTATTAGCTAATTATTCAGCTAATTAAACAATTTAGTTTTCATTTTATAAACATTTTTATAACAAAAGAATCAATGTACATTTTTGAAATAATGCCCTGCTTGAAAAGCATTGATTTCGTTCGAATTTTCTTTATTTTCCGAAAACGCAGCGAAAGTCCTGGACATTTATATGGAGCACAGGTTGGCAACCTCTGGTGTAAAGTAAGATCTTCTGTTGAATAAATTGAATTCCGTTTTTGCCAAAAATTAAAAACTTATTCATTTTATGCTAAAATAGACAGATTATTCTTTAATTTATTAATTTTTATTTTAAAAAAGGTAAGTTAATGAAAAGTTATTAAAACAAAAGACTAAATTATTCAAGACAAACAAAATATTCAAAGAAATTTTCATTACTTACACAATTTTACTTTATTTAAAGTAATCTCTCATTTTTCTTTGCGGTAGTTGAAAATTTGGTCTGTTACATCACATTTTGACTTGTACTACGAATGAACAGCCGTTAGTAATTTTTAACTCTTTCCAATATAGTTGAAAAGTGTTTATGATTTCGGTTTTGTCTATCTACCGCCTGTCTCTCCGTGTACTAACCCTCGTAAATATACTCGGATTGGCAGAAATTTTTATATGTTATTTGGGTTTACTATAAAATGTTCTGTTTTGAAGATGAAGTGCATAGTATTTGTAGTTCGTTTACAGGAACACGCAAAAGAACTCCGTTACATTACGGCCTACTGGGGGGGGGGGGGGGGGGTCTATTGCGAATCATTATTTTATGTTACGATGTTTCAAACATAATGAGATTGATATACATCATTCATATGGGCTACAACGTGCTTTTTCAGAAGTATAGAAAAAGTAGCATTTATAATTCATTTACAGAGGCGCACAAAAGGATTCCATTCTATTATAATCTATGAGGTAAAATGTTTTACGCTTTATTTTAATGATGTTACGATACTTCAGAGATAACAAAATCACTGAAGTGCACTGCATGTTTTCTATAGTTTACAGAGTGTATAGCATTTATCGTTCATTTACAGAGACACACAAAAGAATTCGGTTAAAGGACTGACTAAAATATGGATAATAACTAGAAGTGTGTTTTCCTCTGTGACATGCATTTTTAAACTGATCTAATTTTGAGTGTATTATGTATGTGGTATAATTTTATAGATCACATACAGGACTATGCGAAAGACTTTGCCCTCATTACCTGATATGAACAGCAATTGCTGAAAATGGATTTTTACTGAAATATATTTTTTAAGCTGTTTATTTAGATATCTCATTTCGTTCTAGGAAATAAGGAAATTTCTTAATAATATCCTGTTAGTGTTGGAAAGTGTTTCACAATCTATGCCTGATGAATGATTTTTCGTTCTTGTTAAACCTATTACGTTTTTAGTGATGGAATATCTTCTTTCTCTTCACCACTGTTATTGACTCTTTCAATAACCAAAATTACACCACAGTTGCTTTTGAATTACATTCGAAATTTATTTTGAAAATAAATATTTTCGAAGTTAATAGAATATATTGTAAACAGAAATCGATTTCGAAAATGCATATTTTTTGCAAATACAGTCAGACCTCGTTATCCCGACACCCGGTTTTCACGTCAGTTTTTCAAAGTCCCGATTTTCTGAATATCATTTTAATGTAAATAAACTCCGGATTTTACGTCGTTGAAAAATTTTTAACTCCGGATATCCCGACGGTTTAGAAAAATTGTCCATTTTTCATAATCCACCTTATAAGCACGTAAATTAAGCAGTACGAGACAACATTGGCCAAACTTTTCACAAAAGTGTCTAAAACCCCCATTAAGTTTAAATGAGAAATTTTACTTCAATCCTTTATCTGGATAAATAAACAAACACACTATGAATAACACACTTAAGCTCCAGATAGACGTATCATTCTAATCGCAGTCTTTTTGCTCTGGTCAGGCGGCGCTTTCTTGTCACGGCATTTTTCATCCCACTAAAACCGAAGCATTGCATTGCATCGAAATAATCAGAAGTTATCAAACATCCATTTCTGAAACAACGAATGTTAATTACAATTCGTTGTATTATATTCAAAACAGAATTGTACAAAGCTAATCTAGGGATAAGAAAACCTTAATTAATCAATATTTCATGTACTAACAAGAAAAAAAAAACAAGACATAAATCTGTTTTTTTTCTTTTCAATTTTTTTGTGTTTGTTTTGTTTAATAATAATGTTTTATAGCTTAAAACTGCAAGAACAGTTATGAATTTAAAATTGTCTTAAATTAATTAATAATACAGATTTTTATAAACATATTTTTCTCCAATTCCGGTTACCGCGACACTCCGCTTATGACCGCTTTTCTGGTCATTAGAGTGTCGCGATAACGAGGTTCGACTGTAATAGCATGTAACTTTTTAGACAGAAATCGATTTCTAAAAACTTCAAACATGCTAATCCAGAACTACAGCTTTGCGTGTAATTTTAGAGTTATACTTGGAAAAAATATTGCAATGTGTTTTTCAACGATTAAAAATGATTTCAACATTGTTAATTTCAGACTTTAAACCTGCATAATTCCTAAACTACTTTACCGAAAGATTTCCCGTTTGTTATCAAAAAGTAAAAATTATTGACGAATCCAAATATGATGTCAAAATTAATTTTGGCACTGAAAGATTTAAAGTATGGTACAATTCCTAAATGTAGACGACTCCCTAAACAAAATTTAAGCATGGAATTAATTAGACGTTACTACGACTGGTACCAGTGACATTTTATACACTGATTTGTGGCACATTAGTACGGAGTAGTTATAACGTAGTATTTTCACGGCTGTATATTTTTAGTCATGTAGATCCCTCCCTTTCAGAGTTGGCTGTGAAATTCAGTCAGTAAAAATCTAGTCACCTAGTATTAATCTGATAAAAATAGGGTCATTACATGGTAACTTACGTTATGTTTAGAGTAATTTACTTTAATAATTTTAGTGTTATAACGCAAAAAAAATATTCAAAATATAAAGTTGACATTAATTTTTAATTAAACCTGTTCAAAACTCAATTTAGATGATAATTACATAATTTTATTGTTATTGCTTGAACTTTGGCAGTTATATTTACTATGGTAACTGACATTACTGAAAAAGGAACGTAAGTTACCATAAAAAATCATTCTCAATTTTTTTATTCTCAATTTTTTAGGTAATTTTCACACAAATTGACCTTTGGATAAGTTTAATTAACAAATCATGTCAGATTTATATTTGAATATTTTTTTATGTTGTATTACTAAAATTATTGCAGTAAATTGTCCTAAATGTAACGTAAGTTACCATGGAATGACCCAATACAATATTTCTTTGAAAATAAGACACGTGCTTACATTAAATTTTGTTAAAAATTGCACTAAGATTTATTTTCGGGGGAAGTCCATATTTTTCTAAAGCATAACAATTTAAAGTTATTCACTTACAACCATGCATATAGTAGACCCTGCATTTAATATAATAATATGCGGTTGCATTAAAATGATTATAGTGATAATTTTCATTGACTTTACGTATATCGATTAGAACCTAAAGATTCTTAAGGTAGTAGGATACCTCTGAACACGTCGAAAAAGTAAAAAATATCACTATCTTCTAAGCTTCAAAATTTGTGTAATAAGTCAAAAATAAAAATCAAACTTCATTTAAATATAAAGCTCACATTTAAATTCATATTTAAAAATATATAGATACTTGTTAAGAGAAAAAAATTTTGAACGAACGATAAAATCTTAAAATATGCATATAAAGAGGACATTTTGGTGAAAATAAATACATAATAGTGTTACCTTTGTGTTAAAGCCTTGTAAAAAATATTGACTAAATTAAAAAATTAATAAAAAAATTTAAATTTTCCCTTTTTTAAAAATATTTTCAAAGTACAAAAATAAAATCTTACCTTTTTCTGGTTTTAAGTTGTAGATAATAGAGAAATGAATATGTGGTCAAAATTTCTTTTGATTGCCATGCATAGTTTTTTAGTAACACTGCGCGCAGTATCAAAATTCATCGTTTTGAATAAACGAACGCAAAGTTTAATTATCCTATGTAGTCTTAATATGTAGTATTAATTAAAAGTGCCATAATTAGTAAACTAATGGGAATTTTTTAATGCGGTTTTTTGCATATTGTTCCGAAATGATTACGGAATCAAAATATGTATTTAAAATTTTTCGAAAATTTTGAAGGTTTAAAAGGTATCCCTACTCCCTTAATCTTTCATTTTCAGTACTATGTATAGTCATGGGTCCTAATCACAAAAAGGTAAAACATTTCCGTCAATTTATCAAAATTGTCGTCTTTAAAAAAAGAACAGCTTAATGTCAATCATGCATCACTGCATAGATTATAAAACCCTTTTCAACACCATCGGGATATTTTTAAGACATTTTATTTTTGATCATAAAATAGAATAAGATATCTAAATTAACATTAAAAAAAAATGCAGAAAAAAATTATTTTCAGCAGTTGCTGTCCATAGCCGGTAATGTAGCCGGATTCTTTCGTGAAACTGTGATCTAGACACCTCGTAATACACTAAAAATTAGCTGCACATCCAACAATTATGGCCCATATAGTCTATCCTCTAACGAATTCTTTTAAGTGTTTCTGTAAGTAAACGATAAATTATATGTACTAAAATCTATAGGAAACATACTGTAGGGTACCTAAATAATGTATATCAGTTTCATTGAAACAATGTAGCATCATTAAAATACACTGTAAACGATTCTTCCCCTTGATAATAATGCAATGGAACACTTTTGTACGAACCTGTAAGAGAACTACAATTGTTATTTACTCCATACTCTATAAAAAGCATGTTGCCATCGATCTCGATGATGCATATCAATTTCATTATGTTTGAAACAGTATAACATCATTAAAATGCCTTGAAAATTATTCCCGTTGACCGTAATCTAACAGAATACTTTTGAGTGTCCCTGTAACGAATTATAAATTGATACTTATTCTAAACTCTGTTGCACCTGAGTGACCGCATATCAATTTCATTATGTTTGAAATGGTGTAACATTATTAAAATGCACTGAAAACGATTTTTGAGCTAACCATAAATGGAACACATCAATGCCGAACATGCCATGGTAAATCTCAATAATATAAGCCCCGGCAAGACTGTAAACTAACATCGGCAAGAAAAGGGATACAAGTCAAAAACTGGCAATTTTGAGGTTATGTCATTAAAAAAAATATGTATAAGGTGCCCAAGCGTACAGGAAAAGCGTCACATCTCTATCCCGCGATTTATGTACCTAAAGGCAGTTGTGTCAGTTTTATTTTAAACTAGTTGACTAGTTTATTTTAGACTTGAAGTTGGTTTTTTCTCAAATGCTGCATTTTTGGGTTATGTCATTTTTCTTGCCGGGGTGCGGTATATATCAATTACTACATGGTAATCCGAGTATATTTACGCGAGTTAGAACAAGGCCAGACGGAGAGTGCTTTTTAACTATGTTGCAAAGTGTTAAAAAAGGGCGGAAACACGCATATTAGTTCTTTAAACATTTACATTTTAGTATAGGTAAATCAAAATCACGTAGCATTATATAATGTAATATTTCGTTTTAACTGAGACTAGGGCGCTAATGTCAAAAGGACGAGATGCTATCTCGCGCGAAAATGATATTACTTTTAAAGAAAACGTGAATTTTCATTCATAAAGCTGACAACCCCTCCTCCCCACACGCACACACATACACTACAAAAAATGGGAGGATGAAAGATATTTTTAGCTTTCCATTGATGCTATTTGGTGTAAAAAAAAAAAAAAATTGTAATTTAAAACCATTACTTTAAATCTTTATGCCCCGACACTACTTTAAAGTACCATTAAAATAACTTGTTATAAAATTCATTTAATACATCGATTAGTAGTAATACAGTTTAAAATAAGTTATAGATGCTTTACTTTATCTTGTTTCAAAAGCATTATTTGTTGCACAAAGCAAAAATATTTTTAAAAGTGTGATTTCTTTTGCCTTTGCATCTTTCCAGCTTTCTTGAAGTCGAAAGATTGGGGTGGGGTGGGGTTCAGTTCGGAAATATTTCTATTGCAATAACATTATATTTGTGCATTTCCCAATTCTACAAAATACTAAAAAAAATATTTTAAATAAAAGATTTGAGTGGAGTTATAAATATTGTACAGAATCCCTATAAATTCAAATGTAATTCTATCAAATTTTAATTGGAAAAATCCTTCTAAAATTCATTAAATGGTTGTGTAAATCTTCTAATGTAGTTTCAAAAATTTGCAAAAAATTCTTTAGAAGGTGAAATTTTCATGAATTCATAATTTGGGACATAAAGAGTTAAACTGAACACATATTGTTTAAAATCCACATCATAATTGAACATTTTTAAGCCTGGGCAATGTCTTTGACTATTTTAAGAAAATGAGACAGGCTTACTTTTGAAGTAAGACTTAAATTGCGAGAAGTCGGAGAAACCACGCTAGGGCTTATTTTCCGATTACGTTTTATTTTCGGGGAAACATTGTATTTAAGAAAAGAATCTCTTAGAATATCCAGTATAAACGAAAAATTTTACTGGTAATTTTATAAGAGTAGATTTTAGGCGCAAAGAAAATTAAAATAGATTATGCTTATGGCTAGAAATGTCAGGTATATAGAGTAGCAGGTGACAACATGAAAATCATACGTATACGTCATAGAATACCCACATAAGTCATATGAATATCTTATGATAAGGTGCCAAAAAACTTTTCGTAGTTGATCTGTCTCGGCAATCTTGGCGAAAGTGCCCGGCATACCGCCAATAAAAAGTTGTTTTCACGGTTACCCTTTCTTGTTTCCACGACTGGGACATCGCAAGGTATTTGATTGAGACATTGCGGAATAATAACAATGTAACAGTACAATGCGTGGTGTTAAAGTTATAACAATAATAGTAATAGATTTTAAAAGAAAACTGTATTTCGCGAGTTTTGTTGTCAATTTTTATTTATGTGACAGAAGGTTTAAGATTATTAAATACTTTTTAATTTTTAGATTAATACTAAGTAGGAACTCACAGGATGTGGATTTTTGCCGGATACCGGATACCGAATATCTGGCACAAAATTTTACCAAATATTCGGTATCATTTCTCGTTTTTAATTTCAATAGTAATATTTCTATTTTATACTTGCTTTATGGAGAAAAACTTTACATTATTATAATTTTATATCATTCAAATATTAATAATAGATTTAAATTTATTTATTAAGTTATTTAAAAAGCTTTGCAGTAATTACTTAATTTTTATATGAAAAAGGTTTTCTAACACAATTTAAATAGAGAAGCTCCTCATTGCAAGTGTCTTGTTTTGTAAAACAAGCGGGCCAAGAAAGTGGCACAATTCTTTTCATAATCCGTATCAGTATTATTTTAACACAGCTGGTCTTCCATCCATAAACAAAATAGCGAGAAAAGATTCAATACTAGAAAACAGGAATTCTGCTTTTTCAGAATTTAGTGTCACCCCAGATGAAAAAAAAAATGTATATATAAATAGTACAAAACATATTTCAATTTTAAGAATTACAGCACACGCTTTTATTTTATGTAAAATGACGTCATTCACATCCGCTTAAGAATTCCACATTTACGATCCACTCTTAAACATTTACAGTAAAGTATGCATAGGACGTCACTATCGCGAAATAATACACAAATGCAGCAAAAAGATGCCGTCATTTAAGAGACTGGTAAGAAAAAAAAACGGCTGTCTAATGATTCATAGGCCTTCATTTGTTTGTAACATTAATATAGATACTTAAAATTAAATATAGTTTATAATATAACTCCATGTTTTAACAGAAATCATTTGTTTATATTTTTTTAGAATAGTACGTATTTTAATTACATTTTCTTTCGTTTGTTATGAAAAAATGGCAACAAAAATATATAATTAATATTTTACAACTATTTTTCCTTTACTTTCTACAGAAATGGAGTACTTCTGTTGCCAATATAGCTCCAAAAACTACTAAAAAATTAATATTTAAAAAATAAACGGAGATGCAGTTTTCAAATAAATTGCATTTAAAAGTACTTTTTTTTTTCAGTACGACGGTATAAAAATTGAACATATGCGATGCTTAGAAGTTTAAAAAATTGCTATAGAGCAGGGTTGGCGAACCTATGGCACGCGTGCCGTAACTAGCATGCGGGAAGATATTTTTGGCACGCCGTTTATTGAAATTCTAAATCAAAATTCATTCAAATTATCAAAATTCTGCACCTTTTTATTCTTTTTGTATTAATACATGAGCATCATTGAAAATAGCTTTTGTTTTCTATAATAGGTACTTGTGTACTTGTTATATCACTGAATATCCCGCTTAAAAATATAATAGACCCTTCCCAACTCCCCATTTCCTCGATTTCGTTATGATGGCACCTATGATTCGCATAGAAAGAGAGAAAACTAGCAAATCAAATTATTCTTTGCTATAATATTTCTGCATAATTTAACGCGTTTTGACCTGCACATAAGGCTTTTTTTAACTTTTGCTAGAATTTGTTAATTGATTCTTAATTTGTTAAAATGACAAAAGTATTAATAAAACTAATAAAACATGACTTTTTTCTTAAGTTATGAAAAAATAATAATTTGATTGCTAAAACATTTGTAAAATGAAATGAAAACGATAATTATATTTTTCTATAATTATTTCTACGATTAATTATTCTTTTCATGTGAAAGATGTTTTGGTTCGAGTTTTCTATATTATACATTGTTTAATTTAATGCGTATGTTGGTATTACCTGCAGGTATGTTAGCTATATTTATAATAATCTAATAATAATAAAAAATTTTGACACTATTATTTATTATTGTTAGAGAATTAAACTAACTTATAATTCACTATTAAATTAATTTGCTATTTTTTTTGCGGGAATGAGATGTAGGGGGGTGGGGTTGTTGGCACGCCATGTTCAGTTGAATTTTTTTTTTTTGAAAAATATTGGCACGTGGATGTAAAAAGGTTCGCCGACCCTGCTATAGAGTATTTAATCGTACTGCTTTGTTTTACGGCTGCCTTCTGTAAGGTAACGTTATTTTTTGGAGACGACACAAAATAAGTTGGGAGAAAGAAATAGCATACCGTACCGGGGGCTAAAAATCATTTTTACTTTACAAATGTTGAAAACACAAGAAAAATAGACCACAAGGGGGGGGGGGGAGTCAAAGCTTATTCTCAGAAGCAGGAAATATTTGTGATTAAAAGCGTAAAAGATTATAGCCTAAAAATGCTGAGCACCAAACTCTCCTACATCATAGCTTACCTTTAATAAAATGTAATTAATTATCATAGTTTAATATTATATTTTCCTTTATATATTTTCATTTATACTATATAATATCATTTTGTGAAAATATAGTTATTTTTGTTAGCATTGTTTCTAATGGGATAATGGTGGTAAGGAACAAATTAGTTTTGCACTAATTTTTTTCTGATAATATTAAAAAGGCAATTTTAACAAGTTGGAAATTGCTCGTCAAACGTGGCAAATGAGGTGCGTTCGTACTATAACTAGTTTTATAATTATTTTTTGCACCCCATATAGTACTGAATGTATATTTTTTGCACTTCATAAGTGCATAGTCTGTAACATCATTAAAATGCACTTTCAATAATTTTTTTCCCATTCCCCGTAATGTAACGGAACACTTTTGACTGTCTCTGTAATTAAACTATACATCGAATTTTCATAAAATTTGAAATGGCTCGACAAAATTTTGCAACAATTATATATTTAAAATTTCAGACCATTCGGAAGGCTGTAACATCATTAAAATGCACTTACAATAGTTTTTCCCATTGGCCGTAATGTAAAGAAAAACTTTTGACTGACCCTGTAATTAAACTATACGTCCGATTTTCATAAAATTTGAAATGGCTCGACAAAATTTTACAACAATCATATATTTAAAATTTCAGACCATTCGGTTGGGTAGTTTTTGCTCTGTTATATACGGACGGACAGACGGACTGAACGACGACTATGGGTGCTACGTATTTATATAATTACGAACGCACCTAAAAACTAGTCATTATCCGGCAACCGGATATTAACGTATTTGACCGAACTGAATATTCGGTTTCAGTGCCGAATAAGCAGAATATCCGAAAAGGCGGTTATTCAGTGCATGCCTAATACTAAGTACACGATATTTACTTGCATTATCGCAATACTTATAAAATATAAGGTAAATCAGAACTCGCGGACAAAACTTTAACTCCTTGAGGGGCTGTGGGATACATTATATCCCACCTAATTTTAATCATGATTTACACTAGAAACTTTTAATTAAATTTTACTTTTTTAACTTTGGTGGGAAAAAGTTGAAAAATTGCTTTTCCTTATTTTAAACTGATTTTTTGTTTAATTCCGGTGTGAGTTCAACATTACAGAAATGCTATTGCTTGCCCCTGAAACGGTTAAGGGATGATATACTATATCGAAACAAGCAATTTTCGTCATGCAATGCATGGATGTACCGTAACTGCTACAAGGCGCTTACTGATTCTGGCAAAGAATGTGTTTGCATAATAAATTCTATCAAAGAATTGTTAAAATTCGTTTTATGTAATACTGTTAGCAAAGAACAACTTCAATTTAAAAATATGAATAAGAAAACGTAAATTATAACCATCAAGAACGAAAAATCATGCGTCAAGCATAGATTATAAAACACTTTCCAGCATATCCAGAATATTATCAATAAACTTCCCCGTTTAATAAGGTAAAAAATGATGTCTAAGTAAACAATTTGGAAAACGCACAACAGATTTCAAAAACCAATTTTAGCAATTAGCATGTATAGTCGGTAAAACATCCGTTAAAAAAATCTGTTAAATTTTAAAACCGTAACAGAACTGAAAACGCACTTCTAATTGTTATTGGGTTCCAGCTAGACTCCTATGTTACCCGCTATTACCCGCACCCGACCTGACCGCGGTTCAGGTCGAGTTCGCCAGGCAATACTTTTCCGTTGCGGGACGGATTCGGATCGGGTTGACTTCTACTTTTTTTGCTACCGGTAAGGTTCGGGTCGGGTTGACTTTCAATGTTTAAATGACTCCTGCGGTTCAGGTTCGGATTGACCCGATATTTCAGAAAAATATCCAAAATATTTTTTTCAGTTAAAAAATCTATATACAACAAGATCTTCATAATGGACACTCCCGAAAATCGGACACCTCCATTTAGCGAACAATTTTTGATTCCCAACACTTATATATTTGTACGTTTATACCTCTGAATAGTTGGCACCTGTCAATCTACACACACGTAACATGTGTATGTGACATGTGTGCATAAACTATCACAAATACGATACATGCGTTTTTGTGTGTATCAAAACGACAAGTTGGTAATATTTTTCATTTTACGAAAGAAGAAACAATGGTTCTTAAGGAAAGAATAATCTATGATCACATTTCTTATAAATATTTTATTTCTCGTGCAGTAAATTGAATATATACTCATTCATATTCAAATACCTATTTGTTTTCATCTGAAACATAATTGTGCTCAAACTTTGTGAAAATCCCAACAACCCGACTTGCAAAAAACCGACATAAGACCCGCAAGAATTATTCTGAGCGTGAACCCGATCCGAAGCAAGAAAATTAGAGTCATCCCGACCCGAAAAAAGGTAATTAGGGATCCGATGTATGACTCTATTCGACGATGCCAAGCTGTCCGCTTTCAGAAGTTTTACTATATTTGAATATTAAAAAATATAGATTTGCCCATTGTCCTATATAAAAGACAAAATTGGTATTAGAGGATACAATTGAAGAGCTGAGTGGAAGAACATGTTAAGTAACAAAAATTACATTTGAAGAAATTTGATGTGAAAGTTTTTGTTGTCAATTTTAATGATTTATTTTCTGTTTGATACCCAGCGTTTAAAACATTAACAGGTGTGGTACTAAACTCTATCGACAAAACTTATTCATATATAATTTTTAAATATTAAAAAATATTAATATTATTTGCATTATTAAATATTAAAATATTAAATATTAATGAATAATGTCTTAAATCTTCAAGGCTAAATAGAACTTTGGTATTTTAGCTTAACCATGTGATAGAATATCTGATAACACCTTCGTCCAAAAGATAAAATAATTTTTAAGAAAATGTAGCATAACATGTTCTTTCACTGAGCTCTTCAATTGTAGATTACTTATCGACAGAAAATTCGTTTTCGTTTTCAGCACGAAATCTGAGTTTCGCAGAAAATTCTTTTTCGGCGAAAATGCTGCTAAAAATCCTGCCGGACCGAAACTTAGAAAAATCTCGTTTCTTCCTTCGGAAATTTTTAATATTACTCATTAGACCGGGAAGCGTCAGCACAGACAATCACCTCATCGAGTTCACGACTAAAATTCCAGAATTAGTTAAAACTCGATTCGCATATCGGTTTGCCAAGTCATATCTTGGTGGAAAACACCTGAAAACTCGATTTTAGCGGTTGACTCGTAGTTTTACCATTATATTTTCCTGCACCCAAAGGTATGAAACATGGAGGACTGGGAGCAGGAAAATACAATGGTAAACCTACGAGTCAACCGCTGAAATCGGATTTTCAGGTGTTTTCCACCAAGATATGACTTGGCAGACCGGTTGAGTTTTAATATGCGAATCGAGTTTTATTTAATTCTGGAATTTCGATGAGGGGATTCTCTGTGCTGCTGCCTCCCGGTCTTTCATTTATTTGAACTGTACCGACTCAAATGGACACACTATTTATTGTTATGAACTTCACTGTTTATAATTATCAGTCATGATTGACACAAAATATGAGTGCAAATTATAAAGCAAGCAATGCATATATGACTAAACTTTGAAGATGCTTTTCACGTGCTCATTAAAAGCTGCAGACTTAACAGTAATAGAATTTTTTTAGTTTGAAACCACAGAAGTGTTTCGAATGCTACTAGTTTTTAAAAAAATCATGCATGAAGTGTTTAAATACAGAATTTATGAGCTCGCTAGGAAATAAGGGGCCATCCACAAATGATGTCACGCTTGGAGAGGGGTTCGTGAAATTGTGACAGTTTGTGACAAGGGGGTGGAAGGAGGTAAGAAGAAATGTGACATCACACATTTTGGTTAAAATAAAAGCATTAAAAATCAGCAGATTAAATTTTGAAGTTATTTTAAAATTAAGTTATTTTGTATTCATAAAGTAAGGATAAGATTTAAAGCCAAACATATTAAATTCCGTTTCAAATTCCAAAATACTACTGTTTTCAATTGCTGTTTCATATTTATATTGTATTACTATTGTATATTAATTATGTTTTTTGTCTTAAACCTTAATCTTATTTCATACAAAATAAGTACACGAATCATTTTTATTAGTTATGCTCACAAATGTCATTAAAATACATAGTTAAAGTTTAAAAATAAAATTTTAAATATGATCTATAACGCTTTGTTTCTGAACTGCAAGTATATATTTATGGAATATAGCGTGACATGTGACAACAGGGGGGGGGGGGAGGTAAGGTGAAGTGTGACACTTTGTGACAAAGGGGGGGATGGGGGGTCAAAAATATTGAAAAAAAAGTGTGACGTCATTTATGGATCGTCCCTAAGACGAGAAGAGGCGAAAAAAAAATGTCTTGGAAAAACTTTGAGAAATCTTTGTAACACATCGAATCAAATAAGCACATATTAATTCCATATCTAGTAGTTTCTGTTGTTCTTTTCCAAAAATAATGCTAAAATATAAACTCTTTTTTAACATAAATAATAAATATCATTAAAGTTTTATATTAAAACTATTTTCTATAATTAAGCTGCGAAGTTATATATTAAAGATTTGAGGAAATTACTGAGGGGTAAATGACGCATAGAAATGATATCGATTTGGCAACTTTGAAATGTATGTGCGTCAAACTTATCAATTCATCTCATTGTTTAAAAAAATAACAGTGCAGTTTATCTAAACAATAAAAATAAATTATACATTTAATTGTTTCAACATATTCTCTTAAAAAAAATAATACAATAATATACATTTTATCTTTACCTCAGTTAATAAAGCCAATGGGCCTTTCGTCAAGAGATAATCTTTAAGCAAAAATCTGTTAAACGAGTGTTTTTGTTGTTACTGTTGTTCGCTGTTAAAAATTTGCAGCTAACTATCCATTGTCCAGTCATTCTACCATTTTTACAGAAAACGGTAACGTAACCGTAATTTTACACTATTCTGACCATAACATGGGCAACAATATGGTCAGAATATCGTTAAATTACGGTTATGCAACCTTTTCTATATAAAAACGGCCAAATGACTGCCCAGTTCTTTACAAATTTTTGACAGCGGTGTAATATCGAATGTTTCTACATTTCTCAGTTAAATAACTTTTAAATATTACTTCTATAGTACAGTCAAACCTCGTTAACACGAACACGCTTAACGCGAATTACTTTTAGCACGAACTGTTTCCGATTGGCCCATCCAGTTGTATGTAGGTATGTGTGTGTGTAAATATGTAATGTATTTAAGTTCGGATAACACGAACAAAAATAGTTTCCCCTTGAGTACTCGCGTTAACGAGGTTCGACTGTATCTATTACTGAAAAAAAAAACGCCGTCAAAAGGTTAAAGAATGTGAAATTAGCTTAAATTAACCCTTTATCGGGCAAGTCAAATCTTTGGCTGAAATTATGAAAAGATTCACTGCCATTACAATCTACTTACAAATTGATTTGAAAATAAAAAGCGGCTTTTTCCTCAAGTGCATTATAAAAACAAAACATTTTACTAAACATTACGCTGCCAATCGATCAGTTTTCAATAAAAATTAATTGGAAGTATATTCAAATTACCCCATAAAGGATTAACTGGCAGTCACTTATATATTTCATGATTACATGAATACCTAAGTTACAATATTCAAACGCTCTAGTTTATCTTATTCTATCTTCCAGCTGTTTAACAACCCTCTTTGTCTGTCTCCGTTTCTTTCTTAATTTTCGCTACTTTTTCGTGTTGAATAATAATAATAAAAAAATTAAGTAAAACTTATTAATATATTACGTTACTCTATAAGAAGTTACTCTGACAATAAACTGATCTTCTTTGCTTTATGTATTAATATTATCCATCTGTTTCTTTCTTTATTTTTGCTATTTTATTTTTTTGTGTCTGCATTTAGGAGAGATATATGCGAGGGCTGTTCAATAAAGAATGATAATTTTTAACACTTTCCAACAAAGTTGAAAAGTGTTTATGCATTCGGTTTGTCTGGCCGTTAGTCCGTTTGGCCGTCAGTCCGTCTGTCCAGGCTCTAACTCCCGTAAATAGTCTCAGATTTTCATGAAATTGATAAAGGTTATTTAGGGTCCCCAAAGCATGTTTGGTATTGTATATGAAGTATGTAGGATTAATCGTTCATTTACAGGGGCACTCAAAAGTATTCCATTACATTATGGTATATGGGGAATAACTCCCGTAAATATACTCGGATTTTCATGAAATTGATAAAGGTTATTTAGGGTCCCCAAAGCATGTTTGGTATTGAATATGAATTATGTAGGATCAATCGTTCATTTACAGGGGCACTCAAAAGTATTCCATTACATTATGGTATATGGCAGGGTCGGCAAATCTTTTCATAACCGCGTGCCAATTTTTTCCGAAAAATATTTTACATGATTATGGCGTGCCAACAAATTTAGTGGATCAAAGTAGCAAAATTAATTAAAATACTGATTTTAGGAATTAAAATATGTGGGTAACATTTTGTAATATACTTAAGTATTTTTAAAAATCCTATTTCTCTTGTTACGTCTTAGATACCAAATAATTCAGGTCAGCTTCGTATTTTAGTTTCTCTCTATTCTAAAAAAAAGTAACTACCGCTGTCACCGCCGCCGCCGCCGCCGCCGCCGGTTTTGAATTTTTTGTGACCGGAGGTCTTTCTTCGTTAATATTAAGAAAAATAATGCATACAAAAATATGAAAATCGGTAGTATTATACAGAAATGTTTGATAAACACGCTGATGCAGACAGTTTTCAAATCGAAGAATTATTTTAAGAGATATTTAATGCTAAAGTTGGACAAAATCGTTCCACTAAAAAAGTTTTATAGGAGCAAAAACTGTTCACGGGAATTTAATCATTTTTAGGTCATTTTATACGTTTGAAGTTCCCGGTGTGCAGATTGTATTTCGTTTTTTAATTTGACTCATTTTTTGAGGTTTTATTTCTATTTTAAATTCAAATTTTCAGCATTTCTAGAGATATTTTTTACAGATTTTAGAAAGTGATATTAATTTAAACTGTTGCCAACTGTATAATCAGCGGAAACAATAATGTTTGCTTCAGAAAATAAAAAAAAATATTTATACGTGTAAATAAATTAAAAATTTATTTACACGTGACTATTATAAACAGATAAAAAACATTTGGAATTAGAATTAAATAATTATGTACAAAAAGCAGGAACTTATTACAAATTACGTCATAAAAACTATAATTACACGTGAATTTTAAGAGAGAAAGGAATTTGTAAAATAATAAATTTATTAACATGCGTTAGAAGTCTTAAATAGGAGAAATTACGTCATATTTACGTCACATTACAGTTATTACATAAAATGAACACAAAATAATATTGCAAAACGGTTTAAATTTAGAAATTGCGCTAGACATTTATTTGATATTTTGAGAGGATACTTTTCAATTATTTTTGTTGGGAAAGCGCAAATAATATTTCATTTCTAACAAAAGCATTTTAACGTGATTATTTAAAAGAGAAAGAATAGCTTGGTCAAAATTACGTCAGATTAAAAACGATTAATTTAAAATGTCTCATTTAAAAGAACTTACTTTTCGCTTTGTTAAAAAATACCAGGAGACGAAGACTCTGTTTACTTAATTCCTCTTATATTAGCTTATTTTGAAATGTTGTTACACATGTCTACGTCATCAAGTTATTTTTATTTCGGCGTTTTATTTGTATTTTTATTAATGTTGTACTAATTTATTTGTTCTTTCGTTATTTAAAATAAAAATTATGTCAATTTGCATAATTTGGCGAGTGGTTTGGCGATTTATATAATTTGGCGAAATTGGTCGACGGGATAATCAAGTAGTACCGTAGCGGATTTGGCGTTAAAATTCCCCAATCAAAGAGAAATGAATAGAAATCCGTTTATAGGGAGATCGCCACTGCTTTTTAAATTATAATTCAATCTTTCGAAATCTTTTTAAAGCCGATCAAATTAGCATGCATTTAGAGTCTGCGGAATCTGGACGGGGGTTGGCGAGCGTAGCTCGTAGGGGGCCGATCCCCCTAGTTCCCTAAGAGAATGCTAGCTGAATTGGAGACATCTGACACAGGTTTCTACTTGAGTTTTTCATACATTTCATGCCCCCCCCCCCCTCAAAAAAATAAATAAAATATAAAAAAATAAAATAAAAATAAATAAATAAAATATAAAAAAGACAAAATAAATAAATAAATAATTAAAAGGAAAATAAATATAATTATCAGAAAAAATATATCAAAATGGCTTCTTTTAAAAAACTTCATCTATGGAATTGAATTCGAATTTCCAACTTATCATAACTTCAACATCGGAATTTTTGCTTATGATCGTTATTTCCCGATAATCTCCTAATTCTCTCAATATCAAAAATTTTTGATCGAATATTGTGCTAGACTGGGATTTATAAAGTTGCATTTCATTTTATTCAATCCGTATGACAGCGACAAGCAACCTAATTTAGAAAAACTCAGCAAGTCTAAATTCAAAATAGTGCATTTTGTGCATTTTCATTATATGAAAGGCTAGGGTGTAAAGCATGGCAACTGACATTTAAAGAAAAAATTCTGATTTTTTTTTTTTTTTTTTTTTTTTTTTTGTAAAATTGTTTAACTGCATCGTAACAACTTTCTAGAAGTACAGAGATTTTACACAATATATATCATATTTATTCAATAATTTTTACATCTGAATTTACAAAATGAAAACTATTTGCACATAAGTAGTTTTCATTTTCAATTTGCACATAAGTCCATTAAAGGCACATAAGACATTAAAATGAAATTTATCAGGGGGGGGGGGGATATTGCACATAAATTAACAGAAGTTCTATTCTTAACAAATCAGCTGTTTTGCAGGAAGCAATAATAATAGTTTTGTGTGTATTTTTTTCACAAAATTTGAAAACAGAACGTATCAAAAATTCCATTTTGTTAATTACTTTACAGGCGAGCCCTACAATATTTTAATTTAGAACATGAGTCTATGTCGTGCCGAAAATAATCTCCCGCGTGCCACCTATGGCACGCGTGCCATAGGTTCGCCGTCCCTGGTATATGGGGAATAGTCGGATTTTCATGAAATTGATAAAGGTTATTTAGGGTCACCAAAGCATGTTTGGTATTGTATATGAAGTATGTAGGATTAATCGTTCATTTACAGGGGCACTGAAAAGTATTCCATTACATTATGGTATATGGGGAAAAATCGTTTGCAGAGTATTTTAATGACATTATGCTATTTCAAATGTATTGAAACTGATACAAATCACTGAATTTCACTGATCATGTTAGAACGGGACATTCATAGCATTTGTTATTCATTTACAGGGACACACAAAAAAAAATCGGTTACAGTACAGTACTGTCTTTGAGTAATAATTGCTGGAGTGCACGGTTTAAAATTCGGTATGCACTTTTAAATTTAATTAATTTTTTTCATCTTACCCGTTATATATAAATTCTATACCTCAAATACAGTGCTGCACAAAAGTATTCACGTACCGTTCTCCTTATTAGAGGAAATTGCTGAAGGTAAATTTTCAACTGAAGTATATGTAGCTCTTAAGTGAACTAAATTTTGGCTTGCATGTGGCTAATAGATTCAAATCTATAAATCATACACAAGGCTGCAATTCGCATAATTTTCCGATTGTGGATGGGAACAGCTGAAATTGGGTTCTGAAATGTATTATGCGTTTCCATATGGTTGAATTAGATGTAATATTTTAATTTTTTAAAACAGTGCAGTTTTGTTACATTATTCTGAATGTGTTGGAAAGTGTTTCATAATCTATGCTTGACGCATGATTTTTTCTTACTTGTTCTTTTTTTTTTTTTTTTTTTTTTTACTGGCATACTTTATTTCGCACAAATTTAATTTTATGTTCCATTGTTAACATAGTTTGTAATGAATACGTGGTATTTTTTATAAATGTCATCAGTGTATGTTCTCAATGTCAGCATCTTTTTTCTGCAAACATCAAGTCCATCATGCTTATTTAAAACCTTTTTCTCATCAAGGGTTTGCATCACGACACCAGTGTTGCCAGTGGGGTTATTTTTTACCCGACTTCCAAGAAGGGTTATGTGTTTGACGCGTATCTGCGTATGCGGATTTCTTTATACTCTCGAAACACCCCAACGGCTGGGTGGATTTTAATGAATAAGGTCTCTATCAATTCGTCTTAACCGTCCGATGGTTATAGGCTAGGTTTTTTTTTCATAAATTGAAAATGGCGACCGTAAAATACAAAATGGCGGTAGAGACGAAACAAAATTTTACGCATCCTATTAAGTGGCATATCATTGGAGAGTCTTTCAAAATGAAGACGATGTTTCCTAGACTATTTTACAGTCACAAGCTCCGTTTAAATGTTACACAAACTGAAAATTGTGTAGATAGGATCTTTAGCTTTACTGTAACTCTAACTTTCATAGACATCTATAGGCCTCATCAACACAGTGTTTATAGATAAGAATTAACTATATAACACAACTTAAAAGTCATCAATAAAAGTAAATAAAAAAAATAGGTAAGTAATATACAAAATAGTTTCACATTGATGAGAAATAGTTAATTAGTTCGCTTTTTACGCAGTTGGGTTTTTTGAGTTTTCAAATTTAATTTTTGCTTGTTTGTTGTTGTTGTTTATTTATTTCTAGTAGTACGTCAGTTGCAGCCTCGAAAGTCCAAATACATTCAGTATCGTCTACTGGAACGATGAAGGCAAAACGCAATGAGCAAGTGTTCTCTGTCCTGTTGGAAATTTTTCTTTTGCCAGAAGAAAAATCGCCAGTAGAAGAATATGCTATAGGAGACTTATAGAGAGTCTGTTTTTCCCTGTAGCACAGTTAGATGATGGTTTGAGATGTTTAAGAAAGAGAAAGAGAAAGACAATCATCTACAAAGGAAGATGGACACGGAGTTCCTGTAATTGAGCTTACAGAAATCAACATAATACCGTCACTATTATTTTCAGAGAAGATCGTTAGTTCTGAGAGATGTTTAAGAGCCATTATTTTGAAAATCAGAGAAAGCGCGATAGTTGTATTTTTTGTTTTGCTTGATTTTTTTTTATGTTGAAGTAGATCATATTTAATGAATAATGTGCAATTTTGAAGCTCTGAAAAAATTTCCTGTATCCTGTAGAAAATGTCAAAGTTCAAGAGCATGAATCCCATTTTTCATGAAAATTGAAATGCCAGTATGTTTGGATTGCTTTATCTCTGGAAAGCAACAACATCCAAAATTCTTATGTCATAAACTGTTAGTATAATATTACATGCTTAGTAAAATTTACTTGGTTCCATGGGGCTTTGTTAATTTACATTGTTACGTTGCCACAAAATGCAATCAAAATGACGTTTTCGTCCGTTTTCTACACTTATTATCTTAGTTAAGCAATAGTACGCCAAAATTTTTCTTATAGAATATGAAAGTTTACTATTAGGACAAGCTAAGTAATACAGAACTTTACCGGGATATCGATGCTGTTAGCAGATATAATCTGTTAAATATTCAAAAGTTTCAAAATCTGCAACTTTTGAATTAGTCCTATCTCAAAACAGCATCACAATTGAATAAAAAAAAATATATCAGGTAGTAGTTGAACATATGTACAAAAACATGGAAACGAAAAATAAGTGGGGTCTCATGCTATTTTCAGAAGAAAAAAAAATGACAAAAGTTACAAAAAGGCAGTGCAATAATCAGGCTTTTCCCCTAGAAGGAGAAAGAGAAAAGGGATGTTCCATTTCTTCATAGGGGAAAAACATAGGAAAGGGAAAGAGAAACGGGATAAATCATTTTCTGATAGTTACGCTTAAAGATACGTAATAATACGCTTCCACTGGAGATTTCTACAGGCGAAAGCAAAATTTTCATCAGGTAAAAGCATTTTCGCTCATTTCGTATTGCCCCCCGTTGCTCCCGTAGGCGATACTGAAAGTATCTGAACTTTCATGGCTAATGGAAATAAACGAACAAAAAAATTTCCACATATTCATTACACATTAAGCTAACAATGGAACATGAAAGTAAATTTGTCTGCAATAAAGTATGCTAATAAAAAAAATATGATCATTCTTTATTGAACAGCCCTCGTACTTTAAAAATGTGTCTTATCTGAGCCTGAAATAAAACATTGGTAATGTGTTAAAAATAGCATATTAGCTTAAATCACCTAAAAATTATTAAAATACTGAGTACTGGGTGACTGTATTACCTCCGATAGTGAAATGCTCTTATTCCCCTTATGGTTTGATATTATATACCTAGTTTCTTTTCGTCATTTCTTTAGATTTGTGATTTCTTCATTCGGTGTCTACGTTTCGGAGGGACATGTATTTAAAAATTTCGTTTTGTAATATCTATCCCTAAACAAAAGATTAATAATTGTTAAAGAATAAAATATTTGTTTAAATCAACTAAAAACTAAAATATTAACTATTAAGTGATTTTATTAGCACTTACCTCCGACATTAAAATGCTCTTGTTCACCTTAAGGCTTGATTCTATCCATTCTGTTTCTACATTTATTTTTGTTATTTTTTCTTTCAACTTCTGCGTTTCGGAAAGACATATATTTTAAAAATTCGTTTTGTAATATCTATCCCTGAAACAAAAGATTGGCAATATGTTAAAGAGTAACGTATTAACTTAAATCAATCAAAATTTATTAAAACATCAAGTTATTGTATTAACACTTACCTCCGATAGTGAAATGCTTTTCTTCGCCTTATGTCTTGATACTATGTACCCTTTTTCCATCATTCTTTATTTTTGTGATATCCTTATTTGACGTCTACGTTTCGGAGGGACATATATTTTGAAAATTCGTTTTATAATATCTATCCCTGAAACAAAAGATATGTTAAAGAATAACGTATTAACTTAAATTAATCAAAATTTATTAAAACATCCAGTTATTGTATTAACACTTACCTCCGATAGTGAAATGCTTTTCTTCGCCTTATGTCTTGATACTATGTACCCTTTTTCCATCATTTCTTTATTTTTGTGATATCTTTATTTGACGCCTACGTTTCGGAGGGACATATATTTTAAAAATTCTTTTTATAATATCTAGCCCTGAAATAAAAGATTAATAAGTGTTAAAGAATAAGATATTATCTTAAATCATCAAAATTTATTAAAACATCAAATTATTGTATTAGCACTTACCTTCGATATTGAAATACTCTTCTTCGCCTTATAGCTTAATACTATGTACCTTCTTTGCATTATTTCCTTATTTTTGTCAGTTCTTCATTCGGCGTCTACATTTCGGGGCGACATATATTTTAAAAATTTATTTTATAGTATCTATCTCTGAAAGAAAAGATTAGCAATTGTTAAAGAATAACATATTAGTTTAAATCAACTAAAATTTAGTAAAATATTAACTGATTTTATATAATTGCCTCCGATGCTAAAATGCTCTTGTTCACATCATGGTGGGTTTCTATAGATTCTGTTTGTTCATTTCTCTTTGTTATTTTTCCTCTCAACTTACTGCGTTTCGGTTCATTTTATAATATCCATCCCTGAAATTAAAGATTAATAATTGTTGAAGAATAAGATATTATCTTAAATCAATCAAAATTTATTAAAACATCAAGTTATTGTATTAGCACTTACCTTTGATATTAAAATACACTTCTTCGCCTTTTGGCTTAATACTATGTACCTCTTTGCATCATTTCCTTACTTTTGTCATTTCTTCATTCGGCATCTACATTTCGGAGAGACATATATTTTAAAAATTTCTTTTATAATATCTATCACCGAAAGAAGAGATTAGCAATTGTCAATGAATAAAATGTTAGTTTAAATCAACTAAAATTTAGTAAAATATTAGCTATTAAGTGATTGCATAAGTGCTTACCTCCGATATTGAAAATTTCTTCTTCATGTACCATCTTTTCACCATTTCCTTATTTTAGTCATTTCCTCATTCGGCATTTACGTTTCGAAGGAGCAACTATTTTAATAAAAAAGACAAGTGCCCAGCTAAACTGATGGCATTGAGCTCACAGACTATTCACACTAATTGTATATTATACTCTTATTTTAAAGAATAATGCCACTCAAAAAAATAAGTGAAGGGGAATTATCCCCCGTTTCCCCCTTTATACTTAACCAGTGAATCTCCAAATCTAATCAGGAAAGCTCCTTATCATAATAAACCGGTATACCAAATTTGGAGCAAATCGAATAATCTTACAAAAAAAAAAACATTTATCTAAATTAAGGTGGTGGAGTAACCCTTTATCCTTAACCAATGAATCGCCAAAACGAATCAGGGAAGCTCCTTAACATAATAAACCGGTATACCAACTTCGGAGCAAATCGAATCATTCTGCATGATAAACACATTTATCTGAATTAAGGCGGGTGGACTAACCCTGTTTTTCCCCCTTTATCCTTAACCAATGAACCCCCAAAACTAATCAGGGAAGTTCCTTAACATAATAAACCGGTATACCAAATTCGGAGCAAATCGAATCATTCTGCATGAAAAACACATTTTTCTGAATTAAGGGGGGGGGGGTGGACTAACCCCGTTTTTCCCCTTTTATCCTTAACCAATGAACCCCCAAAACTAATCAGGGAAGTTCCTTAACTTAATAAACCGGTATACCAAATTCGGAGCAAATCGAATCATTCTGCATGAAAAACACATTTATCTGAATTAAGGGGGGTGGATTAACCCCGTTTTTTCCCCTTTATCCTTAACCAATGAACTCCCAAAACTAATCAGGGAAGTTCCTTAACATAATAAACCGGTATACCAAATTCGGAGCAAATCGAATGATTCTGCATGAAAAACCCATTTATCTGAATTAAGGGGGTGGACTAACCCCCCTTTTCCTCCTTTATCCTTAACCAATGAACCCCCAAAACTAATTAGGGAAGTTCCTTAACATAATAAACCGGTATACCAAATTCGGAGCAAATTGAATGATTCTGCATGAAAAACCCATTTATCTGAATTAAGGGGGGTGGACTAACCCCGTTTTTCCCCTTTTACCCTTAACCAATGAACCCTCAAAACTAATCAGGGAAGTTCCTTAACATAATAAACTGCTATACCAAATTCGGAGCAAATCGAATCATTCTGCATGAACATGAAAAACCCATTTATCTGAATTAAGGGGGGTGGACTAACCCCGTTTTTCCCCCTTTACCCTTCACCAATGAACCCCCAAAACTAATCAGGGAAGTTCCTTAACATAATAAACCGCTATACCAAATTCGGAGCAAATCGAATGATTCTGCATGAAAAACACATTTAACTGAATTAAGGGGGTGGGGTGTGGACTAACCCCGTTTTTCCCCCTATATACTTAACCAATGAACCCCCAAAACTAATCAGGGAAGTTCCTTAACATAATAAACCGGTATACCAAATTCGGAGCAAATTGAATGATTCTGCATGAAAAACCCATTTATCTGAATTAAGGGGGGTGGACTAACCCCGTTTTTCCCCCTTTACCCTTAACCAATGAACCCCCAAAACTAATCAGGGAAGTTCCTTAACATAATAAACCGCTATACCAAATTCGGAGCAAATCGAATGATTCTGCATGAAAAACACATTTCACTGAATTAAGGGGGTGGGGTGTGGACTAACCCCGTTTTTCCCCCTTTATACTTAACCAATGAACATTAAAACTAATCAGGGAAGTTCCTTAACATAATAAACCGGTATACCAAATTCGGAGCAAATTGAATGATTCTGCATGAAAAACCCATTTATCTGAATTAAGGGGGGTGGACTAACCCCGTTTTTCCCCCTTTACCCTTAACCAATGAACCCCCAAAACTAATCAGGGAAGTTCCTTAACATAATAAACCGGTATACCAAATTCGGAGCAAATTGAATGATTCTGCATGAAAAACCCATTTATCTGAATTAAGGGGGGTGGACTAACCCAGTTTTTCCCCCTTTATCCTTAACCAATGAACTCCCAAAACTAATCAGGGAAGTTCCTTAACATAATAAACCGGTATACCAAATTCGGAGCAAATCGAATGATTCTGCATGAAAAACCCATTTATCTGAATTAAGGGGGTGGACTAACCCCCCTTTTCCTCCTTTATCCTTAACCAATGAACCCCCAAAACTAATCAGGGAAGTTCCTTAACATAATAAACCGGTATACCAAATTCGGAGCAAATCGAATCATTCTGTATGAAAAACACATTTATCTGAATTAAGGGGGGGGGGGTGGACTAACCCCGTTTTTCCCCTTTTATCCTTAACCAATGAACCCCCAAAACTAATCAGGGAAGTTCCTTAACTTAATAAACCGGTATACCAAATTCGGAGCAAATCGAATCATTCTGCATGAAAAACACATTTATCTGAATTAAGGGGGGTGGATTAACCCCGTTTTTTCCCCTTTATCCTTAACCAATGAACTCCCAAAACTAATCAGGGAAGTTCCTTAACATAATAAACCGGTATACCAAATTCGGAGCAAATCGAATGATTCTGCATGAAAAACCCATTTATCTGAATTAAGGGGGTGGACTAACCCCCCTTTTCCTCCTTTATCCTTAACCAATGAACCCCCAAAACTAATTAGGGAAGTTCCTTAACATAATAAACCGGTATACCAAATTCGGAGCAAATTGAATGATTCTGCATGAAAAACCCATTTATCTGAATTAAGGGGGGTGGACTAACCCCGTTTTTCCCCTTTTACCCTTAACCAATGAACCCTCAAAACTAATCAGGGAAGTTCCTTAACATAATAAACTGCTATACCAAATTCGGAGCAAATCGAATCATTCTGCATGAAAAACACATTTATCTGAATTAAGGGGGGTGGACTAACCCCGTTTTTCCCTCTTTATCCTTAACCAATGAACTCCCAAAACTAATCAGGGAAGTTCCTTAACATAATAAACCGGTATACCAAATTCGGAGCAAATCGAATGATTCTGCATGAAAAACACATTTAACTGAATTAAGGGGGTGGGGTGTGGACTAACCCCGTTTTTCCCCCTTTATACTTAACCAATGAACCCCCAAAACTAATCAGGGAAGTTCCTTAACATAATAAACCGGTATACCAAATTCGGAGCAAATTGAATGATTCTGCATGAAAAACCCATTTATCTGAATTAAGGGGGGGTGGACTAACCCCGTTTTTCCCCCTTTACCCTTAACCAATGAACCTCCAAAACTAATCAGGGAAGTTCCTTAACATAATAAACCGCTATACCAAATTCGGAGCAAATCGAATCATTCTGCATGAAAAACCCATTTATCTGAATTAAGGGGGGTCGACTAACCCCGTTTTTCCCCCTTTACCCTTAACCAATGAACCCCCAAAACTAATCAGGGAAGTTCCTTAACATAATAAACCGCTATACCAAATTCGGAGCAAATCGAATCATTCTGCATGAAAAACATATTTATCTGAATTAAGGGGGGTGGACTAACCCCGTTTTTCCCTCTTTATCCTTAACCAATGAACTCCCAAAACTAATCAGGGAAGTTCCTTAACATAATAAACCGGTATACCAAATTCGGAGCAAATCGAATGATTCTGCATGAAAAACACATTTAACTGAATTAAGGGGGTGGGGTGTGGACTAACCCCGTTTTTCCCCCTTTATACTTAACCAATGAACCCCCAAAACTAATCAGGGAAGTTCCTTAACATAATAAACCGGTATACCAAATTCGGAGCAAATTGAATGACTCTGCATGAAAAACCCATTTATCTGAATTAAGGGGGGTGGACTAACCCCGTTTTCCCCCCTTTACCCTTAACCAATGAACCCCCAAAACTAATCAGGGAAGTTCCTTAACATAATAAACCGCTATACCAAATTCGGAGCAAATCGAATGATTCTGCATGAAAAACACATTTCACTGAATTAAGGGGGTGGGGTGTGGACTAACCCCGTTTTTCCCCCTTTATACTTAACCAATGAACATTAAAACTAATCAGGGAAGTTCGTTAACATAATAAACCGTTATACCAAATTCGGAGCAAATTGAATGATTCTGCATGAAAAACCCATTTATCTGAATTAAGGGGGGTGGACTAACCCAGTTTTTCCCCCTTTACCCTTAACCAATGAACCCCCAAAACTAATCAGGGAAGTTCCTTAACATAATAAACCGCTATACCAAATTCGGAGCAAATCGAATCATTCTGCATGAAAAACACATTTATCGGAATTAAGGGGTTGGACTAACCCCGTTTTTCCCTCTTTATCCTTAACCAATGAACTCCCAAAACTAATCAGGGAAGTTCCTTAACATAATAAACCGGTATACCAAATTCGGAGCAAATCGAATCATTCTGCATGAAAAACCCATTTAACTGAATTAAGGGGTAGTGTGTGGACTAACCCCGTTTTTCCCCCTTTATCCTTAACCAATGAACTCCCAAAACTAATCAGGGAAGCGCCTTATCACAGTGAACTTAGGAAAAAATTTTGAAGCAAATCGGATGTTTCTATCAAGAGTTATCGCGTTACGTACATACGTACATACATACATACATACATACATACAGAACGGGCGGGCACATTAGCTCTCAGGCTTTGATAGCCTGTGAGCTAAAAATTCGTTTTATAATATCTATCACGGAAATAAAAGATTGGCAGCGTGTTAGTGAATAACATATTAGTTTAAATCAAGTAAAATCTATAAAAATGTTAAGAGACTGTATTAACATTTACCTGTGATATAAAATGCTGTACTTCGCCTTTTGCCTCGATGTTGCTGCATGATAAAGTATATCTATATGCTGTCCACCCTCTTTCTATGTGTATTTCTCCCTTGTCCATTTGAATCAACAAATCTTTACAATTTTCAAAGAATCGCCTAAAATCTAATTAGTGAAAAATAAAAATAATTATAAGAATTAAAGTAATTATTAATTTATTGTACTATATTAAAACTTTGTAACAATAAAAACTCGTGTAAACAAACAAAATGCTATGAAAGAAAACGCTTCGTTTAACAATTAATATGCTTCAAAGAAATGATTGCATCTTTCAGAGTATTACTGCACAGTGTAATCAAGCATGAAAAAATAGATGGTTTTCTTCTAAATTAAAACGGAAATTAAATACTATGCCATATAGCTAAATTTTAATCCAGTTAAAAATATTTTGTATGGTATTAAAATAAAACGTCTATTTAAAGATTTCAAGTATGCTGGTATCATATAATTCGCAGAAAAACTGATAAACCAAATTTCCTTGTATTTTTTTTTTATATATAAAAGTATATCAGAACAGTAACATCATAAAATAATGTTCCAGGATATTACTGAAATAAGGAATAACTTCAGTTAAACCATTTTTAAGCATATAATTATAAAAAGCAATACAGAAAAATAACAGTTTTTTCTTTTAGTCAGGGGACTTTGCCTCCCATTAGTTCATTTTTTTTTCTAAGTGTTTCGCTATTTTAAGTTATTTGGGAAGAAGAAGCTTGACAATTTTTCTTTAAATCATCAAATCTAAATAAAATTTAGTTAATTAAATTTCAAAGTCCTGGAAGGGGTAATATCCTTCCTCTATCCCTTCCTTGCCGGTGCCTTTTATAATTTAACGAATAACTGAAAAATAGAAAATCTAACATTTTTGGCATCTTTAAAGGTAATGCAGGCCCTTAAATGTACTAAAATTTTATAATTCTCGTCATCTAATAATCTAAAGCTATATTCTTCATCATATTCTTCATTGATATTCTTCATGAGCAAACTGAGATCCAAATACTATTAGATAAAGAAGACTAAACTCTGATATTATAACACAGTTATTAAATATTGAAAAAAATCTCACCTGTTTTTCTGTTTGTTAAATGTCGTAAGATTACTAATTTTAATTTTGAAATTAAGAATTTAAAATATTTCTAATTTATTTAGAACATCTAGACACTCCGTATCATGAATGAGATGAAAGTGAATGAAATAAATATCTCATTGATGGAATAAATCCATTGTTGAAGTCTAACAATTGCAATATTAAACATTTTATTAATGAAAGAAACTATATGATAAAACTATTGTTGCGAATCCTGCTATAACAGTTAAATGTAATGCATTCTTGTCACACATTGTTACAAGAAAACAAAGGCGTTTACGTTTAGCAAAAATACTTTTTTAATGAGGGAATAACACACGACTTTTTTTTATTGATATTTGGTACAACAATGAATTTTTTCCATAAGGTTCTTTTAATTTTTTATCTATTGACTTAATGTTTTCCCGGCGATTCTAAGCAATAAAAACTCTGTCCTTTAAAAAGGAAACAGAAAAATTAAAGTTTATTTTCTTTTGAGATCTAAGCCGGAAGATTACTGAAAATACTAAACGGTCATTAATAAAACGTATAACACTAATTTTTATGAATACGGGGAATAGCTGCTCGTGTATAGACACTGAGGAATAACAGCAACCCCTATTTTTATTTCCTTATCGATAACATTCAATGTAATGAGCTTTTTTTTTATGTAGTTATACATTATAGACAGCAGATACAAATTATTTCGGTAAAAATCAAAATAGTTTTTTATGCGTAGTTATGCAGACAAATTTAAGGATGCACACAATCGTAAGATAGTTTTTTTTTTTTTTTTTTTTTTTTTTTTACAAACGTTAGATGTTATCGCATTTCATTACTCTGCAAATGTCTTATCAGTAAATCAGTTGTTGCTATTGGTAACATAAAAATGTATAGGTTACAATTCTTTGTGTGTGTGTCGAAAGTTAAATTCAAAATATATATTTTTTCGAAATTAATTTTTGAAAAAGATTATGAATTGTAATCAACAATTTTTTTTTTTTTTTTTACAGAAATCAATTTTTAGAAGCTTCAAATATGCGAATCCAAAATTGCAATTCATTCTGTTTAAAAAATTATCCGCATTGCAATCTTTTTTGCAGCGATTAAAAGTCTAGAGTGACTCCACTCGACTTTCCAAATACTTTATAGAATACTTTGACACCAGGTAAAGCCAAAAATAACCTAAAAATATGTAGCGCAACATAACATATTCAATCTCTTCTACTAAAATACTTCATTTATAGAGTAAATATTCAGTAATCGAATTCATAGCCAAAGTTGGCGTCTAACATAAGCAATCCTGGTAACAATTAGTTTCAAGTGTGTGAGAAATACACCCACAACCCTTTTTGTATCCGAAGACAAAATTTACCAAAAAAACACAATTATGCTGTCAAGATTATGTGTTTGCATTGAAAATTTTCAACTTTGGTATAATTTCTATAAGTAGATGACCCTCTGAGCATAATTTAAGTAAAGCATTAATTAATAGGCGTTATTACTAATAGATTGGAACCAGTCACATTTTTTATACGATGGTTTCCGGCAAATTTAGTACAGCTGTGAGTGTTTAAAATAGATTTCAAAACTTAAACTTTATATACAGTGTGTCCACGTATAACCTGACCGACCTTTATCTTCGCAACCGTTGGTCTTAGATGCATACTTCCAATTACAAAAGTTTAAATAAGGTAAAGAATTGTTTTTAAAGCGATTTGGGTCAAGAAAAACATTTCTTAAAAAATTGCGAAATTTAAATTTTTATACTGTCCTATAAGTTATATTTAGTAAAATTTTCCTGTTACACTGACAAGTAAGACAAAAAAAGTCTCGTTATTCTAGGATTAAAATTGACCGGGTAATAAACTGTTTAAAGTTGGAGCATATTTTTTGCTGCAAATTAGGGGTTATTCACAAATTTAGTAGAAATATAATTTCGTCGGATATATTTGAAAAAAATGGTTGACAGTAAAATTAACATAGCAATATAAATTTGAAATCTTTAATCTTTCTGACATATTAATGCAAAATGTACAATTTGTAATAAACATATAAGAAGAAGAAAAAAAAACAGAGTTTTTGTTAAATAAAAAGATGAAAATTAACAGTTTTAGCTTTTGATAATTGATTCATATGTATTCTGTACCGTTGAATGCAAAATTTACCTTTATTTTTTACCAACACGTAAAGATTTTTTGCAAATCGTAAATTTTAAAGTTAAAAAAAGAAAAAATAGCGAAAATTTGATACTATAAAATAGATGTCATTGTTGTGTTTTTAACTTTTGATAATTTATTTTTATGTATTTTTTACCGCTGAATCCGTAAATGATCTTCATTTTTAACCATCACGTCAGGATTTTTCACAAATTTTAAATTTCAAAGTGAAAAAATTCAAAGTGAAAATTGAACCTCTTCTCCCAACCTCATCGGTCCCGTCAGCTGTTTAGCTGTAAGAATCCTAGTATAAGCCAAAAAACTGAATAAATTATTGCATTAAATAAAATAAAATTAAATTAAAGAAGTTTTATATCTGCTTTATAGTATCAGATTTTCGCTATATTTTAACTTTGACATTTACGATTTGCAAAAAATTTCTAAGGTAATGGTTAAAAATGAAAGTCAGTTTCAGATTCAGTGCTAAAAAGTGCATAAAGAATCAATTATTAAAAGTTAAAAAAAATACAGTCATCTCCTCTATTTTATAATATCCGATTTTTGTTATTTTTTAACCTTGACAATTTATGATTTGCGAAAAATCCTGACATGATGGTTCAAAACTAAGAAAATTTTCGCATTCAGTGCTAAAAAATACATAAAATTAAAAAAACACAACCCTCGCAGCCTTGTATTATCTAATCTAAAACTTTTTCTTAAACATCTTGGCGGTAATCTATCCGAATTTTTTTGTGTTAACCTGTAAAATAAGTATAAATGGTAACCACCGAAAATCATAATATTAGATTGTCATCGGATTTATGTCAGTATGTAAAATTTGGTCTCGATCGGATATTTGAAAGTGAGTTAAAGTTCCAGTATAGAAATTTTGAACTGGAAAAACATACATACGATCGTTAAAGTTAAATAAAAACTTATAACAATAACATAATTTTTGTTAAAAGAAATCATGAAAAGAAACAGTTTCATTCCTTACAAAATAAAACCTATGTTAAAATACAATTATTTTAGTCAATCTGAAACTTAATAAAAGTTAACTCAATCGTAATGCTTGTACGATATTTTTTAGAGCGCAGATACACGTGAAGTAAGTTCTTCGAATACTTTAAGCACTTGGCATATGACCCCTCAAAGCATAGCGTAACTCATCTGTGTTCAGATGCAGTAAAGTGGTATAAGTCATGCATTTTTAAAGTTTCATATCTCGGTCTATTTTAGTGTTATATGAACGGGACTCTTTTTGTCTTACTTGTCAACGTAATAGGAAAATTTTACTAAATATAACTTATATGACCGGGGGACCGTATAAAAATTTAAATTTTGTAATTTTTTAAGAAATGCTTTTCTTGACCCAAATCGGTTTAAAAATTATTCATTACCTTATTTAAACCATTTTTATAATTGGAGATATGCATCTAGGTCCAACGGTTGCGAAAATAAAGATCGGTCAGGTTATACGTGGCACACTGTATATAAGTGCATACACTATATGTATACTATATTCTATGTTTTAGCAGATTTTCTTGAAAACTTTGAGTATTTAAAATTATATTTATTTAACCAGAACTTATTAAAAGAAATTTAATTTCAAGGACATTTACAAATCTAGAAGTTCTTTCTAATGATGTTGATTGAATTTTTCTAGATAAATGTGCGAAAATTTTAAACAATATTAAAATAATGGCTAAAGATTTTCAGAAGCAGTCACCCACACCAATTTAGCTACCAGTTATCACTGTACATGTACAATCGTGGGAAAAAAATAAACACCCCTTGCTAACTCTACAAAAAATTATTGTAGAAGGAAGTTACTGGTACGAAACGATTGTAAATAGAGTCTACTTTTAAATGATGTATATAAAATTTGCTTAGAGGGCTATCTACATGTCAAAACGAACCCAAACTTTGTTTTTGTCAATAGCAATACCCAAGTTTGACGCCATATATAAATTCTACACCCTTCAATTAACCTAAAAACAAATTTTCATGAAATTCGTAAGATTAGTTTTAGAGAAATTACATATTTCAAAATGAGTCTATTTTATGGGTGGTATCCAAATTGAAGTTCGGTTTTCGATTATTGTAATGCTACAGAATGACTATGCCACTTCTATTAATGCATTATTTCTTGCCAATATGACTATTTCACTCGCTTAATGTTTCGACTATTGCCAGCCCAAATATTTCAATAAAATAAGTAAAATATATTTTTCTTAAATTATGCTTTTCTGCACATCATAGATGACCTCTTAAACCATCATTTTAACGATTTTTAGTCATAATTCGAAAACTACTTGGAAGAAAAATTTGAAATTTAGAATTCGCATAAATCAGGACATAATAAATATAAACCTCTCAAACAAAGTGCAGGTTGCAATTCATATTTTTTTCGAATATTAATTTCATAATTCATATTATAATTTTTTTTAATTATGAATTCAACGTATTTATGTTTGGTATTTTTAGTATTATAACCACACAAAAAATTACCACATTAGAATTATAATTCCAGGAGCTACTAATAAAAATATGAAAATGTAATTTAACATTAGAAGCTCTAAATTTTGAATGTTTACAATTCAAAAAGTTATCCTCCAAATAACTTGAAATTTCGTATCTAGGAATAGTTTGAACTTAAGATTTAAAATACATTGTCAAATTGGGTGTTGCCGTTGAAAAAACAAAGTTTGGGCTGGTTTTGATTTGTAGATGATCCATAAGCAAATTTTATATACATCATTTAAAAGTTGACTTTATTTCCAATCGTTTGGTACTAGTAACTTTCTTCTATTATAATTAATTCCAGAGTTAATAGGGGGTGTCTACTTTTTTTCCACGACTGTACAATCAAAGGCAATCAAAAGTCGCTAGTTTTTCAGGAGATGCTATAAAAACATGCTTAATTCAGCTACCGCAAAGTGTACCCGCTATCAAGCGATCTCCTCTCGCCCCGTTACTATTTTTATAATAGAAACAAATATGTTTAGCTCAAAACAAAAATATTACAAACTCTTGACGTCTTTTCCTGAAAAAGAGGTCACTGTAACAAAAAAAAAAAAAAAAAAAAAAAAAAAGGAAAAAGAAAAAAAGAAAGAAAACTAAAACAAAAACGAAGTAACATGTAAGGTAGACTGAATAAATCCTATTCAAATTATATCTTTGCGCTCACTGAGTACGAATTTATTATACATCACTGAACTCCGAGAGAATTCAAGGGCAAAGTTAAGGAAACTCTGTTTGTTCATCTCTCTCTATGCTGATATTTTAATTTAATAACATGCAAGGAAATTTCTTAAATCTGATTTGAGAAATCCTTCCCCATCTTGAAGATTACACGTTTAACCCTTTGGCTATGAATTTAATTTTTATTGAAAATTGTTTCAAAAGGCGATCTTTCTTCTATCTTTGCAAGAAGAAAGTATTGGATTCGTCAAAATTTTCGACTTCCGGTTTCCGACGGATTTACTCGTTTTAGGAGTCAGAAATCCCGGAAAACATGTTTTTACAAAATGTCTACCTGGTGACTGTCTGTTTGTATGTGACACAAATTTTGTGGGCGCTCTAATCTCAAGAATTAATGCACGGAATTTAATAAAAAATTATATTCAGTTAGTCTCTGATATAAATTATAATCTGATATAAATTGTAAAAATTGCGGTATAAGTGTAATAAGTTTCTGGTGTAAATAGCCCAACAGATGGCGCTACTATGCTGCAATTTTCGCGATTTCTGCAATAGCTCTATCTCAAGAACTAACGCACGCATTTTCATCTAACTTCAAATTCAGTTTGACGTTTACACAAGTCGTTGCTGATTAGGTTTTGATGTTTATCGCCCAATAGGTGGCGCTGCTACGCTGGATTTTTCACGATTTTCGCAATAGCTTTATCTTAAAAACTAATACACGGATTTTCACCAAACTTCAAATTCAGTTAGACGTTGACATAAGTTGTTGCTGATTAGGTTTTGGTGTAAATCACCCAATAGGTGGCGCTGCTACGCTGGATTTTTCACGATTTTCTCAATAGCTTTATCTCAAAAGCTAATACACGGATTTTCACCAAACTTCAAATTCAGTTAGACGTTGGCATAAGTTGTTGCTAATTAGGTTTTGGTGTAAATCACCCAACAGGTGACGCTGATATGCTGTATTTTGCAGGACTTACACGATTTTAGCGATAGTCATATCTCAAGAACTAATGGACGGAAATTTAATATCTTTAGCTTCCTCATGATGGGCATAGATTGTCATTTAATTTTGGCACTGTGATAGCGAATTTCGAAGTATTAACATACATGAGATAGAAGAAAGTTTTGGGATTTGCACATCCGACTAGTTTTTTGTTATATTAGTACCAGTATTTAAAAAAATAATCTTTGCTGTACACTTCTAAGACAATTTCAAGAGAACAAACATTTTCCACCAAAATAAATAATTGTGCTAATAGAATATAAAAATAGCCTTCGTACACCTACTGTCGGTCCCTGGAACGTAAATTTCCCGCCGTAGTCAATGGGTTAATGAATACACGCTTGCAACCAAATGTGTATCCAAAAGTGGAGTTACGAGGTTCATACCTCTGAACGAAGAAAATTTCTATTGAATACAATATATTTCTTTTTATGTAAAATATATAAAAGACATTTTCAACCTTTTTTCTTGCCCAACAACGCGACCACATTCGCAAAATAGCTTATTTGCAGAAATGAATAAATTTTAGCCTTTTTAAGCTCTAAATAATCGAACAGCATTTTTCATTTTTCTATAAATGTGGTAAGTGTCAGATCTTGAACCAATTGTTACTTTATGACAGTGGCGTTTACTACGCTGCCCGCGGTCCTCGAGTTCATTTCATTTGGCACGCATGTAAATATAAGATTTTTGGAGCTTATTTGTAGAATATGCTTCATATTCAGCATTTTGAGCTTAAAAAAATTAGCTTTTTTGGATCAACATATTCATGTGATAGGGAATTTAATCGATTAAAGAAAATCGAAAATTAATACAGAACTCTCAAATTTTCCGCGAATCGCTGCTGCCACGAAACCTGCGGAATTTGAATTAGTTTTCGAGATAATAAACTTTTTAGTAATTTTTGATGACATTTCTGTAAGAATGACAACCAAATTGCTCCATTTTTGTGGAGAAAAGGAAAAACCATAGGGGTTATTAGATTTCTTTGTTTGACATCATTTTCAAATTGAAATAACTTTTAGTTGAATAGTGGAAATAAAATTGTGATTGAGTTGTATTTTTCAAGAAAATTTCAAGAAATACAAACTTATTTTGACATATTCAAGCTTCGGGAATTTATTTTAGAAAGCAAAAAATTGTCTATCGACTGGGACATTGAGGTAAATTCCATTGACGTAAAAAGAAAAAAATCTATCGTATAGCTTTTAAACACTTTCCAAAAAAGTTGAAAGGTGTTTATGCATTCGTTTTATTTAGCCGTCTGTCCACTCTCCAACTCCCGTAAATATATTCGGATTTTCATGTGCAATTGATCAAGGTTATTTAGGGTCACCAACGCATGTTTGGTATTGTATATGAAGTATGTAGGATTAATAGTTCATTTACAGGGGCACTCAAAAGTATTCCATTCCATTATGGTATATGGAGGAAAATCGTCTGCAGAGTATTTTAATGACATTACGCTATTTCAAATTTATTGAAACTGATATAAATCACTGAATTTCACTACGATCACGTTAGAACAGGGCATTCGTAGCATTTTTTATTCATTTACAGGGACACACAAAAGAAATCCGTTTCAATACTAAAAGAAATCCGTTACAATACTAAAAGAAATCCATTACAAAACCGTCTTTGCGTAATAATTGCTGGAGTGTACGGTTTTAAATTCGGTATGTGCTTTTAAATCTAATTAATTTTTTGCATGTTACTCACTATATATAAATTCTATACCTCATAGACAAGGCTGCACAAAAGTATTCACGTACCATTCTCCTTATTAGAGGAAATTGCTGAAGGGGAATTTTCAACTGAAGTATGTGTATTTCTTAAGTGAACAAAATTTTGATATGCATGCATTTAGTAGATACAAATCTATATATCCTATACATTGGCTGCTGAAAAAAATTGGATACTTTTCCGATTGTAGATAGGAACAGCTGAAAAATGGATTTTGAAATGTGTTATGCGTTTCCATATGGTTGAATTAGGGTAATATTTTAATTTTTTTAACTGTGCAATTTTTTTTACATTATTCTGAAAGTGTTTCATAATTTATGCTTGACGCATGATTTTTTTCTTTCTTGTTTAATTTAATTTAAAGTAGAAAAACAGATTTTCAACTATTTTCTTAAGATGAACGATTAAAGCTTTTCACAAGGACGTTAAAAACAAAATGCTTTTGCGAGAAAAATTATGTTTCTCTAAGCATTTATTTTAATTCATAAATATAATGCAAATAAATTCGCCAAAACAAAGTCATATATGTAGAAGTTCACCTAAATGGTGTTATTTCTACGAGTTCTGAAATTAGAAGCCAAATCTAGGAAGAACGAAACATCTTTGGCAAATAAAGTTATAGAATATGTGCATTTTTATTGGGAAAGCTTATGACTTAAAATGTAAATATAATTTACTATTTGAAATATTGCATTTAATAAAACTAATACTATAATAGTCTTTTAAATTTACAATAAAGTTAGATTTCATTTTCCTTAAAATAATGAATGATCTCATGCAATTCAAAAGCAACACATCCAAATTTAAAAACATAATTTCACAATTACCAGCAATAGCCGGAAAAATATCTGATATTTTTGTGAATCCTTGTACTACTATTACCAACTATTCGTACCAACTATTGGCCAATCAACTTGATCTCTGAATGACCCATTTCCTAAAATTTCCTATCGTAATTCTATTGGCTGATATACTTTATATTTGAATCCACTTTTCTTTCATTGGCTGTTTCCTAAAATTTCCTGCAATTTTATTGGCTAATAAACTTTATCATTGAATCCGCTTCTTCTGCATATATTATTTCAGCAATTTTCTATTTTGAGTAATCATATTTTGCACTGGTGACGGTACGCTATGGCTACTGAAACTATGCAACAAGAAATAAAGTGTTTGGGTGCTTTAAACGTTGTTTTTTATTTATACTTTAAAACTTAGTTGAAAAGTTTTAAAAAATTAGTTACATTGAAAAGCGCATGCCACAATTGAGAACACACGTATTGCAAAGAACATATGCAGCTTTAGGTTAACTGGAATTTGACCATTTCTTTCTCAATCAATCTGATTTTTTTTTTTTCAGGCTTGTTGCAATGAGCCTATGACGTTTTAGGCTAATTAGAAAATGACCAGCTATTTTTGTCCAAACATCCAGGCTTATAAGACCAAGATAGTGAATCATTATGCATAGTTCTAGTATACAAAATAGGATCAAGTATTTTAAAATGATTATAAAAGGTATATAAGAAAATTGTCGTATTGGCAGATTTCGTTAACGCGACTGAGAGTCTAAAGTTTTTGAATACTTTCATTTTTATTTTAAGGGTATATACTCGTGCAGAAATATCAAATAAAATCTGCAGGCGAGGCATGATTTTTATCCTTTCTCAGGATTATGTAAAGAAGGTGAGATGCTGAATGAAACTAATTATAAAAACAATACAAGAAAAGTACCGTAATATTAATGAAATCTGCAGATGAGGCAGATTTTTATTATTTTCTTAAAGTTACTTTGAAAAGATGTGCTACTAAATGGAAATACTTATAAAAATATATAAGAAAATTTATTTAATAATGAAATATTGAGATGAAACAGATTTTTAATATATTTCGAGCATTATGGAGAGAAGATGGGTTATTAAATAAAGATGATTTTTAAAAAAGAAGAAAAATGCTTTATTGGCATATTTGATCTAAGCACTTGATTAATAATTGCTGAGGTTATTCAACACTTTATTTTTATTTTACAGATAAAATTTGCCTAGGCTGTTTAGCAGCCTAGACAGCCTAGGCTGTTTACAAGGAGTTGGATTTCTCAATTAACCTACGACATATACAGTCTCAAAAGGAAGGAATCCAGGACAGAAATTATCTTTTTCGTTTTTGTTTGAAATCATATTAAATTTCGGGTTAAAAGTGAGTTACTTATTTTTTTATTATGTTTATTGTTTGTTTTTTTATTATTATTTATTTATTATGCCATGGGATAGTTCATACTTTAACATTGCGAAACATGTTTGTGTTTATATCTTCGTTAATCAGAAGTCCAGATGTTGATATCCCATCGTAAAAGTACTCTATTTCCAACTTCAAACGCATTTATTACATAATTCATTTTTTCTTACGATTTGTTCTTTTAAAAAGTGGTAACTCAAACTATTATCCTTACGTTTTATTAATCTTTGTGAGTTTCGCTTACATAAAGTTTCCTACACATCGAATAAAAGAAAATTCAACATGTAAGTATTTTTTAATTATGACATGGTAATTGAAAATTTCTTAAAAAATATTCGTTAATTTAGAAACTGTCTAAAGGGACTCGATACTATTTGAAATGCTTTTATTTTTATTTGAGTATTTTATAATACCATTTTTGACATATTATTAAATGGTTTTATGAAGGAAAATGATTCAGTCAAGAAAAACTGCAATCGTTACGGTAAATTTTGAAAAGTTTTATTTTTTAAACAAATATAAAAAAAAAAAAAAAATTAAATCCCTGCCGGCTCGGCCTACAGTCGGAGGTAGATTTCGAAGTTAAGTACTAATTTCACCAACAAAAACTAAATCAAGATTAGAGATAAACCCAGATTAACAATTTTATCTGGCCACTTTTGACGAATTTTTAATTTTATTTTTCTGTAAGAGTTTTATCAAAATCATATTAAGTCGGTATTAAAAAAGGTATTTTCCTCGCTCAACAACTCGAAATTTTCTGACACATTTTCAGACTCATTTTTAAAAGTTAAAACATGAAACTTGCTGACGTGATTTTTTAAAGAGATTTATAAGCGACCTGTGTTTTTATTTTTCGTTCAATTAATTAGAACTTGATTTACAATTATTTTATCAGTACGACCATTTTTTTTCGTTTCCAGCACTATCGCTTTGGGAAATTCGATTCAAAATGTCCACTTTAACAGCATTTTTTTTAAATACATTCTGTCTTTATCAAAAAACCGACCAATACAGCACATTATGTAGTTTCTGAACCGCCAATTGGATGCCTTTGAGAGCGAAAATGAATTTAAAAATGAGTCAGAAAATAAGCCGTCTGGATTTGACTACACCCTTAATACGATAATTTTTTCGTCACCCCCTATTTTTTTTTTCTGTAGAAGTTGATCCTATCAAAAACTTGTCAGTATGAAAGTTGTAGATAATATTGATAAAATGTATAATAAATTTAAGCGGATTTGATATCTTGTGAATTGACGAAGTTATGAATTTTTTTCTTCTTCAACACCCCATTTTTTTTTTTTTTCGTTTTTCGTTTTTGATTTTTTTTTTCAATAAGAGCTGGTCCTATCAAAAACTTGTCAATATAAAAGTTGTAGATAATATTAAGAAGATTTATAGTAAATTTAAGTGAATTTGATATCTTAAGAATTGACGAAGTTATGAAATTTGTTCTCCCTAAAACCCTATTTTTGCGCTCCTTGAGCCCATTTTTAATTTCATCAAAAATCTATGATACATACATTTTTGGCCCTTTTCCAAGAAATAATAATAATTTTAAACTGATTCGATATGTATAAAAATTAAGAAGTTATGGGGATTTTAAGGTTTTCACAAACCCCTCCCTATTTCCACCCTCTTGGTCCGATTTTGCCCATTAACGAACTTGACCGAGATTTTCTACCTCTTGATTTTATGTATCAGTTTGGAAGAGATTTGTGTAGAATTACAGAAGTTATCGTGTCCATAAAAAAGTGATATAGATAGATAGAGAGAGAGAGAGAGAGAGATAAATAGATAGATGGATAGATAGATAAAGTTTTGAACTGTGGGAGGTTTTGGGTTCTAGGGGTTATGATAGGCGTAGATCTGCAAAAGTTTTTCAGAAATTCCCTCATAGGAGAGATTGCAATAGGTAGATTCTTCTTCTACGATCTTGAACTTTTTCCTAAAATCTTTTTTTTTTTCATACTTTTCTAAAAAGCGTACTCAATGACTGACTTTAAGACCAGTTTTTCAAATAGTTAATTAGTTTAAGGAAAAATAAATAAAATGTCATCCATATGTAAAATTGCAGTAAAAATGGCTGTTTAGTTAACATTTTTATTCATTTTTTAATAACTGCTTATACCTGATCCTAAATTTCATAAAACACACCATGGTGTCAATAAATAATCAAATAAATTTGTTGAATTTTATCATTTTGAACATACTGATATATTGTAAAAGTATAAATAGACAAAAATGAATTTAAAGATTGTAACTTTGAATAAATTAAAGAGAAATGCAAGTTTCCCTCGATTAGTGCGCTAATTGATCCTGCGATATTACATCACTAATCGAACCCGAACGTAGCTTAAACATACATTCTAGAAGAAAAACTACAATAAATTCATAGACATTTTTCTTAAAACCCAAAATTCATGATCAATATAATAATGCACTTACGATATTGTTTTTGATGTGGTATTGTAAGAAAGTATGCATATTATAGCTTTCTTTCTTTTCTTTTCTTTTTTTTTCCAAGTTCAATAAAATTCCACTAACATTAACGTGTCAATTAATTTAATAAATTACAATCAAGTAGAGTAGTTCTGCTTGAACCCGATCCTAACCCGAAATTTCTGCTAAGGGGTCTCAGGACTCTTACAGCTTCATATTTTCTAAATTTTAATCTTTTTAGATGTTAAACTCCCATCTTTCCTGAACATTTTGATGTCATTTTTTCCTTGAAATTCCCATTAGAACAGAAGTTGTGGCTTTTAGAATTATATCCGTTCAATAGCTGAAGCGTCGTTTCCGAAACTTTGAAGTCATTGTTCTCCAAATGATGTTTTTGGGCACAATGCGAACGATGTCTCAAAAACTTCTGAATAATTTTTCATGAATTTTCAAAACATATGTTTCATGTTAGTCTGTATAAACTGAACCTAAAATTCCCTTTTTATTGTTAAAAAAAAATATATATTTTTTTAGGCTATTATGCTTTCGAAATTTTCAAAATTTTGTATTAGCTAAATACAACTTTGTATTAAAAATATAAAGATGCTTTAAATACAAATTTATTTAGTTTCAAGGTAATTATTACAATCTGAAGTATAAGTAGACACCAAAATTTTCGTTCTAGTTGTAATATTTATTTTGTAATCCTGCAGGTAAGCTGTTATACCAATTTTCTGCTCGTCAAATATCTGACAGTTTGGAGCCCCCTATAAATGCTAATTCTGCATCTTTCAATTTTTTAAATGCATGAAATGAAAGAACATACTCGTATCTTTCATCTCAATAAAAATTTTGTTTTAAAATCATATACATTTTCAGATATTAAATGTTGAAATTGGTCTCTTTTTTTTTTCTTTTTTTCCAATTTTAAGAGTCTTGAGACCCCTTAAAGTCATCCCGCACCCAACAAAAAAAAAAAAAAAAAAAAAAAGAAAATCTTCAACTTGAAACCCGAAACCATATTTAATCCATATTTTAATACAATTATGGAAAAATTATCTACTATTATATGTCTAATATCAATTTTACCTTTTTGTATAAAAATGAACACACTCATTAATATTCAAGTATACAATTTTCTTCATTTGAAAAATATTAAGAACTTTCTTTTGAAAAATCGAATAAAACTGGACCCGACCCGAAAGAGTCAAATCCTAACCCGAAACCAACCCGGACTGCAAGTCGGGTTACCTGACGAGATGCAGGACTCTACAGGGTCATTCCAAAATGGGCAAATCAGCTGTGGCTGACATATCACAGATTTTAATAAAAATCAGTATATAAGTAGATCATATCAATTTATGAGTAATTGTAAAATAATAGATTTCAGGAATGTTTATTTAAATATTCAAATTTACTGTAAAAATTGATGCAAAATCGAGGTATTGTCTACATGCTTGAAATATCAATTTTGATTATTACCGTTAGGAATAAAAAGATCATATTAAAAATTAATTATAATTAAGAATAAATAATAAGTAACAGATTAGCGTAAGTTAGTAATTGTAGTTTTATTCCTTAATGAGAAAAAAAAATATTTTTGAAACATTTTGAAGGAAAAATGCAATATTGCTATTGCTCATTCGTACACGAAAGACAGATCTGACAAGTTTACAATTCCTTGACGTTATAGCTAAAAGCATATATTTTAAATATCGAAACTTTCATTCTTGCCTTTTTATTCCTTAATGAGAAAAAAAAATAAATAGTAAAAAATGTTGAGGATAAAATGCAATATTTCTATTGCCTGTTTGTACGTAAAGGAAACCTCTTTTAAGATGTTTAAATTATTTGATATTATAGATAAAATTGTATATTTTAAATATAGAAACTTTTATTCTTGCTTTCAGTTCATTTTTGGCTCTTAATATATTTATTTTAAACAACAGTAAAAAAAAAAAAAAAAAAAAAAAAAAAAAATGATTACGTTGAACAAAAAAATTATATATTTTCCCTCTAAATCCATAGATGGCAGCACTACACCCCCCCCCCCCTTTGAAATCGTGCAATATTGTAAAAAACGCGCGCGGATTCAAAGAAGAAAGCCCTTGGAATGCAACAAATATTACTTTTTTAACCCAATTTTGTGACGTTAGGAATCAAAAGGCAATATTGAATTTTTTTTTTTTTTTTTTTTTTTTTTAGCATATCATGGACTTGTTGATCTTTATGTCTGTGCAATAACTGTAATGTCTGACCTTTCCTTCATTATTTTTTTTTACCTATCAATAAGAGGAAAAATTACAATTTTGTCGTTTTTTAAAAGTTTCTAATTTTTTTTAATGTGAAGGAAATACATGGCAACTTAAAAACTTTAGCAATTCGATCTTAATATGTAACACTACATCAGGCATCAATTTCACAGATGTTTTTTAATTCCTTTAACTTTTATAACGTTTTTAATTTTCTCAAAATTGACAAATTTTCAATTTCTACAACAAATTTAAGATTAATCATGGCGTTACCAAATTATTATTACTAAATAAATATGAAGATAATTTTCCAGAGATTACAATATTACAAAAAGTTTTAATTTATGTTAAATAGTATTCAAGATACGGAACTTCAAACTTGCAAGTTTGAACGATTGTACACATGCCATTCCATGTCACAAGATTTTTAAATGTCCAGAATTTCCAAAATTTTTTATTTTTTTGTCGAAATATTTTGCAATGCTCTATTTGAATATGAATTGAATCTGTGTATCAAATTTTATTAAAATCCGTTATTATGCAGCCACGACTTTTTAAAAATTTTTGCTCATTTTGTGTGGAATGACCCAACAATCAAGAAACATTAAAAAGTCAATTTTATGTTTAATTCTGCATAGTAAAGACCTTTGTTTGACTGTCACATCCTTAGTTATATTTCTTGTCAGATATTTTACTTTATTTCTAAAACAATCCGAAGCCGCACAGTGGAATAAAAACTTTAAAAAACTGAACATTGATGAAAATTTGAATTTTTTATTTTTAGTTGTATCATCATTGAAGATTGTTCTTAAAGACATAATATACACAAAACACACTATTAGTCCAGGGGAAATGTACATTTTACCTCGCAAAAGGTCGGGTAGAAGATTTTATTTTTTTTAATCGTTTATAATGATGCCAACATGGAAAAGTCAAGTTTTCCAACAAAATTTCTTAAGGCTAAATTTTCTGTGGCCAAAAAACAACAAAATTTTGGGAGTTTTTTTTTTTTATTTTTTCTAAATATCTCGAGACCCGTTGCCGTAGCATATTATTTGTCAGTTACAATATTAAAGAACACAAAATCCTCTACAACATTCACATTTACAACTTTTTTATACACCCAATAGCAAGCGCAGTATGCCATTTCAAAATAGGACATTTTTTTCAATTTTCTTAAAAACCGTGAAAAACGTAGTTCTGCCCCGATTATGCAAATGTCCCCCGCTGATTTAATCGTGTATGTCGACTTCTAAAAATTGGTAGCAGTGAATTATCTATTATTTGCGCCCTCACGTCTTTATTTTCATCTCAACAGACATTTTATCTTCAATAAATTTTTATAATTTTAAAAGTAGGGCAGAGTGTAGATGAATGAGATAATTTCTATATTTAGACAGTAACTTTAAGTGTATACAATGTTAACTTCAAAGCATTGTTTAAAAGAATACTTCAATATTTAATAACTTATTGGCACAATGGTTTCAATTAAGAAAGAATTCTTTTTTAATTTTAATAATATTAATAATTTTATAATTTTAATAACTTTTATGATGCATACATATTTTTCCAGGTATCAATGGGATAGGTATGAAAATTTGCGAAAAATATATTTTATTCTACATTACAGTGGTATATTTTATTTACCAATTATTGATAACATATATTTTAATGTTTTACTCTTTAAAGATAGCAAACATTGGATTGTATTTCCATATAAAAGGGGGGACGCAAAAAATAAATATATTTTATGTAAGAAATAGTTTTACCTTATAAAACAACTACAATAAAAATGACAACAGATTATTTCACTAACTAATGTTATGCATTTATCTCTTGTAAAATTTAAAAATTCTGTCAATAAAATATTTAAGATCACTAGTTTCATAAAAATATTTAAAAGATCAGTTTTAAAAAATATTTTCAATTTTTTTTTCATTTATAACAATAAATATAACAAGAGATTATATCATTTTAGCATGCAAAAATATACAAAACTTTTAAGATTATCTATTAATTACTTTAAAGCTCAAACAGAAAACTTACTTTGAAAAATAAGCTTTGTGGAATATTCTAATCTTCTGTATTATGTACAGTTTTAAAACTATTTCTGTTTAATGATCTCAGTAATACCATTTATCAAATGAAATACCAATTTATTTAGGATTGTAGACCACATAAACATTTTTGTTTTCGCATTGATTCCCTGATTTATTTCAACTCCACTTTCCGTACATAATAAAGTAAGGTACGTAATATGACTGCATAAGCTAAATGAAAAAATGTATTTTAATAATAATAACAATTTTGATGGCACTGTTGTAGGATTATTAGCATCCTATTTCAAAAGAATATTCTTATCCTCAATAAAACAGATATCTGGATCATCTAGAGGTATAAAGCCTAATACTTCCCATTCATCAGCATTTTCCTGCACTTTCTTCCAGTTTCTTCGCATGACTAGTGTAATTTCACGCGAAAACATTTGCACGCTAATGTTAAACCTCTGGGAGCATTCTTTTCAGAATTCTTACTTGAATTTCAATATTTAATTTTTTTGATACCTGAGGTCGATATCTAACGTTGTGCGTTTTTAATTTTTCAAATTTGGTTGCAATTTTTTTTTTTTTTTTTTTTTTTTTTTTTTTTTTTTTTTTTTTTTTATGAAGATACTTTAAATTTCAGAATGGGTTCCAAACAGTGTTCGATAAAAAAAAATGTCCGAACATAAAAAAAAAAATGCAATTAAACCCGAAAAAGTACAAAAACACAACATTAGATATTGATCTCAGGTATCCCACGAAAAAAAAATTATCTAAAATTAATAAAATGCAAGCGAGATATTTGTCAAGAACGCTTCCATAGATTTAATATTATTTTGCGAATGTCTCCGTGTGACTAATTTAGTCTCATAATTCATATAACTGTGACTTTAAACACCTAAATACTACAACTACAGTAAAATCTTTGAAAAGGAAATCTGTACCGTCGTGGCCAAAAGTTTAGGACCACCGTGCAGAAACTAGCGTTTTTAAAATTGAAACCACTGATAACGTCATAAATCAAATCGATTTTCGTCAGATGGCGTCATTCCGTCTGACAGTGGAGTTACTGTATTCGCTTTTCGTTTGAACTTTGAGTAATAAATGTCGCAGATGCAATTTATTGTCTGGATCTTAAATTTCAGTGGTGGTCCTAAACTTATGGCCACGACACGGAATCCAGTCTATAAAAAAAATATATATTTTTTTTTTCAAGAAAAAGAATATGAACAGTTATACCTGCTAAGATGGAAACCTGTTTAAAGCGGAATATACTTCGGTTTCTTTCGGTTCGGTTTTCAAGGTTTTGATGAATCAATATTTCACAAAGCTGATTACGTAGTTCAGCATTACCTATTTAATAATTACACACTTAAAATTTTCAAAATCCATCTATTAAAGATTTATTAAAATTCTCGTGGTGTAAATTTTCTTTTTAAGGGTGTGTGTGTGTGTGTGGGGGGGGGGGGGGGGGGGCACCAAAATTCATGTTTGCCACGGGTTCAAAAAAGGCTAGTTATGGCCCTGAAACACATAATTTAATGCTACCAATATATAGAAGTTGCCATACAAGATCAAATCTGTGGGAAACATTTGAATAATCGGGACAGAACTACGTTTTTCACAGTTTTTAAGAAAATTGAAAAAATTGTCCTATTTTTGAAAGGGCGTACTGCACTTGATATTGAGCGTATAAAAAAGTTGTAAATATGAAAGTTGTAGAGAATTTTATCTTCTTTAACATTGTAACTGACAAATAATATGCTATGGCAACAAGTCTCGAGATATTTCAAAAAAGTCAAAAAAGGTCCCAAAATTTTGTTGTTTTTTGGCCACAAAAAATTTAGCCTTAAGAAATTTTGTTAGAAAACTTGGTTTTTCCATGTTGGCATCATTATAAACAATTCAGAAAAAAAAATCTTCTACCCGACCTTTTGCAAGGTAACACCCTTTTTTTTGGCACATTTCCCCTGGACTATATGGGCATATCAGAAAATTTCCCCTTTTAGCCTAATAGAATGATGATAGATTCTGGTTTTATTGCATAATGTTAAATCGTTTAAAACTACTTTTAGCAATTATTATTCATTTTCAGCCCAGAATGGTATCGAGGAAGATATAATTAATTATAGATAATTAAGAATAATTCCAATTATAAACATTCAATAAACAATGTTTATAATTGTAATTATTCTCTAGGTCGCAGGCAATCACAGCTAATATTGATATTTTTTTCAAACTAGAATACAACTCGATTAAAGTACCAAAGGCGAAAATTTTGGCAAATTTAAGCATTCTAAGTAGACCTTCAGTTAAGTTGTCGAGAATATTAGTTCAAATTTACCTTAAGAAAGGTACAAATATCTACTTTTTTTTTTTCAATCAAATCATCTTCAATGTGATTCCGGGATTGAACATGAATAATAATTGTGGAGCAAACATTCAAACCATGCTTTCTCCTTTAGATACAAATTTCCAAAAAACACAAAAAACTGATAAATTAGAAAATAACTTGTATTTAATTCTAAATTTTATTGTGTATTTTTATTACTGGTTATTAGAAAGAATTGCAAGCATACATAAGATATTAAACATAAAAGAGATTAATGAAATGCATTTAATATTTGGAGAAATCACGTTTTGAGTGAATTCAGAGGAGGAAACATGTTTTGATTGTTTGACAAGTGGATAAAACGCTTTTTGAATGAAATAAGTTCTATCTCACAAATAATACAAAAGCATTATTTTATTTAAGTAAATACCGAACTTCAGTTGATTATTGATTAAATAAAATGACAGATTATGGTACTTAGTAGTATTCATTAAATATTTACTAAATAAATACTCGTTTGCAAGAAATCCACTTCAAATTTTAAAACCAATATCTTCATCTAGACAGTCACATACTATCCCCTCTTCTTCATTGCAGGCTGGTAAATCATGGATAATGTAGTTGTATCATTTGAAGACATCATCAGGTTGATTTTGCCACTGTTCACCATACATTACCTTCAAAAGTTTGTCAACATCTTTTTCTTCTTCAACTGATATGGCGTGACTAAGAGGAACATTAAATGTTGAACTAATTGAAGGAAACATCTTAATAAACTACTGCATTCAAACGAACTCATTTCAAAATTAATGGAGGGTATCATCATCTGGCTTTGCATGCGTTATTGCATGCGGTATTGCATCATAATGTGTGATGCAGTTTACCAATGTATAATTCAAAATATTTCACCACTGCAGTAATGCAAGTTGCTGTAGTTTGGACAAAAACTTCCAATCTGAATGTAAAAAAATCTATAGGGTAAAGTGCCCATATTTCGTCCCCTCTCCTAATTTCGTCCCCCTTAACTTCTCCGCTTCTGCGAAAGTGGCGCCACTTATGGCGCAAGGCACAGGGGACGGGAGGTAAAAGGGGTCAGTATTGAAAGTTTTGTTCGTCAAGACACATGCATAAATAAAAGACGGCGAATTTCCTATTTTTAGAAGACCCGAGTTCTTATTACGTCGTTTGTAGAACGTTATTTACTGTACTGTAAGTATTTATTTCTTATTCATTGCATGTATTTTACTCTGGTAAGATGCTGACAGTAGCATACAGTGAATTTTAGGACGCTCAGTTCAGCTTACGGGAACTGAAGCTCCGTCATATTGAGAAGTAGCGTGGTCCCAATTTCGTCCCCCTTGCAGTTCTTATATTCGTCCCGGGGACGAAATTAGGAATGCTTTTTCATGACAATTTTTTTTTCAATTTTTTTCCTCATGTTTGGATGGCTAATGTTTCGTTATGTTATTCGTCCTCTGATAATCACTACATTTCTTTGAGCCTTATTTTAATGTAAATTAAATTACTTACTCATTTAGAAATAAAGTTTGATTTAGTTTTAAGTTAAGACTCGGCGTATTGGATTTTTTGGAGTGACGAAATTGGGATCATTTTTTTTCTTTTGCATTTTTTAGATACTTTTGAAAAAACAATTTTTCGCATTTTTTTTTTTTTTTTTTTTTTTTTTTTTTTTTGTACGACATTTGCCTATGTTTCTATGCGCGTGGGTAATTAGTCTATGTAAAATCCAAATTTGGTAGCTTTTCACTGAAAATTACAACTTCCAAAGGCCTAAAAGTGACTGGGGGACGATAATAGGGCACCTTACCCTAATCAAAACATAAAAAATTAATTTCATTTAAATTTAGATATCCTATTTAGATACCCTATTTCTCACTCAGGAGTGCAAAAATAAATTATGTTGAATCCTTACTGCTAATATATAACAATATTATAGCTGTGATACAGTAAAAAATTTTTTTAAAAAATGTTTTACTTAAATTTTGTTACCTTATTCCCTCTCAAGGGGTGGTGGTGGTGTAAACACAAGAGAAAATTATTACCTAAGTTTAAGTTGGGATATAAATAGTTCCCATCTTGGAAAAAAATAAATAAAATTTAAGTTATGTAATTTCTTCACTAAGTTCGCTACCTGCGTAAAAATAGCTATCCTTTTGAAACTTTTTACTAAAACATAAACTTGACCAAAGCAAAAAGAAAAAATTAATCTGAAAATGTCCTTTTTATTTGCACTATGACGCAATATTCATCTTTTTAATTCCTAAAAAAAACTATGTCAGTTTAATTTTTCACGTGGAAATTTTTCAACTAAAAAGAGATAAATTATTATTACGGCTTTCGAATTATTTGCAACAATGAAGAAAACACGTTAAAATTTAAAGGAAAAATGTCTGTTAATTCTCAATGAAAAAAGCGAAATTTAGAATTATTATGAAAAATATTTGAATAATGTAAATAAAAATTAGCCCATGTTACTCTCCGGGTTATAATTCACCCATATGGAAAGGCATTTTATCATCCATTTCGACCCCGACGTCAGGCAAACATTTTTTTCACTTCAAATTTATAATATCATTAGAATTAGTGAAGAATAAAAAAATTGTGACATCAGGGACAAAAAGGGGGGAAGAAAAAAAGTCCTTCCGGCCAGTGCCGGGAGGAAGAGGTAGCTTTCATAATCCTTATTTTAAAAAAGCCAAATTATATCATGCAAACACACGAAGCTCAATTTAGTGGAAACCGAATATAGGAGATTCAATACTAATTTTTATCAATATAATGAATGAGAATTTCGCAAAATTAGTCAGCTTTATCCAAGCTGCTTTTCTTTAAAGTAACTTATATTTGGCTGCCAAATTCGGCAATTTCTTAAAGTGCCTGTCATTTTAAGACAACATGGTGGATGAGGCTAAGCAGTGAACTTGGTCGAGACCTTAGTAATTGCTGTGCACATGCTCACTCACATCGGAATCGGTTAATATATACTGGTTAATATATATCGGTTAATAGTGCTGTCGCATGCAAAAAATCAGATTTTTCAAAATGTCACCCACAATAGAAATTGAAACTGCTATATCTGAGCCATTTTTTAAGGTAAAGACAAACAAAAAATACTCCCGAATCCTTATATCAAGATCAAATACTTAAGAAAGAAACCTTTTTCAATTTCTAATTTTTTTGCACCTCACTTTAAATATATATATTTTTTTTAATTTAATGGCCGCCATTTTGAAACAAGATGGCTGATGAATCTGGCCAGCGAACTTGGTCGAGGTGTTGATGTATACTATCCACATTCCTTCTTACATCGAAATAGGCGAATACGTGTGTTATCGCGTGACAAATACAAGATCGTTTCAAAATGTTAGCCATGCTAGAAATTCAAAGTGCTATAAATCAACCATTTTTTAAGATATCAACAAAAGAACAAATTTTCAGAAACAAAAACTGCTCCGGAATCTTTGTATCAAGGCCAAACACATAAAAAAAATCTTTTTCATTTTCCAATTTTTTAATACCTCATTTTGAATTTTAAATTTAATTTTTTTTAATGGCAAACCTTTTGAAACAAGATGGCGTATGAAGCTGGCCAACGAACTCGGTCGAGACATTGGTATGTACTATGTACAGACCAAGTTACATCCAAATAGGTTCATAAATGCGCGTGTTATCGCGTGACAAAAATCAGGTCGTTTTAAAATGTCAGCCACAAGAGAAATTCAAAATGCTATTACTCAGCCATTTTTTTTAGATATAGACGAAAGAAAAACTGTTCCGGAATCTTTGTATTAAGGTCAAACACATACAAAAAAAATCTTTTTCATTTTCCAATTTTTTGGTATATCATTTAAATTTTTTAATTTTTTAATTTTTTTAAATGTCCGCCATTTTGAAACAAGATGGCGGATGAAGCTGGCCAACGAACTCGGTCGAGATATTTGTATGTACTATGTACACACCAAGGTACATCCAAGTCGGTTCATAAATACGCTTGTTATTACGTGAGAAAAATCAGGACGTTTCAAAATGTCAGCCACGCTAGAAATTAAAAATGCTATAGCTCAGCCATTTATTAAGATATAGACGAAACAAAAACTGCTCCCGAAGCTTTTTATCAAGATCAAACACATAAGAAGAAAATATTTTTTCAATTTTCAATTTTTGGTACCACATTTCAAATTTAAATTTTTCTAAAAAATTTAAATGGCCGCCATTTTTAAACAAGATGGCGGGTGAAGCTGGCCAACGAACCCGGTCGAGACATTGGTATGTACTATGTATAAACGAAGTTACATCAAAATCGGTTCATAAATACCCTTTTTATCGCGTGACAAATTTCAGGACGTTTCAAAATGTCAGCCACGCTAGAAATTCAAAATGCTATAACTCTGCCATTTTTTAAGATATAGACGAAACAAAAACTGCTCCGAAATCTTTGTATAAAGGTCAAATACATAAGAAAAAAATATTTTTCCATTTTCAATTTTTTGGTACCACATTTCAAATTTTAAATTTTTAAAAAATTTTTAAATGGCCGCCATTTTGAAACAAAATGGCGGATGAAGCTGGCAAACGAACTCGGTCGAGAGATTGGTATTTACTATGTACACACCGAATTACATCCAAATCGGTTCATAAATACGCCTTTTATCGCGTGACAAATTTCAGGACGTTTCAAAATGTCAGCCACGCTAGAAATTCAAAATGCTATAACTCAGCCATTTTTTAAGATATAGACGAAACAAAAACTGCTCCGGAATCTTTGTATAAAGGTCAAATACATAAGAAAAAAATATTTTTCCATTTTTAATTTTTTGGTACCACATTTCAAGTTTTAAATTTTTTTAAAAACTTTAAATGGCCGCCATTTTGAAACAAAACGGCGGATGAAGCTGGCCAACGAACTCGGTCGAGACATTGGTATGTACTATGTACACACCAAATTACACCGAAATCGGTTCATAATTACGGGAGTTACAGTGTGACATAGGTCAGATATATATATATATATATATATATATATAGATATATATATATATATATATATATATATATCAATTTTGAACGAAGGGTGGTTTCGGGGTCTGGGGGTCATGATCGATGAAAATATACCAAAATTTTTTGAAATCGCTTTCCTCCGAACGGCTGCAATAGGTAGCTTTTTTGTAAAGAAAGCTACCTAAAATGGAAAAGTTATGAGCTCCATAGGCTTTTTTATGTTAAATTAACATTGAGAAATGACACTGGAGATAAATAAGTATTGCGCTGCCGCGCAATACTTAAATATAGGTTATATATGTATAGAGAAGTATATATGTATAAAAGTATACATATATATATATATATATAACCATTAAATAAACATTACCAACAACCAACAAAAATTGTGATATTATGAATGAAATGATAATAATACAGTGTCCCCAACACACTTAACATGGATACCAATATATATATATATATATATATATATATATATATATTTTTTTTTTTTTTTTTTTTTTTAAAGATGAGTTTTTCTAATATGTAAATTAGAGTAAAAATATTTTCTTGTGATTTTCTTTCTGTGAATTTAAACTTTATATTTTCGTGAGAAAAGTTAATCCTAAATCTTTTTCACCTTTACACGTGTTGCTCTTTCACTCACTCAGTTACACTGGATCCACTTGAATTAAATTCAGGAGTCAAATCTCTCTCTTTCTCCAATCGTAAATTCATCGTCAATAAAATTTCATAAGAGTATCACGTTTACAGTTCATGCTTATCAACAGTCTAGATAAAGAAGATAAAAAATATTTTATTTTCACCTTTCGTTATTTGTTGTCAGATATTTTAAAGAGACTGTAAATATTTACACTCATCTCAGCAACAAACTTCGAACTTCAGATGGTAAAATCATCATTGTGGCGAGATAATGTTACATTGCTCCAGCGTTCCAGGTCAACCTTCCTTTTTTTTAGCTGAAATAACATTCATACAAGGTTATTGTAAACTAGTATGTTGCGGCCACCTCGAAACTTTTCTATATTGCATTAACAAGTAGATCCAAAAACAACACGGGTTCCAGACATAGGCTAAAAAACTTTTTTTTAGAAAACTCTAATAGATTTTTTTACATTTAACATATATTTTAAATGCCCGCTAACAACACCAAAGACTGTTTTCATATGAAAAATATCAATTAAGGTTTCAAATAAAGTTGCCGAATGCATAAACACTTTTCAATTTTATTGGAAAGTGTTAAAAAGCGCCTTTAATGGATATTCAAGGACTATAAATAGTAAATTCCATCCAATAGATGCCGACACAAAGGTATCACGGAAATTGTGAAAAACACAACACAGCAGCGCCATCTGAAGCGTAGTACAAACTCAACATAATCAGTATCAATTTATGTCAAGGTCTAATTGAATTAAAAGTTGACAAAATTCCATCCCATTAGATGCCGAGATATAACTAGCTGTCATGGAAACATCGAAAAAAGCAGCATGCCAGCGCCATCTGTTCTGCTATATACATCAAAATCTAATTAGTGCCAAGGTTTTACAGAATATGATATTTGATGAAATATCATCCATAGATACTGAGATATAGCTATCGTGGGATTAAAGAAAAAAAAATTGAATTTTGTCGGAGTTTCCTCTTAGTCCGCACACCTTCGAAGAAAATCCTTATTATTTACATGCTGCCACCACCGGTATGATTACGTGATATCGGTCACGCACTGAGAGAATTGTTTAAATGAAAAACCAACGCTTTCAATTAACTAAATTAACAGTTTAGTTACACACTGTTTACACAACAACAAAACACTATTTACACTTACAAACTCGGATATAGGTGATCCGGTTCAACATTAAATTGAATACAGTAGATGCTGGCTATGTACTGTTAAACTACGTTAAACCACTCTCACTCTACACACGTTAAATTAGCTTTCCGGAGGTCAATCTCGATCTCCCAACACATATGTGCTCTAAGCCTAAGCTCTCCGAGCCTCACTCAATCCTACGCTCTAACTCTAAGAGCTATACACAGTGACTACCTTGCGCTTGGCGCTCTCGGCTCCAATTAAACCCTACACTCTATCTAAGAGCTACACACAGCAACTCACCTTGCGCCTTTCACGCCAACTTTCAACTGACTCCCTCAGCAGAAGAGACTGCCTTAGCAGCAACCCCTTGCTCCTTCTCAACGTAACCCCTCCGGGGTTTTCTACCTAGCTCCCATTCCAAGCTCTTTTCTTCGTTCGTGGAATACTTTTGTCTCCCCATCTTCCACAGACATCTCAAAAGGTTCACACCCCTCTCCAACTATCTTTTTCCCCTTCATACCATCTATACATTTTCACCGGCTTAGATCCAGTTTTAGATAAGGAAAAACTGTTATTTTGAAATTCCAGTACACAGCCCATACAATATATAATATATTAAGACAAAAATAATATAGAACACCAGTTTTAATAGCAGATATTTCTCAGAACCTGACACCCCCACCTTATCGGAAAATATGCCATTTAGGGGCTAATTTTCCCCCAAACATATAGTAACATCACAGAAGAGTTCAATAGTCTCTTTGCAGGTTTCTTCATTATTATTATTACATATATATATCAAGGTGTCTGAACATTCTCTACTGACATCTCTAATGAACCGTGTACTACTATTATTATTACAGAAAAACTACACATGCTAATACACTATAACACAAAATTCAAATACAATTACACATATACAAAAAAAAATTTAAAACGTGATGACACCCCTTTAAGGTTTGTCCACTATTTAGTCATTGATGCCGATGGGCTAGCAATTGGCTGTTCTTCCCAGCTCTTCCTATGTAGCCTGGAAATTGCATCAGCATTCAAATGTTGAATTTCTGGACGATGCGAAATACTCAGGTTCCAGCGTTGCAAGGCAAGAGCCCATCTAGTGAGTTTTGGGGACCTTGGGGTTGTTTCAGTGAGAAATTTTAATGGATTATGATCCGTTATCATCTGAATTTGAGATCCATATGTCCATTTTTCAAACTTCTGCAACCCGAAGAGAACACTCCAAGCCCCTTTCTCTATACTAGGTCAAGCACGCTGAGCCCCTGATACTTTCTGACTGGCAAAAGCTATCGGTTTAAACTGACCCTTTTCATCTTTTTGAGTAAGACAACATCCTACTGCCAGGTCTGAAGCATCGGCGTGAAGCTGATATTCCCGGCCTACGGTAGGTGTAGCTAAACGCGTCACGTTACATAACTCCTCTTTAAGGGTATTAAATGCTACTTCTGCCCTTTCATCCCATGGTACAGTATTTTTAACTTTCCCTTTAGTTAATTCCGTTAAAGGTATAGCAATTTCTGCATAATTTGGAATATAAGATCGGTAAAATCCCATTAATCCCAAAACAGATCTAACTTCCTTTTTAGTTTTTGGTCTCTTTAAGTCCCTTATTGCTCCTATTTCTTCCTCATCAGGTGCATGCGTTCCACCCCCAATTACATGACCTAAAAACTTAGTCAATTTCTCTCCAAATTTACATTTATCCAGCCTAATCGTAAAATTTCTATTTTTGAGTTCTTCTATGACAGACCTAACATGCTCACAATGCTCTTCCCAGGTGTCGGAGAAAATGATGATATCATCAATATATGCTTGTGCATACCTCCGATGACCTTGAAGAACCCCATTCATAACTTTTTGGAACGTAGCAGCCGCCCCTGATCAACCAAAAGGCATAGTACGCCACTGATAAGTCCCATTATGAGTTGTAAACGCTGTCAAAGGTTTACATTCCTCAGCCATTTTAATCTGCCAATAACCCCTCAATAAATCAATCGAAGATAAATATTTAGCTGCCCCCGCAGCATACATGATTTCCTGCGAATCTTTCGTAGGAAATGTTGGGACCTGCGTTACTGAATTTAAAGCTCTATAATCAATGCAAAGCCTAACAGTTGCGTCTTTTTTCGCCATGCAAACAATTGGATGACTAATTTCTTCATTTGACACTTCGATTAGATTTATTTTTAATAACTCCTGAATCTGTCTATCTACTTCCTCTTTATAAGCAACAGGTACACTATATAACTTTGTTTTTTTTCCTTGCCACACCCGGTTTCAAATCAATACGGTGCTTCCCTACTTCCGCTGGTCGCACAAGACCCATAAATACCTCTTTATTCTCCCTCAAAATGGACTTTATATCGTTGACTTGACTATTAGATAACTCTTTTATTTCGAACCTTTCTATGTCCCGTTCTACCTCTTGTTCCCGGTTTAGAATAGGAATTTCCCCAACTTCTCCAAATTCCTCATCACCTTCAAAAACAATATTAACTATATTACACTTAGGAATAAATTCCCCTTTATTTTGATATACATACTTTTTGCTACCATCCGCCATCTCAACTAAGACTCTCTCACTCACTTTCACTTTCCTAGATAATTGACATTCTAGACACGATTTACAAAACTTTTTAGTTTCTTTAGCCATACCTTCCCAATAAAAAGATTGCCTAATTCTCTCTAAGGTTTTCTTTGCCGCGTGATGTTCTCCCTCATTAGACACATGCGCTGACTTTAAGATTCCTTCTCTTTTGACTTTAGGCACTACTAATTGAGCTATAGCTTATTTTATAAATTTATCTTTATGATACAATAAGCCATCTACAATATAATAATCTCCTTTATCCATTTTAGCTAATTCCCAAACTCTCTGTAAATTTTTGCATTCCAATTGGGATTTCTTAAACATATCTGAATTACTAACGATAACCTTATTATTTTCCTCCACTTCCGTTTTTTCTGCATTTTGACTTTGTAAATTTTCCGATCTCGCTTCTATTGCGTAAACATTACAATTATCGCTACTTATATCTTTCCTTTCACTCGAGTTATCAATACTAATTTCCGAACTTTCTAATTCTTGGGACTCTAGCAATGGCTGCTCGCGATTGACCCCTGAGAACTCATTAATCACCTCGGGATGTAAAATTACCTGCTCATTAATATTATCGGTCACCGCGCAAAGTACTTCCTGATGAATTATATTAGTTTTTCCGAATTGCGGAATAGCTAATGGTAATTTAACCAACGGTGATTTAACTGCTTCACCAAATAATCCTTGTAAATAAATACTACCTGCTCCTTTTAATTTCTCTTCCGGTACCAAATCTTTATGAATAACACTAATTTCACATCCAGAATCAACCAATCCTTTCGCTTTTTACCCATTTACACTAACTTCAATTTTCTCGAGTTTATTTAATTTTTCACCAATAACATTAGTTCTCTGCTCGGCCTTTGCCGATATCCTCACCACAATAGCTCCTTTAGGTAACTCTTTATTTCCTTTCACGACAATCTTATTTACACCCGCTTTCTGTTCACGCCCTTTACTAGCATTATTATTTCCCTCATTACCCACTTTATTACAAAAACGTTGTTAATGACCCCTTAAACCACATTTGAAGCATCTAGGAGCTGAATCATCACTAGGTTTCTTAAAATCAGTTTTCCTACCCGAAAAAGAATTAGTCTCATTGCTCCCGTTTTGCCTCCAATTACCACTAAATTTACAATCCTCCCTCGGTTTCACTTTTTCACTGTTTACATACTTATCTTTACCCTTAAAACTTTTATACGTAACGGCATAAGACTTATGTTTAGCGTCAAAATAATTTTCACTTTCTTTAGCAATTTTAGAAGCTTCTAACCATTTACTGTGCTGAGTTAACCCAATATATGATGCGATTTCTTCATCTAACTTGTTTAATAACTTATCCGTAATTATTAACTGGTTGACCTTTTCATATGAGTCAGCACCCCTAATCTTACAATAATTTTCCCATGTTGCTATTAAACGCGATACAAATAATACATGAGTTTCATTCTGGTTTCTCCTAGCCTTCTTAAAATTTTCCAAACACGCCTTCGGTGTCGGCTCATGTTCCCTTAGAACTAACTCCTTTAATTCCTCATAACTCTCAATTTGTTCCCTAGTGGTATAAATTAACAAATTATCCGCCTTATCTCCTAACATATTTAGTAGAATTTCGGCCTGCTGGTTTTCCGGTACATTTTTAGTTTTGAATGCCCTTTCTAAACTGTTGAAAAATAAATTCCATCCCCCAGTCCCTTCTGGTACTTTGATAGACAGAGTTTTAACACTTTTGATCAGTTTTTATATGTTACTTTCATTATTAGATTCCCTAGACCTATTAGAGTTATTTGTCGAACCTTGTATCCTTAGCCTCTCCATTTCTAATTCATGTTCCATCCTCAATTTTTCAGACCTCTCTTCTCTTTCTAACTTTTCCCTTTCAACCCTTTCTTCTCTATCGCGCTCTAACTTTTCACGCTCTAATTTTTCCTGTTTTTCTTCGCGCTCTAATTTTTCCTGTTTTTCTAACTTTTCGCGCTCCAATCGTTCCGCAACAATAGTGTTAGATAATTCCATAACAGCCCCCTCGTCATATTCATCGCTGTACATTATCTTTTTCTTAAGCTGAAATCTGGTATCATCTTCCGTGAATTCAACCCCCAATTCTTCGGCTATCATCTGAAGATCCACCCGTTTTAGTTTCAGTAAGAAAGCCATACCTTCACTGATTACTATTACCACTTTACAATAATATTTAAACCTACCAAATTAATATTTCCTAAATTTCTACCTTAGTACAGTTACCTCCACGTATTATACTAATTAATACATTTCAGATAATCGATGTATTATATTTCTAATTTAACCTACTGTATAATCTGATTTTCCTCAACCATTGATATCGCACAATTTACTTCCAATAAAACAAAAGATAAAACAATAATTTCGATTTGATTACTATGCAATACAGATTCCAATTTATACATTAGATAATAACATACAATTTAAATAATAATACTGATACGTTGCAAATTGAATAAAAGTATTGATGTCAATAGAAACATCCACATAAAGAAAAAGTGTATAACATACACCTATAAATTTCTACAATTATCTTCAATAAAATATTTCCAAATTCAACAATGGTTCTCACATTTAAAACAAATACAGTCAAAACCTTCACCTTTTTTTTTCTCCCACTGTGAGCCTTTTTTTTTTCGAAATTTACTTCTAACCAATTAAAATTCTAAGCAAATGTTCATTACTCGTTTGTTATCAACTCTTCAAGCTTAAAACAGTATTGCTTCATTTAAATATTACTTTAATAATAATTTAAATTTAAGTAAATTCAATTATTCCTTCCAACTATTATTAACACAATGCATTAATTTTGTTCACTACCATTATTAGTAAAAATAAAATAGAAAATCAATATTAGTATAAGTTATCATGACTTTTTCTTAAAACAATAGTAAATATGGCTCTTAATATCTCCTACCTATCTGAACACAATTACTTTATTGCACATAAATTATCTTAAATTACTATTAATTATACAACAACAAACACATTTGGTCCGAGAATGTCAGCAGACAGAAATGATCAAAACACCTTACCTTATACTTTATCTGCTGGGGTACTCCGCTGCTCACACGTAGTTTCACGATGAATTCAATATTTCGCACTTTAAAGTCACTTTGATGCTATTCAACACTCAGGCTGTAATACACCGTAATTTGATTCACTGTAGCGATGATAGGGCACAAACACTATTTCGGTTCGCCGTAACGACGATAGGACACAACACTTTAGTTCGGTTCGCTGTAACGATGGTAGGACACAACACTTTAGTTCGTATCGTTGTAACGATGATAGGGCACACACACTCTGTATTTCTGCTCGACGCTTGGTTTTTATCTCTCTAAAATTCCGCTCGACGACCCGGCATTTTCACGCAAGAATTCCACTGGGTGCTCCGGCACTAACACACTGCAACACGGCTCGTTGGTCACTGGTCCAAGACGATTCTATCCCATCGCTGCCATCAATTTGTCGGAGTTTCCTCTTAGTTCGCACAACTTCGAAGAAAATCCTTATTATTTATATGCTGCCACCACCGATATGATTACGTGATATCGGTCACGCACTGAGAGAATTGTTTAAATGAAAACCAACGCTTTCAATTAACTAAATTAACAGTTTATTTACACACTATTTACGCAACAACAAAACACTATTTACACTTACAAACTCGGATATAGGTGATCCGGTTCAACATTAAATTGAATACAGTAGATGCTGGCTGTGCACTGTTAAACTACGTTAAACCACTCTCACTCTACACACGTTAAATTAGCTTTCCGGAGAACAATCTCGATCTCCCAACACATATGTGCTCTAAGCCTAAGCTCTCCGAGCCTCACTCAATCCTACGCTCTATCTCTAAGAGCTATACATAGTGACTACCTTGCGCTTGGCGCTCTCGGCTCCAACTGAACCCTACACTCTATCTAAGAGCTACACACAGCAACTCACCTTGCGCCTTGCACGCCAACTTTCAACTGACTTCCTCAGCAGAAGAGACTGCCTTCCAGCAACCCCTTGCTTCTTCTCAACGTAACCCCTCCGGGGTTTTCTACCTAGCTCCAATTCCAAGTTTTTTTCTTCGTTCGTGGAATACTTTTGTCTCCCCATCTTCCACAGACATCTCAAAAGGTTGGGCACACCCCTCTCCAACTATCTTTTCCCCCTTCATACCATCTATACATTTTCACCGGCTTAGATCCAGTTTTAGATAAGGAAAAACTGTTATTTTGAAATTCCAGTACACAGCCCATACCATATATAATATATTAAGACAAAAACAATATAGAACCCCAGTTCTAATAGCAGATATTTCTCAGAACCTGACAAATTTATCAAAAAAAAAAGAAAGAAATTTTTAATTTTGCTTCTGCCTAAAAAAAATAAAAAAGAATTTAATTTGGCAGAAATATTGTTTTAATAATTTTTATAATGATAAATATATGATTTCATCATAAGTATAACCAGTGCTGTAGTAAAAAAAAAAAAAAAAAAAAAAAAAAAAAACAGGGTATACGCTATATTCAGTGGGTATAAGATAGGGAGTAAAATTCAATATTTCTTTTTTTTTTTAATTCCAGCTAAAAAAGCTTTTAATTTAAAAAATTTAAAGTTTTTTTTTTTTTTAAGAACAGCGTAACAGCGCTACTCTTGCTTCCAAAATCCCAAAAAATCCCAAATTTATTCAAAACTAGTTAACTTGACCGGCGTTGCCCGGGTACGTCAAAAAACTGCTCGAATTGCGAAAAATCCCTGAAAACCACAATAAGATATCGCGAAAAAAATTTTAATTGCTGCAAAAATTTCGAAAAGAGAAAAAAAATTACATATTGTGTTCGAAGATTGAGAGTTGATTTCTTTCACTAATGTGGAAAAATGGTAGGAAATCGCTAAAATACACTAAAAATCACATACAAAATTCCCGAAAAATTCGAAAATTGCTATACAAAATTCGAATAAACTTTATTGAAATGAGGGCAGAAATTACTTTAGTATTATAGGCCAAAAATGGAATGTCAAAAAATTGCAGCAGATCGTGAAGAAACGTAGAAATCGAATTAAAAATCACAAAAAGTTCAAAAATCACGAAAGTCTAAATTCACTGTAATTGGATAAAAGTTTCAAATCTAATTCCTTTGACCTGCGGGTTCTCTTAAAATTTGTGTTTGGGGAAGCATGCTAAGCATTGTATCACGTTACTTTTATTCATAATTTAATTTAATTGCATTCCCTTAAATATAATTAATATAACCCCTTAAGTTAATATTAGTTTTTGTTGCAATAAAATATCTCAATTTGTTCATTTTCTGTAAGCAAGTAATCCCTATTGGTTTACAATGGAAATCTATGGGAATTTGGCGAAATATTAGAGATTTCGCCAAGTTGGCGTCACTTTTGGCGACTAATTTTGGTCGCCAAATTTGGCGGTATATCGCCAAGTTGGCGACAAACTTGGCGGCATTCGGCGGCAGAACTGTGTTCCCCCTACGGTAACCTTCTTATAGGTATGAAGATGCATTAAATGCTGTTCAATAATCGCATAAAAAATTCGCTAAAAATTCAAAAATCGCTGTACGAATTCCGAATAAACTTTTTGAAAAAAGAACAAAATTTACTATATTGGGTTAAAAGAAAGAAGCCGTATTCTTTTCACAAATGTGGAAAAATCGCCTCGAAACTTAAAAAAGCGCTAAAAATCGCATAAAAATTAAATTAAAAAAAAACTAATCAAAAATCGAAAATCGGGCTTCGAGGTGCAAAACTTCATATATAAACGTACCTTTTTCCCAAATTTTGTAGCTCTACGTGCAGCGGTCCCTTCAGAACACCGTCGACACACTCACTCACACACAAACTTCTTTCCTTATTACTAGGACTTCCCTCAGAGGGATTAGTCTGAGCGATATTACTGAGAACATAGATTTAATAATAACATGTGGAAGCAAAGAAAATGAGATGTTATCTTTAATTGTCCATATACTGCGAAAAATTGAAATGATAAAAATAAACGAATTGTAGAATTACAAAATCTCATATATAAATTCGTATACACTGTTTAAAAAAATGGGAAATCAAACCATTCAAGACAGCCATGCATGGATATAAAATTGAAAGTACGCAATATATTAAAAGTAAAATAGAAAATGAAACACTAATTTACTTATATCGGAATTTTAACTGTATAAAATGATGTCAAGAGCATAATCAGACGCTCCGCACCAATTTGAGTAACTTTAAATGCCAAATATATGATGTTTAAAAAGAATGGACTATACTTTATATGGTGTGTGCTCCCCCGGAATAGTTAATATTGTACAATATCTGTTTTCCACGGATGCAATGAGGTTGTCGATAACATTTAAGGAATTCTCTTCTCAAAATCTAATATAGTATCAAAGTACCGAATACATCAAAAGTGGCATGCAATGCTTCGTTAGAGTGTGTTTTAGATATGCTCGATCGGGTTTAAATGATGAGTGTATGCTGGCCACTACATACGCTGTATTGTTTTGTTTTCAAACATATTCTGCACAAGTTGAGCTGTATTTAGCATGTATTAAATAAAAGAAATCGGCAATGATTACAACATAAAGTATGACACAAGATCTGAATATATCGTCTGCATAACTTTTGAGCTGTCAAAGTGTCATTTGAAGTAATTTACAAATCCATACATATTTATTCAGCAAATCATGCAAGCTAACATACGCCAATATGAACCCGATTACAAAATTTCACCAGAATAAGTTAATATATAAGAAATCTACTAATGATAATTGAGAATATGACCTTATGATAAAATGTCTAGAAAAATGAATCGGATAAAAAATTCATATCACATTTAAAACGGCACTTCCCTCTGTTAGTGGCCTTGGCGAGAGAGAGAAAAGCCTAGAGAAGGAACACTTTAACAAGTACTTTCGGGCAACCTACTCACTATTTCATACAGGTCTTTATTCAATATTTACACAATTTATTTAATGCTAGGTGGGTATCTATCAGTTTTGTTGCATTTAAATCGCATGTTTTGCGGAGGAAATGCAGCATTATGAAATATTTAAAGTTGCTGTACCTAATAATTCCAAATTAATGGTAATTGAGATCGCTTTCCGTTAGTTTCATCTTTTTAAATTTTAAATTTTTTAGAAACCATTCATAGAGACAATTGTATATTTTAAAACTAACCCGAAGCAAAATTTCAAGATTTTGGGCTCAGCAGCAACAGAGAAATAGAAAATTTTCGAAAGATTTTTCTTTCTGCACTGTTTTATTGTAGCGACATTTTTAGAAATTGTTCTATTGCGAGAATTTACGTCATGATAAATACAGCCATGTGAATTTTCATGTTTATATTCCTAATAGTTCCAGTTCCATGTTCTTCGTTACTTAGATCATCTTTAGATCTTTTTCAGCTTTGTTTAGTCTTTCTATTTTTTAGAATTCGTTCTACAACGAGCATTTACATCTTATTAATTACTACCATGCCAAAGTTCTAGTTTCTAACCACAATAGTATCCCAAAAATTTCAGTATTCCAAATAAATCATAGTTTAGAACCTTTCTAGAAATTTTTACGTTTATCCGTCAAATTGAACCTTTTAGAGAGCGTTCATTACGAGTATTTACATCTTAAAAGTAACTACCGCACCAAATTTAAAGTTTCTAACCCAATCAATATCGCAGAAATCACAATTTTAGAACTTTTTTGCTCCTGCAGCGATGTAGGTTCTTGCACTGACATAAAATAGTCTTTTTTTCGGAGCAGAGATGGCCACCAACATTTTTTTTAAGTTGGCTATGTAGTTTCAGAGATAACACCTCACAAACGCACAAGCATTAATAATAATATTATATACTTTATAATATTATAACGCTTTATAATATTAGCATTAGATGTACAGATACAAAAGCCATTTATCTGTTACAAACTAAAGTACCGGCGTTGCCCAGGATTTGAAGGATGTTTGTTCTGAAAAATCAATTTCAAAATTTAACATACAACACAAAACAAACATTAAAAAACACAGTCGAAATGTTGTTGAATGAATCATATGAAAACGCTATATAAAAATGTATAAATGTATATAACAGACGCAAAAGAATACAGCTATAAATGAACTTATTTCAATTTATAATTGGAGCAATAATGTTAAAATACGCCAATATTTCCCTAATCGGGTTTTTATCATGCTTCAATACTTTTTTCACACTCGTATGACGTTATACTATATCCACCATGCCCTTTATATTTCCAATATGACGTAATATTTTCCTCTTTCACGTGGAAACCTTGAAATAGAAAAGTTATGAAGTTCACTTTCATTTAAATTCGCCAAACCATTTATTTCATTTTCATATTTCACGTGAATATCTTGCAATAGAAAAGTTATGACGTAATATTCACCTTTTTTTTTTTAAATTCGGCAAACTATTTATTTCATTTTCATTTTTCACGTGGAAATCTTGCAGTAGAAAATTAATTGTTGTAGTAATAATTTTATTGTGTTTTTTAATTGTTGGCAACTGCTATAACGAAAAATGTTTAAATTTGATAAGAAATTGCTGTTAAATTGGTGGTTTTTTATTAATTAAAAATTAACTATAAGTTATTTCGATTCCGGATTACTTTAGTTGTCTCGGCCATGTTTTAATACACATGTACGTATCTCTTCACAATTTTGGCTTCCAAATTGTGGATTTTTTATAGAATTACAAACAGACAGATAGACAAGTTTTCATTTTTATATATCTCTCTATTCTATAAAAAGTAACTAACGCTGTCACCGCCACCGCCGCTGCCGGTTTTGAATTTTTTGTGACCGGAGGTCTTTCTTCGTTAATATTAAGAAAACTATTGCATACAAATATATGAAAATCGGTGGTATTATAGCGAAATGTTTGATCAACACACTAATGCATACAGTTTTCAAATCGAAGAATTATTTTAAGAGATATTTAATGCTAAAGATGGACAAAATCGTTCCATTAAAAAAAAAATTATAAGAGCAAAAGCTATACATGGGAATGTAATCATTTTTAGATCATTTTATTCAATAGAAGATCCCGGTCTGCAGATTTCATTAATTTTTTTTTTTAATTTGACTCATTTTTTGAGGTTTTATTTCTATTTTAAATTCAAATATTCAGCAGTTTGACAGATATTTTTTACATATTTTAGAAAATGGTATTAATTTAAACTGTTGCCAACTGTATAAACAGCGCAAACAATAATATTTGCTTCAAATAAAAAAATTATTTACACGTTACTATTATGAACAGAAAAAAACCTTCAAATTAGAATTAAATAATTAGGTATAAAAAGCAGGCACTTATTGGAAATTACGCCATAAAACTATATTTACATGTGAATTTTAAAAGAGAAAGGATATTGTAAAATAAATTCGTTAACATGCGTTAGAAATCTGAAATAGAACAAATTACGTCACATTACACTTATTATGCAAAATGAACAAAAAATAGTATTGCAAAACAATTTAAATTTAAAAATTGCGCGAGACAAAATATTAGAGGTTAAATATTAGATTTTTTCAAAATTTTATTATTTGTCGTTTGATGTGAGGTGTTCAGATATAAGTATGCAAATTTTTATGATTCCAACATAATTAGGGGCTGAGTTAGAAAAATTGCTTTAAATACACAAGTTAGAGCCCAGAGGGTAAAATATTAGACTTTTTCAAAATTTTATTATTTGCTGTTTGATGTGAGGTGTTCAGCTATAAGTATGCAAAATTTCATGTCTCCAACTTAATTAGGTGCTGAGTTAGAAAAATTGCTTAAAATACACAAGTTAGAGCCCAGAGGGTTAAATAATAGACTTTTTCAAAATTTTATTATTTGTCGTTTGATGTGAGGTGGTGTTTGTTCAGCTATAAGTATGCAAAATGTCATGTCTCCAACTTAATTAGGGGCTGAGTTAGAAAAATTGCTTAAAATACACAAGTTAGAGCCCAGAGGGTTAAATAATAGACTTTTTCAAAATTTTATTATTTGCCGTTTGATGTGAGGTGTTCAGCTATAAGTATGCAAAATGTCATGTCTCCAACTTAATTAGGGGCTGAGTTAAAAAAATTGCTTAAAATACAAAAGTTAGAGACCGGAGGGTTAAATATGACTTTTTCAAAATTTTATGATTTATCGTGTTATCGCAAGTGTTCAGCTATAAGTATGCAAACTTTCATGTCTCCAACTTAATTAGGGGCTGAGTTAGAAAAATTGCTTAAAATACACAAGTTAGAGCCCAGAGGGTTAAATATTAGACTTTTTAAAAAATTTTATTATTTGTCGTTTTATGTGATGTGTTCAGCTATAAGTATGCAAAATGTCATGTCTCCAACTTAATTAGGGGCTGAGTTAGAAAAATTGCTTAAAATACAGAAGGTAGAGACCGGAGGGTTAAATATGACTTTTTCAAAATTTTATGATTTATCGTGTTATCGCAAGTGTTCAGCTATAAGTATGCAAAATTTCATGTCTCCAACTTAATTAAATTAGGGGCTGAGTTAGAAAAATTGCTTAAAATACACAAGTTAGAGCCCAGAGGGTTAAATATTAGACTTTTTCAAAATTTTATTATTTGCCGTTTGATGTGTGGTATTCAGCTATAAGTATGCAAATTTTCAAGTCTCCGACATATATAGTTTCTGCGAACGGGCTCTGTGACAGACGGACAAACAGACAGACAAAGGAATGAGACAGGTAGAGTTTCGTTAGATGAACGAAACTCTAAAAACATGCTGCGGATGACTGTAACAACATCCTAAAATTACATTACCATCAGCGATCTACCAATCCGAATTTAGTTTATATTCGTTTCATATATTCTTATTCTTTTGTGCGGCCCTGTAAAATAATTATCAATATTATATACAGTAAAACCTCTGAATAGCGGACACCCCGAGAATGCAGAATTTGTCCTCTATTTAGAGGTGACCGCTACTGAGAGTAAAACATGTACAGTTATTTATGAGTTGGTAATCGAAAAAGTGTCCGCTAAATAGAGGTATCCGCTAATCGGGTGTGTCCGCTATGGAGGTTTTACCAGTAAAACTTCTGAATAGCGAACACCTCGGGAGGGCAGAATTTGTCCTCTATTTGGAGGTTTCCGCTACTGAGAGTAAAAAATGTACAGTTATATAAGGGTTGGTAATCGAAAAAATGCCCGCTAAATAGAGGTGTCCACTAATCGGGTGTGTCCGTTATGGAGGTTTTACTGCATAATAATATCATCCTTTACAAGAAAATAGCATGCTGTATGATAGACAGACAGACATCCAGAGAAAGATAACCTCCCGGATCAATAAACACTCATGTCTTTTGTTTTAATCATCCACAATTGTATGTCATACAGCATGCCAGATTTTATACAACAGGCTAAAAACGGTCACTGTATTATTATTTGTTTGCCCACCAAAACTGGTTGCCACGGGTTGTTGCAAGGTTTGTGATCACGTGGTTGAAACTGATCTATTCAATATTACTGCGTGCGTATTTTTTTTTATTTGCTCCATGTGTTCAAACCAGTTGTCTACGAAAACATCAACCGGTGAAAGTGACGCACACCAAATTTCTGTGACGTAGGCAGATAAATTGTGCTTTTTTAAGAGTTTTTTCTATATAATTTTTAAACTGTTTGGAACTTATTTTTCATAGTAGGTGCATTCAGTAGGCGACCCTCATAGCTACCTTCTGGTGCAATCAGAAACGAAATCCGACAAATATTTTTTGAGTTATGCTTGACGAAAGGTTTTTATTAGGCTTTTTTTTTTAGTAGGACATGGCGTTAATATCCATCGTACTAGTAAAGTGTCCGGACAGTAATATTTCGCTGAGTATTAGCCTTCGCTTCGCTCAGACAATTATAGACTAACAAACCCCGCGGCTTTGCTCGCGTAGTTTTTGAAATATGCCAAGTGATATTTATATGTCTAATTTTTATTAAAGGAAATTATACTTTTAAGAATAATTCAAAAATACTATTTAGAACACAGTTTGACTAAACTTCATTATTACACTGCATTAGGCAGAAATTAGACTTAAATTAATAAAAAGAAATAAAACTAAATAAATGATAATTCAGAAAATATTTTGAATCTTTTATGCTCAATTAATACGCTTATTTAAGTATTCATTTGAAGTTTTGAATTTTTTAGAAACCATCTTCTTACATCTTAAAATAAACTATCATGTCAAATACCACGTCCTACCACCTCTCTCAACATAAAGGGCTATGTTGAAATAGGAACTGTCACCATTAATTTGCAAACATTAATTTTGAAATCGGTTTGTTATATCCTAATATTCCACAGAAACGTAATTTAGAAAGCTTTTAAAGGCCTTTTTTAGAACGCTTGTTATTCGTGTGAACCCCAGGTGGTAGAATCATCCGCATAAAATATAGCCCGTGTAGGATCAGAGACTGTTACCATTGATCCGCAATTATTACTTTTATAATCGGTTTATATTCCCTGAAATTGCATAGAAATCGTAATTTAAGACCTTTTTAGAACGCTTTTCGTACCTCCCCTTCGGTTCATCCCTTTTTAATTCGAATTTATTGCCGACAGTACTTCGAGGGCATTTATATTTTATAAGTAACTACCATGCCATATTTAAAGTTTATAACCTCTTCAGTATCACAGAAATCGCAATTTAGAAAGTTTTTTGCTCCTGCAACCCTCTGGTGGAAGTGGCACAGACATAAAATATAGCTTATGTTTGAGCAGGTTCTATCATCCACAATTTGTCAAAATTATTTTTTAAATCGGTTTGGTATTTGACAAGACCGCATAAAAATTGTAATTTAGAAATTTTTAAAACGCTTTTTGCTTTATTCATCCTTTTAAATTTGGAATTTTCTTTCGACTGTTCTTAGAAAGCAGTTGCATCTTGTAAGTAAATACCATGCGATATTTCAAACTGTTAGACCCCTCAATTATGCAAAAAACGCAAATTAGAACATGTTTTGCTCTTGCACCCCCAGATGGTAGTGACAGCAACATAAAATATAGCCTATGTTGGAGCAGGGACTGTCACCATCAATTTGCAACCATTACTTTTGAAATAGGTTTGGTATTTCCCGAGATTGCATCCCGAGATTTCTCGATTGCATTTCAATATTTTTAAATGATTTTTTTTTTTTTTTTTTTTTTTTTTTGCATTGGATAGCTGAGATGAATCTGTACAAAGACCGTTTTTTACATTTTCGATCTTGATTGCAGAATATTTTATAGGGAGGCTATTTTAGTCAAGCGAAAAGACCCGTTCGCTAATGCTAATCCTATAGAAGAAACTTATAAAGATATCTCGGTTGCATTTCAATGTTTTTAAATGATTTTTTTTTTGCATTGGATAGCTGAGATGAATCTGTACAAAGACCGTATTTTACATTTTCGATCTTGATTGCAGAATTTTTTATAGGGAGGCTACTTTAGTCAAGAGAAAAGACCCGTTCGCTAGTGCTAATCCTATAGAAGAAACTTATAAAGATATCTCGGTTGAATTTCAATATTTTTAAATTATTTTTTTGCACTGGATAGCTGAGATGAATCTGTACAAAGACTGTTTTTTACATTTTTGATCTTGATTGCAGAATTTTTTATAGGGAGGCTACTTTAGTCAAGCGAAAATACCCGTTCGCTATCCTATAGAAGAAACTTATAAAGATATCTCGATTGCATTTCAATATTTTTAAATGATTTTTTTTTTTTTTTTTTTTTTTTTTTTTTGCATTGGATAGCTGAGATGAATCTGTAGAAAGTCCGTTTTTTACATTTTCAATCTCGATTGCAGAATTTTTTACAGAGAGGCTACTTTAGTCAAGCGAAAATGCCCGTTCGCTATCCTATAGAAGAAACTTATAAAGATATCTCGGATGCCTTTCAATATTTTTAAATGATTTTTTTTTTTTAATTGGATAGCTGAGATCGATCTGTACAAAGGCAATTTTTACTATTTCGATCTTGATTGCAGAATTTTTTATGGGGGTGTTTTCACTTTCGCACCTGTTCCGAAAATGAAAGTGTCCTGACTAAAAATATATATAAACAAAATCGAAAAACAAAAAACGGCCTTTGTGTAGATCGATCTCAGCTATCCAATGCAAAAAAAAATCATTTAAAAATATTAAAATGCAACAGAGAAGAGGCTATTTTAGTCTGCCGAAAATGCTAATCCTGTAGAAGAAATTTATAAAGATATATCGGTTATATCTGTTGCATTTCAATATTTTTAAATGATTTTTTTGCATTGGATAGCTGAGATCAACCTGTACAAAGGCAGCTTTTTACTTTTTCGATCCTGACTGCAGAATATTTTATGGGGTGTTTTCACTTTCGAAACCGGTTCCGAAAATTAAAGTGTCCTCACTAAAAATATCTGTAAACAAAATCGAAAAAGCAAGAAACGGCCTTTGTACAGGTCGATCTCAGCTATCCAATGCAAAAAAAAACAAAAAAAAACTAATCAGGGAAGCGCCTTATCACGGTGAACCTAGGAAAAAATTTTGAAGCAAATCGGATGTTTCTATCAAGAGTTATCGCGTTACGTACATACGTACGTACATACATACATACATACAGAACGGGCGGGCACATTAGCTCTCAGGCTTTGATAGCCTGTGAGCTAAAAAATATTTAAAAACATTGAAATGCAACCGAGAAGAGGCTACTTTAGTCTACCACATGGCGCTGCAGTGCTGTGTTTTTCACAATTTCTGTGATACCTTTGTGTCGGCATCTATTGGATGGAATTTACTATTTATAGTCCTTGAATATCCATTAAAGGCGCTTTTTAACACTTTCCAATAAAATTGAAAAGTGTTTATGCATTCGGCAACTTTATTTGAAACCTTAATTGATATTTTTCATATGAAAATAGTCTTTTCTTATAGAATTTTCTTAATAGAATTTTCTTAATGTTAGCGAAGAAAGACCGTAGGTCACAAAAATTTCGTTTACTGCTGCGGTAACAGCATTAGTTACTTTTTTACTTTCTTTTCCCTTTACAAGAAGAAACTATTGGATTCGTGAAAAATTTCGACTTCCTATGTATTTAAACATTTTAGAAAGTTTATGGATTAGACTCATAGACTCAAGTAACACGATTTGATGATTTTTAGAAAATGTCTGTCTGTGCATCTGTCCATCACTCTGTCACTCTGTGAGTCTGTATGTGACAAATTTTTTGTGGGTGCTCTATCTCAAGAACTAATGCACGGAATTTCACAAAACGTCAGATTCAGTTAGACTTTGATATAAACTGGTGCTGATTGCTTTTTGGTGAAAATCGTCCAACAGGTGGCGCTGCTATGCTGCATTTTACACGATTTCCGCAATAGCTATATCTCAAGAACTACTACACGGATTTTTATAAAACTTCAGATTCAGTTAGTCCTTGATGTAAATTGGTGTTAATTACTTTTTAGTGAAAATCGCCCAACAGGTGGCGCTGCTATGCTGCCTCAATCATGATTATCGCAATAGCTTTATCTCAAGAACTATGCACAAATTTTCATCCAACTTCAGATTCAATTAGTCCCTGATATAAATTGGTCCTGATTAGTTTTTGGTGTAAATCGCCCAACAGCTGACGCTGCTATGCAGAATTTTTTTACGATTTCCGCAATAGTTCTACCTCAAAAAAAAAAAAAAAAACTAATGCACGGATTTTCATCAAACTTCACATTCAGTTAATTGACATAAGTTGTTGCTGATTAGATTTTGGTGTAAATCACCTAGCCGGTGGCGCTGATGTGCTGCATTTTTCAGGAAGTATTAACATGTATGATATAGAAGAAAGTTTTGGGATTGCCACGTCCGACTAGTTTTAGAATAGAGAGAAACGTTTTGATTAATTTAATATCATTTGGATCTATATTTACTGGATGCCTGGTAGATATTTGTTTGAAGATTGTTAAGGGATCTCAGGAATATTAAAATTGGAAAAAAGAAAAAAAAACCTCTTTCACAATTAATATCTTAAAATGTATATGATTTAAAAACACAATTTTTATTGAGATGAAAGATATAAGTATGTTCTTTCATTTGATGTATTTAAAAAATTGCAATATGCAAAATTAGTATTTATAGGGCGCTCCAAACTGTCAGACATTTGTCGAGCAGAAAATTGGTATAACAGCTTACGAGCAGGATTACAAAATAAATTTTGAAACTAAAATTTTTTGTGCCTTATTATACTTCAGAATGTAGTAATTACTCTGAATCTAAATAAATTTGTAATTAACCCATTAATGCCGATTTCAAAATACTCGATCAATTTTGAAATTTTCGTTCATATTTGATCATTCTGTGTCTATTAAGTACATAGTACATAAATTTAAATTTTACCGTTGTATTTACTAAGTTTTGTTTAATGGTAGATTTTTATACCAACCGGCGCGGCGTTTGCATAGTATGGAATCACTTTTTTTTGCAAATTTTGAATTTATTGTTTGATTGCAATAATAATACTAATAATTACAATAATAGATTATATATACTAGTAAAATATTACTTATACTTGTATAATAAAGAGGTTTTTTTAATTAAAATTATATTTAAAAAATTTCATTGCAATTCAAATTGGAAAGTAAAATTTTGTAAAATATATAATTTACAGGTTCTAAAGCTTAGTAAAAAAGATTTAAAAATATAATTACCTTTAAAAAATAGTAACATATTTTTATTAAACTGAATATTTATGCATCAGAATCAACATGATATCTTTCATGACATAAGGGATGAAGGCGTTGATTACACTTTTCGCACTTATAACCATTTCTTCCGCCGCACTTTTTACATAGGGCATTATTCTGCTCTGATTTGACTATCCAATGCTTTCTTCGGTCAAGTGTTTGTTCATTTTTAGCTTTATGCCTTATTGTAAAAGGTTTACCAAGGCTACTGGGTAGTGTACCGTAGCTTTTTAATAGTTCTTGTGTGCATTGTCGGGTGAAGTCAAGTAGTGAAATATTGTTGCCGAAATTTCTGTACACTCGCCATCCATTTACAACGCTTGAATTAAGTATCCATGAAAAAGTGACCACTACCATTTTTTTAAGCGAATTCTGATACGGTGATTCGCAACGGAGTGATCAAAAAGATCCACACCTCCCATGTGTTTGTTATAAGTTTTCAATTGCTGTGGCACAGAAACTAATAATTTCTTTTTTTTTTCAGCAGCACTGCCTCTACTAACTGATTCATGTGGTTTTGTGCTTACTTTATTGCTCGCAACCGCTACTACTGTATTGTCATTCCATTTCACAATAACAATATCTTTACTGCAAGCATGTTCATATGTTCCTGTTGGTGTTCCAGTTCTTTTAGTAAGGAAATACCAGAAAAAATTGTCCATGACGACGTGAGTTCCGTCTGGTATTTTGCATTTTTCTAATAATCCAAGAACAACATCAGCTCCTTTGCCTAAATCAGTATCGGGAAGTTCTTTGATGCACCACAATAAAAATCTGCGTGAAGAAGTCCATCTGGGGAGGATATTACCCAAAGTTTGCAACCACATCGAATCGGTTTTCCTGTTATAAACTGTCTAAGTCATGGTGTCCATAACAAGGGACTATGGACTCATCTACACTGAGATATTCTGGGATGTCTAAATATTTTCATGCTGTGTTGAAGTGATCAAAAAGTGGGCGGACTTCATATAATCTATCATCGTCCATTTCCATGTTATTTTCAAAAATAAACTGATCTCAAAATCGAATCAAAAGTGTCTCTTCTCAACGACTGTGAAATTAAATTGTTGTGCACGCAATTGAAAGAACCCAATAGAGTCTCTGTTAGGTAATTTGTTATATCCAGACACTAACAAAATGCCAACGAAGGCAATTTTTTTTTCCTTTGTGAGAATTTTGTAAGTACAACCCGACATTTACATAGCACTCAAGAATTACGTATCTCATTTCGTGACACCTATTTATTCATAGGCGACTTTCTTTATGTGACCTTGAATTTTAAAAATTCGTTATAACAAGAGAATGGAAGAGCACAAACGAAACATTTTGCGACAAAAACCAGCACAAACGAATGCCGTAATACAATTTAGATTTCATTGATTGGTCGGGGCCACCGAAATGGTTTCCCAGTGTTGAAAAAGTGAAAAAATCGTTATACCGGGGGAACCAGAATGGCACACACGAAACTTTTTACGGCACAAACCGACATTTACATAGTACTAAAGAATTACGTATTTCATTTCGTGACACGTATTTATTTACGATTTTCATAAGTGATTTTCTTTATGTGACCTTGAATTATAAAAATTCGTTATAACGAGATAGAGCGGAAGTGGCACAAATGAAACTTTTTGCAGCACAAACCAGCACAAATGGAGACAAGCGAATGCAGTAATACAATTTTGATTTCGTTGATGGGGAGGGGCTGTCGTTTCACTTGCAACGTCCCATTTTATTCGTTTTAACGAGAGAACAGAAGTGGCACAAACGAAAAATTTTGCGGCAGAAACCAACACAAACGTAGCGCAAACGAATGGTGTTGATGAATTTTCAAACTCATTATGGGGCTGGGCCAGTGAAATAGACGTCTATTTTTTTTTTTTTTATTCTCGTCACCCTAAGTAAGATTGATACTACATATATGCCAGCTGGTACAATTTTCTACCATTAAAGGTAAAAGTAAATATACGAAAAGAAAAAAAAAGTAAAAGTAACTTTAAATAGCATAATTGTATAAAGTACACTATTACAATTGTGATTTCATTTAAAAAAATCATTCAAATTTCAAAAAAATATGCGTAACGTACCTTTTTCTTTTTGAAGGTTCGTAGGTTGATTTCGTATTCACTCAGTTTTTATACCCACAGCTATGCTTATTTTCCACAAAAATGCGGGAATTCTATTTTTATATTTATTTGCGATTATTCAAGAAGTCAAATGCACCATTGTTTGACAGATATTGCTATCTAGTGATTAATAATAAAATTAAATCGGTTTGGTAGATTTTTGTACCAACCGGCATTAATGGGTTAAAGCATTTTTATATTTTTAATACAAAGTTGTATTTAGCTAATACAAAATTTAGAAAATTTCAACAGTATAATCACCTAAAAATATATTTTTTTGAACAATAAAAAAGAAATTTTTGGTTCAGTTTATACAGACTAACATGAAATATATGTTTTAAAAATTTCTTGAAAAATTATTCAGAAATTTTTGGGACATCGTGCGCGTTGTGCACAAAAACGTCATTTAGAGAAAAATGACTTTAAAAGTTTCGGAAACGCCGCTTCAGCTATTGAGCGGGTATAATTCTAAAAGCCATAACTTCTGTTCTAATGGAAATTTCAAGTAAACAATTATATCAAAATGTTCAGGAAAGATAGGAGTTTTCGAAAATGTTGAAGCTTTAAGAGTCATGCGACCTCTTAAAATGTATTATACAAGATAAGAAATAGATGTTTATTTACCAAACTCTTCATCTTTTGTTGCAAATTTTAACTTAAAATGTGAACAGACATCTCGAATTATTATAGATTGATTAATTAAATTCTTGGGCCTAAAAAATGAAGTTTATTCATTTACAATATTAGTAAATTCCCAATAGCCCTCTATTAAGCATACAAGAAATTGGAAACATTTAATCCTTCTAAAGCGACCACTGTCGGTTGCATGTGAAAATGATCGTTAAGAGGAATGGTCGCTTAGTAGGAAGTGGTTGAATTTCGATGCGAAATATGAGATTTTGAATAATAAATTATATATATATATTTTTATTTAAAAAATCGTCAATTGAATATCATTCAAGATGAAGACCCAGAAGGTACATATCCTTATCTGGACGATACAAATGCCTGTGGAAGAGATTCTGATGAACATGATCGGAAATTAAAAAATTCTTAACAATTGCCAAGAAATACAACCTAACACTAAATGAAACAAAGTGTCAGTTTTCAACGAACTAGTAAGTCTTTAAGCTATTAGGATACACTATCAAAAACAAGACTATATCAAGCTTGATCTCGACAGACTTGCTCTTTTGATGAGATTGCCTATACATAACAATACGGTAATTTTTCTGAAGAGCATTAGGTATGTTTGCCCACTATTGCTGTTCAGTGTCAGCCTCAGCATTCTCAAAGAAAATACGCCCATTACTTTGAAACTACCGATTTCCTTTTTCAGAGGAAGCTCTAAATGCATTTGACAATTTAAAGTCAGAATAGCAAAGTTTCATTGGCCGCAATCGACGATACCTTACCATTTAGAGTGGAGACTGGTGCGTCTAAGTTTGCTATAGGAGCAACTTTTAACCAAGTGGGATGCCCCATACGCAATACGCATTCTTCTCTAGCTCAAGTGGGATGCATTCGTCTCTAGAACGCTAAAAAGTCTGAATTTAATCATTCATATGTCTAGAAAGAAGCATATGCATGCAATCATGGAATATTTACGTTACAGGCGACGTTACCTGATTGGTAGGCATTTTGAGGTGTTCACTGATCAAAGGTCTGTCTGGTTCATATTTGACAACTATCATTCTAGCAAATTAAAGAACAGAGAGATCTTGCATTGGAAACTAGAATTGTCATGCTTCAAGTTTGATATCATCTACCGCCCTGGAAGTAGGAATGCTAATGCAGATGTATTTTCAGTAATAACTGCAGTAATTAACCCACTCTTAGAACCCACAAGATCCGCCCATAAGAAACTTCGACACCAGATTCTAACCCCTCATCCTTACCTCCAGGGAAAACCAGGTATTCTTGATCAACCGAGGCACTCAGCATCAATAGTAACTCCGTCATCCAAAACTGCATCGGATCTCTCAAATCCTTCACCGGTGTTTTACGCTTAGCAGAAGGGTCTAAATATTGCCATCTTCCTTTGTTATCATCGTCAGAAGTCGTAAGTTCAAAAAACTAAATTTCTTTAGCCACTCTTTTCTTTCGAATCTGAGAAATTCCGTCATCAGGAGATAGACTTCTAATCATCAGTTACTGAATCCTATTTCATTTTCGCACAGTACGGGAATTTAGCATCGCATCTCCATAACACAGAGAGAGAAGTTATGGAGACTCCCAATATGCTACAGTCTTATACTACAATTTCAGTAGATGGGCAGCCTCGTCAAAATAAAAGGGAGAGATAGAGGGAAAGCCTCTTACATTCAGAAGCACCGTTCCTCCTTCTAAATTAGCCACACTTCGGCATGCGGACCCCCATTTTCAGGCGTGTAATTCAGCTTTCTGTTTACAAGCGAATATCTCTCTCTTTTTGATAATTTTTCACTCAACTCTCTCTAATTTTTTTATTGTTCAAAATTTATGGAGGGGCGGAGGGGCAACTAACACAATCGAATATTTCCTAAGGGCTAATTGGTTAGAAATCACATACGTCCCTCCCTGACGCCATGATACAAACGTAATTTTTAAGTAACGCTAGCCTTTGTAACCCCTAATAATCCCATGTATTATTCTAGACACTCGTTGCTAAATTTATTGCTTCACCGATCTTCAGGCGGCAGGGGTTTACGAATGTCAAATCTTAATCTCGCATCTTGATTTTTTCAGCAGCCAAAGATTATGTCAGAAAACTTCGCATCTCCAGTAATCGAATATGTACCCCATATGCAATGAAACACAAATAATCTGCAGACATAACAGAACACCCACGAACAAAATTCCACTCTCTCTTTCCCCACATGAGAAAAGCACAGACCTCCCATTTCTTTAAAACTCCGCACCCGTAAAAGAAAACAAATAACATAATATGTATGAAAAGAACGTTATACTTATTTCCCTTTTCTATGTAAATTTTATTTGCTAGAAACCCCTTAAATTACATCATAACACTAGGAAAAGAGGAAACGCTGCTTTCATCGAAATAACAATGCATAGCAATTATATTTACAAATCTACATACGAAAAGAAGTGACTTCGTAAAAGTGCAGAGCACAGCCTCACCATGTGCATATTACATGATGAAAAATAAATATAAGAATCACTAACATTATTTTCATATGAAGAGCTATTATGACGCATTCACAATAGAGGATTTAAAGAAGAGCGATTATGACGCATTCACAATAGAGGATTTAAAATTCGTTTATTTTAAACTAATGCTAGTTGACTAAAAACAATAGAAAATATTATTTTAGTGTTAGATCTCTAAATAAAATAAACGAAATTAAAAACTATCCCACTGTAACAAACGAAAATCGAACTAAAAGCAATTTCATTGTTCGCGATGTTCCGATTGGCGCTTATCAATATGTCGTCTGTCGCTGTCAATGCCAGATATAAATATGCAAATATCATAATTTTTCTTTTAATATACGAGGGCAAATCAAAAATAAGTTACACTTCCAAGTTATGGCCATTTATTAAACCATATATACATAGCCAACACGGTTATGACAACATACAATGTAAGTTCACTTTTCCACATAGTCCCCCAGAGACTGTAAACATTTCTGGGAACAGTCAACCAACTTTTCGATTCCGGATGCGTAGAAATCTCCTCCAGTGCTATGTAACCACCTGGAGACAGCTGCTTTCACCTCCTCATCGTTTCGAAATCATCGTCCACCGAAATTCTTTTTCAGCTTACCAAAACCATGAAAATTGCATGGCGATAAGTCTGCGCCGATTCTCTCTAATGATCGCATCCACACGGTCAACATTTGCAACGGTATTTTACGCTGTGGGCCTGCCTTCACGATATTCGTCCGTCATATACGTGCGTCAGGCCTCAAATAGCTGACACCACTTTACAATACCTGAGCGAGAAATTGCACGCTCACCATATACATCAGTGATTTGACGATGAACGTCTTGCAATTAAACCGTTTAGCCCATAGAAATCTGATCGTTGCACGCACTCCAATTTGGAGTGAACATCCAGTTGACGCGCCATTGGTCCTAGCCCGCTCTGCACACACAACACGACGAGAAACCACACCAACCTTTCTATCGGACGTCTCAGCAATTACTGTCCCTTTCTCCGCATTGTCTACCCAGATAGCATGAAGATTAGCAGCAAGTTTGATTTTTTCTGGCATTATCTTGCCGTTACAAATTTGAATTGAGAAATTCGCAGCAAATTTCCTGCAAGGCATACCATCCCGAACTTGCATGAGTTGTTTGTTGTGAAACTGATGGCAAGACTGTCTTTAATTCACGAAAGTGACGAAAGCAAAAAATCCCTCTGGTGAGAGAATGGACAATCAGCACATACGCAGAAATTGCAGAAATTTTATTCAGTTGGCACCGCTTTTTCTAAACGCTATACTTATCAAATACCAAAAAAGGTTCGTGTTAAAAAGTACAAATATTGCCTTAACTTGTTTATGGTGATGAAAACGATGCATGCACCTTCTGATGGTGTGTTCGCATCAATAGACCTGATGAGGTCTATGGACCCCTCCGAAGGGGTTAAACTTATAGTGTAACAGTTGTAAACAGATAGTGGAAGTGAAAAGATTACTATTTTGCAGTAAGTTTGCAGTATTTTTCATTACTTGTTTGCCGTTAATTTGTAATAAATTTGATACAACATGAATTTAACTTGCACGACAAATTAGCTGCAAGTTCAAAGTGTGGTGACTTCGACGTTTGCGTTATCTTGCTGCAGTCTTGTTATGAACTTTCAGTCTTGTCATGCTGAGCTTGCTGCAAATTTGCAAGTTTTCAAAGCAAGACTGCTGCAAATTAAAAATGCTATTTGGGCAAGGTCACGACACACAACGCGTTCTCGCGGCGGCTTAGTGTAACTTATTTTTTGATTTGCCCACGTAGCTTTCAAATAGTAGAATAGAAAAAGATTAGTAAAGTAAACCGTTTTCGAAAATCAACATTTAAAGGAGAAAATTATTCGTACTTCTTATCTGCTAAATAACAAGAAGACATTACAGTCATCATCTTAAATAGTTGCTACTTATTATTATTCGCCCTGCTTCTTTAATTGTAGAAGTATTCCAAACAGTATTCTTCTAACAAAGTTTCTTCATTTAATAAATTAACTTATTATTTTTATTTTTGTCCTATACCATGTGTTGATGTTGTGTCGTGTTTTACTTTTGGATCATAATTTTACATATTAGAACTGATATTTACTGTAAAATTCAAATTTCTAGTGCAAAACTTGATTTTACAATTTAACAAATATAAATTTAAAGTTAGGGTTGAATTTTTAAACTTTTATCTATTATTGAATCAGTTTAAATTAATATCTTATGTAATTAGTAATAGTATGTATAAAAGTTACGAATATTTAAAAACTTCAACCCACTAATGCCGGTTGGTACAAAAATCTACCAAACCGAATTAATTTTATTATTAATCACTAGATGGCACTATCTGTCAAACAATGATGTATTTTACATCTTAAATAATCACAAATAAGCATAAAAATAGAATTCCCGCATTTTTGTGGGAAATGAGCGTAGTAGTAGGTGTAAACCTGAGTGAATACGAAATCAATCAGCATGCCTCTACCTTCAAAAAGAAAAAGGTAAGTTACGCATATTTTTTTGAAATTTCAATAATGTTTTTAAATGGAATCACAATTGTAATAAAGTACTTTATAGAATTATGCTATTTATAATTAGTTTAACTTTTGTTTCGTTTCGTATATTCACTTTTACTTTTAATGGTAGAAAATTGTACCAACCGGTATATATGTAGTCTCAATCTTACTTAGGGCGACCAGAAAATAAAAAATACACGTCCATTTCACTGCCCCGCCTCATACTTATTGTGAAAATTAATCGCCACCATTCGTTTGTGCTGGTTTCTGCCGCAAAAAGTTTCGTTTGTGCCACTTATATTCTCTCGTTATAACGAACAAAATAGGGTGGGGCCAGTGAAACGATAGTCCCGTCCCATCAACGAAATCAAAATTTTGTTACTGCATTCGTTTATACTATGTTTATACTGGTTTGTGCCGCAAAATTTTCGTTTGTCCCACTTCCGTACTATCTCGTTATAACGAATTTTTATAATTCAAGGTCACTTATACAGAAAATCACTTATGAAAATCGTAAATAAATACGTGTCTCGAAATGAAATATGTAATTCTTTAGTGCTATGTAAATGTCGGTTCGTGCTGTAAAAAGTTTCGTTTGTGCCATTCTGGTTCCCTCGATATAACGAATTTTCCACTTTTTCACCACAGGACGGCCATTTCGGTGGATCCGCCCAATCAACGAAATCTAAATTGTATTACGGCATTTGTTTGTGCTGGTTTTTGTTCAAGGGCGGATCTGGAGAGTCCTCAAGGGGAGGGGGGCGATTTTAGAAATTTGGAAACTCCAATCTGATGCGCGGGTCGGGGCTAATTTTTTTCACTGCGTGTCGTGTTACTTCTACTTTTTGCTGTGGGTCGGGTTTGGGTCCGGTTGACTTCTGTTTTTTGCTGCTGGTTGGATAAACATATACTTTTTTGCTGTGGGTCGCGTTTGGGTCTGGTTGATTTCTATTTTTTGCTGTGGGTCGGGTTAACTTCTACTTTTTTGCTATGGGCCGGGCTAACTTCTACTTTTTCTACGCGGGTCGGGTTTGGGCCCGGTTGACATCTACTTTTCTACTACAGGTCGGGTTGACTTTTACTTTTTAGCTGCGCCTAGCGCGTTGAGTTTGGGGCAGATTGATATACATTATATCCGGTTTGGTTCCGTTTCGGATTGGGTTTTCACTACTGCGACTTGCGAGAAGGGTTCGAGTTGACCCCTTTTTTTTAAAGAAAGTCTAGGTATTTTTGAAGATAAAAACTATATGCAGTAAACAGACACGTCCAAATAATTATTTAGGAATACTTTTTAATTTCCAGAATTATGTAAAAAATACTAATTTGGTATAAGACTACTTGTCTCTTTATATCTAAGGTGAGTTGTAATTCAGTAAAGAATGCTTTGAAACTTATTAAAAAACATACCGGGTGTCCTTAAATGGATTTTAAAATTTAGTACTTTTCGAATGGTGACAGCTATTTAAAAAAATCTTGCAGGAGGGTTATATAAGATGTCATGAGATTTGTTACTGTGATTCTTGATTTTACTGTATAATAGCAGCGATAGATGGCTCTGTAAACAATGGTCGTTAAGCCTACCTCCTCCGGGAATCGATTTAGCACCTCTTGCTTCCAGCATGATCTTCGTTACTATTTTAAACTAAAATCAAGAATCGCAGTTAAAAAAATTATCAAGAGTAGAGTAAAAAAGAAAAAAAATTCTGAAATTCAAAGAAAATTTTCTGAAAGGTTACAGCAGATGGCGGGATTCCCTTCTGGCACTAATTATTTTTGTTGCAGGTCGGGTTAGCTGTTTTGGATTCGGATCGATTTCAGGCTGAGTGTGGATTCCTGCTAACTGGGTTTGGGTTAATTTGTTTTTGTTTTTCAAAAATTAGTTCAGTATATTGTTTCAAGTTAAAAATTATACCTATAATAATAAACGTATGTAAGTGTGCTGTTTTCTAAAGAGACCACTGCATTTTCCCCACGACTCTTTGATGAAATTCGCTCGTCTTCGACCCTTTGATGAAATTTGCGTTTCTTCTGCAACCCTTTGACGAAATCAGTGTAATTTTGCAGACCTTTGGTAAAATTCGCGTTTTTTTTCCGTGACCCTTCTACAAAATTCGCTTTTTTTCAGCGATCTTTTGACTAAATTCGCGTTTTTAAAGCGATTCTTTGACTAAATTCATTTTTTTCCCACGATTCTATGAAGAAATTCGTGTTTTCTCCACGATTCTTTGACGAAATTTGCGGGGGTTTTTTTCGCGGCTATTTGACAAAATTTGCGTTTTCTCCGCGATCCTTTAACGAAATTCGAGTTCTTTTCCGCTGCCTTTTGAGGAAATTCGCGTTTTCTGTGATCATTTGAAGAATAACGCATGTTTTCCGTGGCTCCCCGACCAAATTCGCGTTTTTTCTGTGATCATTCGGCAAAATTGAAGTTATTTTCTGCGAACGATTGACGAAATAGATTTTTTATGGAGACCATTTATCAAAATTTGCGATTATTTGTACGTCCAAATTTTCGGATAGGTGAATTTTCAAAATTTTTGGAACCGAATGTCTTAACCCTGGAGCTGCGTATTATTATTATTATTATTATTATTATTATTATTATTATTATTATTATTATTTTATCAAAGTAGGTTAAAAAATTGCGCATATTTTTTATTACACATTTTAAATCTGCACTCATTTTAGAGTAAAATATGTCCCAAAATCTTTGTGAAACAGGATTTTTTTTAATAGAATTAGATCATAAAAAAAAAAAAAAAGATTTGCTGCGGAAATTGCGGGTTGCGCAAATTTTGCCACTTTTACGTTGGCCGTGGAAATCGCGGGTTGCGCAACAAGAGGGTTAAATTTGCGGAAAATTTGGAACATAATCACCCTTGTTCCCAACATCTATAACCCTCCTGCAAGTATTTTTTTAATATCTGTCACCATTTGCAATTTATTGAATTTTAAAATCAGTCAGTCCATTTTAGGACACCCGGTATATTCAGTAGTTATGGGATGATGGCTGAAATTAAGCATTTAAGAAAAAAAGTTAAGCTGGCTTCGATATGCCAGTTAGGGGTTTACCTGGGCTGAAGTTATCAGGCCCAAGCCCAGGTCCAACCCACATAAAAAAATATCCCTGCCGGCTCGGGCCTACAGGCGGAGGTAGATTTCGATGTTAAGTACTAAATTCCCCAACAAAACTTAAATCAAGATTAGAGATAAAACCCAGTTTCTTCACAAAGAGCGAGCTGTAGGGAGCTAAACTTTTTGTGAAAATTGTAATATACACGAATACACACACACATATATATGGAATAGGTTTAAAAAATGGCTACAAAAAATTCAGAGAACCTTAAAGTGTTAAAATATGTTAATATTTCCATAGTCGGGTTTTTATCATGTTTTAATATGTTTCTTCAAACTTACATGGCGTTACATATTCACCATGATTTCCATTATATTTCCAATATGATGCACTATACATATTTTTTTAATTCGTCAAACTATTTATTTTGAGTTTTCATGCTGAAATCTTGCTCTAGGAAACTTATGACGTAATATTCAATTTGTTTTCAATTTGTCAAACTATTTAATTTTACACGTGAAAATTTTGCAAAAGAAAAGTAATTGTTGTGGTGAGAATTTTATTATTTGTTTTTTTCTTAATTGTTGGAAACTGCTATAACGAAAAACTTTTATTTTTTTCCTGCCATTGTTGTGTAAGAGCTAGTTTTATCAGAATCATGTTAAGACAGTATTCAAAATTTTGAACCCTCCCCATTTCCACCCTCTTGGGCCGATTTCGCCCATTTTCAATCCCCGCCGAGATATTAGCCATCTCAAAGTTGTTGGCGAGTTTGAAGATGATTCGTGCATAATTGCGACTTTTATCGTGCGGACAAAATTTAGTACATACATATATATATATATATATATATAAACTTTTTAGGTGGGGGTGGTTTTGGGTTCCTGGGGTCCTATAATGAAAAGTTATGAAGGAATTTTTCAAAAGTCGCACCATGGTAACGACTGCAATAGGTAGTATTTCTTACGAAATCTACCTAAAATAAAACTATTGGCCCCGCCCGGTATAAAAGCTAAAAAATCAACTACAGCCCTGCCTGCATTTCGCAATTAAAATTATTCATAAAGTACACTTGCTTATGCTCATATTTTATTTTCAAATTATGTTCGAAATTCATGAATACAGAAAAACAACAATATTAATGGCTATTGCGATGACTATTTGGGCAATTATGTACGTAAACACTACGTAAAAATATGACTTAGACAATTACATTCAAATAAAAATCCAGTAAGATAATCAGTTTAGAATGAAAGAAACGGTTGATAAAAAAAAAAAAAAAATCATAATTTTAAAGCTCTACAAAGTAAAAAAGTAAATTTTAAAAAATGCATCTCTGTAACTTATCAAATCAAATTAAATTTCTAAACTTTCGCTAAACAAATGTGCAAAACAAATTTAATTTTTACGAATGACAAATAAGTAAGATTGCAGACCAACTTTTGGGATCGGGAGGAAGAATTTAGAGGAGTGCACGGGTCGTGGTCGAGCCAATAATGCTTATCATACGGGCTGAAACGGACCAAATGTTTAGCTTTTATTCCGGGCCGAACCCCGACCTGGAAATTTTGGCCAGTGCAGGCCTCTAGGAAAAATGGAGTCCAGGCCAAGCTCGATCTGGAGGAAAAAGAAGTCTGGCCCGACCCGAATCTGCAGAAAAAATTAAGATCCGGGCACGACCCGACTCTAAAAGAGAAAAGACCTGACCCAGCCCGAGTCTCGTGGATTTAAACTGGCGCGACCCGGGTCGAGTCAGAACAACTTGGGCTCGGGAGGAAGAATTTAGAGGAATGCACGGGTCGTGGTCGGGCCAATAATGCTTATCATACGGGCTGACACGGACCGAATGTTTAGCTTTTATTCCGGGCCGAGCCCCGACCTGGAAATTTTGGCCAGTGCAGACCTCTAGGAAAAATGAAATCCAGGCCAGGCTCGATCTGGAGGAAAAAGAAGTCTGACCCGACACGAATCTGCAGAAAAAATTAAGATCAGGGCACGTCCCGGTTCTGAAAGAGAAAAGATCTGTCCCAGCCCGAGTCTCGTGGATTTAAACTGGCGCGACCCGGGTCGGTCGGACCAACTTGGGCTCGGGAGGAAGAATTTAGAGGAATGCACGGATCGTGGTCGGGCCAATAATGCTTATCATACGGGCTGACACGGACCGAATGTTTAGCTTTTATTCCGGGACGAACCCCGACCTGGAAATTTTGGCCATTGCAGACCTCTGGGAAAAATGAAATCCAGGCCAGGCTCGATCTGGAGAAAAAGAAGTCTGACTCGACCCGAATCTGCAGAAAAAATTAAGATCAGGGCACGACCCGGTTCTGAAAGAGAAAAGACCTGACCGAGCCCGAGTCTCGTGGATTTAAATTGGCGTGACCCGGGTCGGGTCGGACCAACTTGGGCTCGGGAGGAAGAATTTAGAGGAGTGCACGGGTCGTGGTCGGGCCAATAATGCTTATCATACGGGCTGACACGAACCGAATGTTTAGCTTTTATTCCGGGCCGAGCCCCGACCTGGAAATTTTGGCCATTGCAGACCTCTAGGAAAAATGAAATCCAGGCCAGGCTCGATCTGGAGGAAAAAGAAGTCTGACTCGACCCGAATCTGCAGAAAAAATTAAGATCAGGGCACGACCCGGTTCTGAAAGAGAAAAGACCTGACCGAGCCCGAGTCTCGTGGATTTAAATTGGCGTGACGCGGGTCGGGTCGGACCAACTTGGGCTCGGGAGGAAGAATTTAGAGGAGTGCACGGGTCGTGGTCGGGCCAATAATGCTTATCATACGGGCTGACACGGACCGAATGTTTAGCTTTTATTCCGGGCCGAGCCCCGACCTGGAAATTTTGGCCAGTGCAGACCTCTAGGAAAAATGAAATCCAGGCCAGGCTCGATCTGGAGGAAAAAGAAGACTGACCCGACCCAAATCTGCAGAAAAAATTACGATCAGGGCACGTCCCGGTTCTGAAAGAGAAAAGACCTGACCCAGCCCGAGTCTCGTGGATTTAAACTGGCGCGACCCCGGTCGGGTCGGACCAACTTGGGCTCGGGAGGAAGAATTTAGAGGAGTGCACGGGTCGTGGTCGGGCCAATAATGCTTATCATACGGGCTGACACGAACCGAATGTTTAGCTTTTATTCCGGGCCGAGCCCCGACCTGGAAATTTTGGCCATTGCAGACCTCTAGGAAAAATGAAATCCAGGCCAGGCTCGATCTGGAGGAAAAAGAAGTCTGACTCGACCCGAATCTGCAGAAAAAATTAAGATCAGGGCACGACCCGGTTCTGAAAGAGAAAAGACCTGACCGAGCCCGAGTCTCGTGGATTTAAATTGGCGTGACGCGGGTCGGGTCGGACCAACTTGGGCTCGGGAGGAAGAATTTAGAGGAGTGCACGGGTCGTGGTCGGGCCAATAATGCTTATCATACGGGCTGACACGGACCGAATGTTTAGCTTTTATTCCGGGCCGAGCCCCGACCTGGAAATTTTGGCCAGTGCAGACCTCTAGGAAAAATGAAATCCAGGCCAGGCTCGATCTGGAGGAAAAAGAAGACTGACCCGACCCAAATCTGCAGAAAAAATTACGATCAGGGCACGTCCCGGTTCTGAAAGAGAAAAGACCTGACCCAGCCCGAGTCTCGTGGATTTAAACTGGCGCGACCCCGGTCGGGTCGGACCAACTTGGGCTCGGGAGGAAGAATTTAGAGGAGTGCACGGGTCGTGGTCGGGCCAATAATGCTTATCATACGGGCTGACACGGACCGAATGTTTAGCTATTATTCCGGGCCGAGTCCCGACCTGGAAATTTTGGCCAGTGCAGACCTCTAGGAAAAATGAAGTCCAGGCCAGGCTCGATCTCTAGGAAAAAGAGGTCCGGCCCGACACGAATCTGCAGAAAAAATTAAGATCAGGGCACGACCCGGTTCTGAAAGAGAAAAGACCTGACCGAGCCCGAGTCTCGTGGATTTAAATTGGCGTGACGCGGGTCGGGTCGGACCAACTTGGGCTCGGGAGGAAGAATTTAGAGGAGTGCACGGGTCGTGGTCGGGCCAATAATGCTTATCATACGGGCTGACACGGACCGAATGTTTAGCTTTTATTCCGGGCCGAGCCCCGACCTGGAAATTTTGGCCAGTGCAGACCTCTAGGAAAAATGAAATCCAGGCCAGGCTCGATCTGGAGGAAAAAGAAGACTGACCCGACCCAAATCTGCAGAAAAAATTACGATCAGGGCACGTCCCGGTTCTGAAAGAGAAAAGACCTGACCCAGCCCGAGTCTCGTGGATTTAAACTGGCGCGACCCCGGTCGGGTCGGACCAACTTGGGCTCGGGAGGAAGAATTTAGAGGAGTGCACGGGTCGTGGTCGGGCCAATAATGCTTATCATACGGGCTGACACGGACCGAATGTTTAGCTATTATTCCGGGCCGAGTCCCGACCTGGAAATTTTGGCCAGTGCAGACCTCTAGGAAAAATGAAGTCCAGGCCAGGCTCGATCTCTAGGAAAAAGAGGTCCGGCCCGACACGAATCTGCAGAAAAAATTAAGATCAGGGCACGACCCGACTCTAAAAGAGAAAAGACCTGACCCAGTCTGAGTCTCGTGGATTTAAAATGGCGCGACCCGGGTCGGTTCGCGCCAGGCTCGAGTTCCGCCCCAATTTATTTCCTGTGAGGATGTATAATGTCGTTTTACAAACCCTTTATTAGCCCAAGGGGGGGGGGGGTGCGATCGCCCCTTCGCCATCCCCTTAGATCCGCCATTGTTTTTGTTGCAAAATGTTTCGTTTGTGTCACTTTCGTTCTCTCGTTATAACGAATTTTTATAATTCAAGGGCACATAAAAAACGTCGCCTATGAATAAATGCGTGCCACAAAAGGAGATTCTTTAGTGCTATGTAAATGTCGGTTTGGACTCACAAAATTCTCACAAAAGAAAATATTCTTGCCTTCATTGTTATTTTATCAGTGTCTGGATATAACAAATTACATAACAGGAGACTCTATTGGACTCTTTCAACTGACGTGCACAACAATTTAATTTCACAGTCGTTGAGAAGAGACACTTTTGATGCGATTTTGAGATTAGTACATTTTGCAAATAACATGGAAATGGACGATGATAGATTATATAAAGTCCACCCCCTTTTTGAGCACTTCAATAGAGCATGCAAAGATTTAGACATCCCAGAATATCTCAGTGTAGATGAGTTCATAGTGCTTTATTATGGACTTAGACAGTTTGTAACAGGAAAACCGATTCGATTTGGTTGCAAACTGTGGGTATTATGCTCCTCAGATGGACTTTTTCACGCATAACCTTATTTGGTGCATCAAAGAACTTCCCGATACTGGTTTAGGCCAAGGAGCTGATGTTATTCTTGGATTATTAAAAAAATGCAAAATACCAGGCGAAACTCATGTCGCCATGGACAATTCTTTTCTGGTATTCCTAAGAACTGTCTAAAAAGAGTATTGCGGAAACTGGTACATTGAGAGAGAATAGACAATTGAATGCTCCATTGAATCCTAGAAATATAATGAAAAAAAAAACACCAACAGGAACATATGAACATGCTTGCTATAAAGGTGAAATGGAATGACAATACAGTATAGAGCAGCACGGGAGCCGGCAGCACAGACAATCACCTCATCGAGTTCACGGATGAAATTCTAGGATTAGTTAAATCTTGATTCGCATATTAAAACGCAATCGGTCTGCAAAATTATATCTTGGTGGAAAACACCTGAAAATCCTATTTTAGCGGCAGACTCGTAGGTTTACCATTGTGCTTTCCTGCTGTCAGTCCTCCATGTTTTCATACTTTTTGGTGCAGGAAATCACAATGGTAAACCTACGAGTCAGCCGCTAAAATCGGATTTTCAGGTGTTTTCCACCAAATTACTTGGCAGACCGATTGCGTTTTAATATGCGAGTCAAGATTTAACTAATCCTAGAATTTCATCCGTGAACTCGATGAGGTGATTGTCTGTGCTGCCGACTCCCAGTCTAGTGGTAGCGGTTGCGAGCAATAAAGTACGCACAAAACCATGTGAATCAGCTAGTAGATGCAGTGATTCTGAAAAAATGAAATTATTAGTTCCTATGCCATAGCAATGGAGTATATTCCATGTACGTCATGGTCACGTGGTCAAAGCAAAAACTTCTAGCGTAAAGAAGGGAAAGCTTATCAGACGCAATATAAATCCCTGCCAGCTAGTGAAACAGTTCATGGGAAAGCAGTAGTAGCTTCCCCTCTTATCAGTTATAAGTTCTTTGGGTAAATTACCTGTACCACGTGACTTTTTTCAGTCTCGAACCCAGATTTGGAATATAGTCCATTGAAAACTTATAACAAACACATGGGAAGTGTGGATCTTTTTTATCAATCCGCTGCGAATTACCGTATCAGAATTCGTTCAAAAAATGGTGGTGGGCACTTTTTTGATGGATACTTAATTCAAGCGTTGTAAATGGATGGCGAGTGTACAGAAATCTCGACAACGATATTTCACTACTTGATTTCACCCGACTATGCACACAAGAACTATTAAGAAGCTACGGTACACTACCCAGTGACCCTGGTTAGTATACAACAACAGCTCTTAGAATAAGGCATAAAGCTAAAAATGAACAAAGATTCGACCAAAGAAACCATTGGATAGTCAAATCAGAGTAGAAATATGCCCGATGTAAAAAGTATGGCAGAAGAAATGGTTATAAGTGCGAAAAGTGTAATCAACCCCTTCATCCCGAATGCCATAAAAGTTATCATGTTGATTCTAATGCATAAATATTCAGTTTAATAAAAATATGTTACTATTTTTTAAAGATAATTACAATTTTAAAATCTTTTTTTCTATGTTTTAGAATTTGAAAATTATATAGTTTGCAAAATTTTCTTTTGGAAATTGAATTACAATTAAATTTTTTAAATATACCCACATAGCATTTTTAGTTTGCAGAAATCTTGCTTTGAAAACCTGCAAAATTCCAGCAAGCTCAGCATGACAAGACTGAAAGTTCATAATATAACAAGACTGCAGCAAAATAACACAAACGCCGAAGTCACCACACTTTGAACTTGCAGGTAACTTGTCGTGCAAGTTAAATTCATGCTGTATCAAATTTATTGCAAATTAACGGCAAACAATTAATCAAAAATACTGCAAACTTACTGCAAAGTAGTAATCTTTCCATGCCACATTAACTGTTTACAACTAAGTTTAAACTCTTCGAAGGGGTCCGACCTGGTCAGATCTATTGATGCATACACATCGTTAAGGTGCATGCATCGTTTTTACCACCATAATCGAGTTAGGGTAATATTTGTACTTTTCAATTCGAGACCTTTTTTGATATTTGATAAGTATAGCGTTTAAAAAAAGCGGTGCCAACCGAATAACATTTCTGCAATTTCTGTGTATCTGCTAATTGTCTATTCTCTCAACAAAGGTATTTTTTGCTTTCGTCACTTTCGTGAATTAAAAGCAGTCTTGTCGTCAGTTTCACAACAAACTACTCGTGCAAGTTAAATTCATGCTGTATCAAATTTATTACAAATTAACGGCAAACAAGTAATGAAAAATACTGCAAAGTAGTAATCTTTTCACTTCCACTATCTGTTTACAACTGTTACACTACAAGTTTAACCCCTTCGGAGGGGTCCATAGACCTGATCAGGTCTATTGATGCGAACACACCATCAGAAGGTGCATGCATCGTTTTCATCACCATAAACAAGTTAAGACAATATTTGTACTTTTTAACACGAACCTTTTTTGGTATTTGATAAGTATAGCGTTTAAAAAAAGCGGTGCCAACTGAATAAAATTTCTGAAATTTCTGCGTATGTGCTGATTGTCCATTCTCTCACCAGAGGGATTCTTTGCTTTCGTCACTTTCGTGAATTAAAGACAGTCTTGCCATCAGTTTCACAACAAACAGCTCATGCAAGTGGGGGATGGTATACCTTCCAAGAGATTTGCTGCGAATTTCTCAATTCAAATTTGTCACGGCAAGATAATATCAGAAAAAATCAAACTTGCTGCTAATGTTCATGCTATCTGGGTAATTATAATTAAAAAAAAACCTCATTATACAAGTATAAGTAATATTTTACTAGTATATAAATTTAGAACCTATAATTATAATTATTATTATATTATTGCAATCAAACAATAAATTCAAAATTTGCATTAAAAAAGTGATTTCATACTACACAAACACCGGTTGGTACAAAAATCTGCCATTGAAAAAAACTTAGAAAATACAGCGGGAAAAATAAAATATATGTACGATGTACTTAATAGATACAGAATGAACAAATATGAACTAAAATTTCAAGATTGATCGAGTACTTTGAAGTCGGCATTAATGGGTTAAGAACATAAGTCAAGCTAAGACAGCTCATCCTAAGACAGGCTGTCTCAGTACCATAACATCACTAGAGTCATGTTATGCTCTTTTCTTGCACCTGCATTCTTGCATCACGTGACTCAAGCGATCTGGAGCAAAGAAACACACCAACCTGCCTTTTTCATTTATCTCGCCCTTTCCTCTAAGCAAACGAAAAAGATAGACTGCCGCGCTATATCGGGTATTCGTCTAGCTTCAGAGCCCCTGAGTCACGCGGCACTCTTTTCTTGACGCAGGTGCGGCAAATGCACGAATGTGACGTGAGGGTCCGAAAATAGCATTAAGTGATCCAAACAGAGAAGAATGGGTGACGCAGAGGAGCAATCTGCCTTACACCCGTATTAATTATGTACCTCAACTTTTGGTTAGCGCGAAAATCTCCCTTAAACTCTCAAATGGTATACACCATTAACACCCAGATAGCATGAACATTAGCAGCAAGTTTGATTTTTTCTCACATTATCTTACCGTGACAAATTTGAATTGAGAAATTCGCAGCAAATTTCCCGCAAAGTATACCATCCCCTACTTGCATGAGTAGTTTGTTGTGAAACTGATAGCAAGACTGTCTTTAATTCACGAAATTGACGAAAGCAAAAAATCCCTCTGTTGAGAGAATAGACAATCAGCACATACGCAGAAATTGCAGACATTTTATTCAGTTGGCAGCGCTTTTTCTAAACGCTATACTTATCAAATAAAAAAAAAAGGCTCGTATTTAAAAGTACAAATATTACCTTAACTTGTTTAGGCTGATGAAAACGATGCATGCACTTTCTGATGGTGTGTTCGCATCAATAGACCTGATCAGGTCTATGGACCCCTCCGAAGGGGTTAAACTTATAGTGTAACAGTTGTAAACAGATAGTAGAAGTGAAAAGATTACTACTTTGCAGTAAGTTTGCAGTATTTTTCATTACTTGTTTGCCGTTAATTTGTAGTAAATTTGATACAGCATGAATTTAACTTGCACGACAAATTAGCTGCAAGTTCAAAGTGTGGTGACTTCGGCGTTTGCGTTATCTTGCTGCAGTCTTGTTATGAACTTTCAGTCTTCTCATGCTGAGCTTGCTGCAACTTTGCAGGTTTTCAAAGCAAGACTGCTGCAAATTTTCTGAAAGTTAAAAAAGCTATCTGGGCATGATTGGGTTTGGTCGTGGCTGAAGTCCAATCAGATTATTCATGAACACCATTTGAACTTTCAACAAAGTGTTCGCGTTTAACTGGAAGTTGAGGTAGATGGTGAATACAGACATTAGAGCTACTATAATGGAGGATATTCCATCTACGTTTTGATCACGTGGTCAAGGTAAAAACTTCTAGCGTAAAGAAGGGAAGGCTCCGTAGACGTAATGAAAAACCCTCTCCAGCTTGCGAAACAGTTCATACGGAAAGCAGCAGCAGCATCCCTTCTTATTAGTTAGAAGTTCTTTGGGTAAATAGAGGATATTCCATCTACGTTGTGATCACGTGGTCAAGGTAAAATCTTCTAGTGTAAAGAAGAGAATGCTCCGTAGACGTAATTTAAATTTCCCGCCGGCCAGTGAAACAGTGCATGCGGAAAGCAGTAATAGCCTCCCTTCTTATCAGTTAGAAATTCTTAGTGTAAATTACCGGTATCACGTGAATTTTTTCAGCCTCGAACGCAGATTTGGAATATCCTCCATAACCGGTATCACGTGACTTTTTCAGCCTCGAACCCAGATTTGGAATTGGGAATTAAAACGGCCTATAGAAGCGCTGTTCGCAGCCTCCGGTACAGGAAAATTGTCCCTTTAATTTCCCTTTAACTAATGCTAAAGTGCCATTGAAATAATTCTTTATTGTAAATGCATTTGAATGTTTTAGACATTCAAATTCGGATAATTTTTACTTTGTTTGATAAGACAGAACACAAATGTCACAGGAAATGTGAAATTGTGCAAAGGAATAATCATTCTGAACAAATTTAAAATACATGTAATGCAATGAGCTTGCACTTCACTATCCTGAAGCGAGAAGTTACATCTTTTCTCCACCAGATGGCGTATTCGAGCGCTTGAATCGCGAATAAAGTCCATTCAGGCTGATGCATAAAGCATTTTGTTGCCCAATTACTGATTGTTGTTTATGAGGCTAGAAGCGTTTGAAGGATTATCGTGTTATAAAATTGTTAAAAATACGTTATTCTTCGACAGAAAACTGCTTTAACCAGTCAAAGAATGGATTTGGAGTATTTAGATTCCATATAATATATAAAGGAAGAAAGGCAAAAAGTAGATCAAGATTGAAGAATTTCGTCAAATACCGACAACCTGATCAAATGTACGCAAGCCGTCTATTAGCCCCATATTTCAGAACTTGGTGATACTCATCTGGACTAGTTTCATCAGATGAATGAGGTTTAGGATGCCTCGAAATAAGAGCGGTGACATATGGGATATAAAATTTGGCTGGTTGAGACGATTCTGGACAAAAGCGAATCGCCAAGTATGTGGGTACGTCTGCCTTATTGCCAAGCCTAATGTTTACCTCACTCGTATAATAGATCTCGTATAACTCATATAATAGAGCCTGGCCTATGGAGGATATTCCATCTCCGTTTTGATCACGTGGTCAAGGTAAAAACTTAAAGCGTAAAGAAGGGAAGGCTCCGTAGACGTGTAATGTAAATCCCCGCTAGCCAATGAAACAGCTCATGAGGCAAAGCAGTAGTATCTTTCTTTCTTATCAGTTAGAAGTTCCTTGGGTAAATTACCGGTATCACGTGACTTTTTTCAGCCTCGAACCCATATTTGGAATATCCTCCATTTAAATGTCACTGGCTCTCCACATCCAAATTTGTTCCATTCTTTCTCGCAATGGACGATATTCCAAATCTGGGTTCGAGGCTGAAAAAAGTCACATGATACCGGTAATGTACCCAAAGAACTTATAACTGATAAGAAGGGAGGACACTATTGCTTTGCCTCATGAACTTTTTCATTGGCTAGCGGGGATCATGAAGGTAGAGCCTAATACTACTACTCTGTCTAATACTCTACCTTCATGGCGGGGATTTATATTACACGTCTACGGGGCCTTCCCTTCTTTACGCTAGAAGTTTTTACCTTGACCACGTAATCAAAACGTAAATGGAATATCCTCCATTTATGCATGCTCGTCATCACTTTCAGTTTAATGAGTTATTTAGGTAACGCATCTAAAAACTTATAACATGACATTTCAAATGTAATGCTTTTTATTCGATAAACATTAAAAGAAAGACCGTAAGAAAAATTACGGTCTCTAGGAGCTCTTTTTTGGTGTTACATCAGGCCGAGAAATCGGAAAGAAAACTAAACGCTTTCAAAAACTTTAGATAGATTAGATTTAAATTCGATAGAGAGAAGTCTCGTTATCGAGTGCTGAAAATGACATCCGTCTTTATTTCAGAATTTTTATTTTTCTGATGCAACAGTTTCAATAATTTCGTTTACTACATCATTTTTAAAGATCGTACTCACTTGATCGTATTACGTGATCTTTAGGGGGAAAGCAGCCAATAAGATACTTTCCCGTAAAACTAAGGAGTTAGCTCCACCTACGTTTAAACTGATGGCCAGATTCTTAAAAGAAAAAAAAAAGTTGAAACCCTAGCATTTGCTTGGTGTTGGTAAACAAAGAACTTAAATATTTGAAGAATGAATTTGAGTGAGTTTAATCGGGAGTGTTGTATAGTAAGTTTTTTAAGTAGTTAAAATTGTATTTAATGAATCGTGTTCTGTTGAAATAATAAATTCTTCAATGTTTCATATTAGTGATGCTATTTTTAATTTTAGTTCTGATGTCTTGAAATTGTTGGCTATATTTTGAAACATCCCCACTTCCTTATGCAATTACCTGAGTGATTTACATGATTTTCTGAGGTACGTATTTGATATCAGTTATCAAATATTTCAAAACTTTTGTGTTGTTAAAATTGTTTTGTTTATCTCTAGCTGTTCTCTAATTCTGTTCCCTAAAGGTACAGCAAAACTTGATTTCAGTTGAACTTTTGTAAAAACTTTAAGGGGAAATTTTTTCAAATATACTTTATGAAATTCTTTAAACGAGAGCTTTTATGTCTCTTCATATGCTTATTTATTCTTTTCTTCACTTAGTTTGCCTATTTAAAATATTCTATTACCATGTTAAAAAACATAATGCATACTTTTCTTTTTTTAGTTGTTTAATTATTATTTTTTTTATCCTAAATTTTAATGAAGTAGTAATTTTAAGAGATCGGTGTTTATCATTTATTGGCGTAGTATATGTTTATCGTTTTTGTATGTTTGAATTATTGAATACTAAAGAAATAATTATATAGGGTAGATGTGTCAGTAATGGACACCCCTTGATGTTTTTGGTTCATAAAAAAATAACTAATAAATATTTAGCTTTAATAATTTTTCTTATAATCCCCTCTTGCATGTTTTATAAAACTGGGTTATTGTTGACACTTTTAATCAAACCAATCAGGAAGCAGAAAATAATGTTTCAAAGTTTCGCTGTTTTTCTGTGAAAATCTTAATGAAGAGGCTGAGCTGGCTTCATTTAATTAGTTTATATATTTATTTTCTTGCAAAATTTGAATGTTTTTGTTTGAGTAGCAATAGAAAACTTAGAATTTTATATACTAACCGCCATTTACAAAATTTCATTTATTTTTAATGTTTTAAGGGGGGTTGTCCATTACTGGGATGGTTAATTAGTCATTTTCCAGTAATGGACACCCCATGTAGACATTGCTAAAAATGAAATTATAGTAATGTTTATAGTGCATAAAATATTTTGACTTAACTGCAAACCTAAATAATCAAATTTAATTTTTAAATTATACTTACCAATATGTAATAACACCATAAACTTTTATAAATAGCTGCTTTTAAGTTATTTTATATGATTAATAAAATTTAAATATTTTATTATTATTATTATGTATTCTTTTTTAATGTAGTATATGTACCTTGCATATTTTATATCTAGCAATCAAACCAGCGAGGAAGCAGAAAATATTGTTTAAGAGCACAGGCAAAGCGGGGCTCATAGTGCTTAATCCCTCTCCGCTTAAATAAAAACAATTAAGTTACAGAAGCTATTAAAAATCTATTTTCTGTCTTAAACGTTTCTTTATTCATCTCTGACCAAAGAAAAAAAAATGTAATATTAATGAAAGTTATAGGTAATATTCACGAAACTAGTAAATCTGCAGATCAGTGGCCTCAAACATCAGTTCTACAGTTTTATTTTGAAATTATTTTATTTAGTATTTAAAATATTCAACTCACAATATCATTTCTTTCATATTTATAATATTAATTATTATTAATGATATAGTATCAAGTAGTCTCTGAAAGATTAATTGTTAAAAATAGTGAGACAAAACTAAACACCAATATTCCAAAACTTTTTTCTTTAATTATCTTTTAAAACACCCACAGTTTCAATAATTTGACAGCTGTAATTGCCTGATATTTACTATTTTAAACTATCCATCTAAAATAATTAAAACATCGATCTTCTGATGATTTACAATAATTGATGCAAACAGTAAATGATTATGACATATATTTTATTAATTACTGGTATCCTAATTGTTAAATTTATTTGAATATAACTATTTTGTTTCATTAGTAAAGTATGTATTCATTAAATTCTGGTTCTTAATACAATCATAAAAACAATTTGGGTCACCCGGGGTAATTCCTGGTCAAAAAGCATCAACATCTAATTATTATAAAAACTATTAAAGGTATTGTTCCCTATTTTTTTTTGTGGAATAAGCCCCCTCTGATGGCTATATTATAAAATGCTTACCTAAATATATATGCACTTATAATTAAAATAATTATAATTTTTAAATGTCCAAGAATTACCCCGGAAATGGGGTAATTCTTGGTCACTTCTGGGGTAATTATTGGTCAGCATCCTTTTTCATGTAAATAAAGTAGTACAGTTAATTTTTTTATGACTGAGTAATAAAATAGGTAGAATCAATCTTCTAAAAGTTTTGTTCATCTCATAATTCTGGAATAATAAAGTTTTGTTTTGGGCATAAATACAAAGTTATTTGACGTGCAAAAGACTCTTGCACATTTTTCAAATCATTAATTAGCCAAAGAATTTTTATGCATTTTTACAACATTTATAAGCAGCATTTATTACTTCATTAGTATCCACTGTGAATGGATTTATTAATAACTTGCAAATTTATTGGTCCATAAAAAATATAACTGAATGTTTGTTACCAATTTTATTTTGCTTAGGTCAACTGAAGTTTTCGGTTACCTTTTCAAGAAATTTTCTATACAAACCTTTAATATAATACACAGCATAATAATTAGGTTCCTCTATTGCATTAAGTATATTTTTATGCACCAGTTTGGCATTTTGCAATGAGATAGTATTTCTACTTAAATTGTTCAGTCATAGAGTGGGTCTTATTCTCTGAGCACTTACTGTTTTCTTCTTTTAAAAGTGTTTAATATAGTAGAGGAAAATTTTATAATCTTTTTTAAAGACTGTAATATGTCATTAGTTGAAATACAATAATTAAAACCTCAAAAATGACTGATCTGTTATGAAATGTGTACAAATCAAGATCGATGTTTTGCAGAAATTTGAGTAGCAGTTTTGAATCTAATTTTTTTTTTAATATTTAATTTCAACTAAATGAATAATTAAGGGATATATTTCAAAGCAAAGGATTCAAAGTACCTTTGAGATTTTTTACAGTTTCATAAATTGTTATTTTTATAGCAAAAGCGAAAATGATCAAGAATTATCTCAGAAACTCAGTGACCAGGAATTACTATGGGTGACTCTACTATATTCAGAACTACAATTAACTAAAATGTGGTGAACAGTGTGGTTGCAGTTAATTCTCAAAGGTTTTGCAAAAATTAAAATAAATAAATATGACAATAAAAGGAAATTAAATGATGATAAAAACATTGACCAGGAATTACCCCAGTGACCAAGATTTACCCCGGATACATGGGGCAATATTTGACCAACTTCTGTAAATTATTTAAAATAGTATAAAAAATTTCAAGACTGTTTTTTAATAGCTAAAGTAGTTGGTAATTGAACCAAAAAGAAAGAAAAGAAAAATATTTAAAATTTGAGTTGTGACAAACATCTTTGTAAAAATGTATCATAACTAAGGCAAATGTTATTTTACAGAAATTTAACAAGCCATTTCAAAAAGTTTTTTTTTTCAAAATAAATAAATAATAAACTCATAATTAAGTAATAAATTCCAATGAGGATAGTTCAGAGTACCTCTATGATTTTTTTCATTTTGATAAAGTGTTTTTAAAACATAAAAAGACTGTGACCAGGAATTACCCCAGAAACTTGCTGACCTGGAATTAGCCCGGGTGACCCTATATTTATTACTTTTTATGGGGCTTTTGATATATTTCTGTTATTTAAAATTAAATTTCCATTCATATTGGGAAATGAAACTATAAGAATGGTTAAATATTGTTGATAGGTTAATATAATATTGAAAAAACTGGAATATAATAATTATAACTATTAATAAAAAAATAATTTTAAAAGAAATTCCTTAAGGGTGTCCATTACTGCCACATCTATCCTATGTAATATTCTAGAAACTGTCATTAGAGTAAGGATGTTGTAAATATTTTTAAAATTTTGGTTTCTGTACTTTAATTAATTGGTTAATCATATTTTTCAATTATGATTGCATTCAAGGCTAATTAGATTGAGGATTTGCTTGAGTTTTATCCCACGGGGTTCCTACGGGTCAGGGAATTAAAAAATTTAGGCAAGTCAGGGAAATGTTAGGGAATTTTTGATGCACTACTTCCATCAGAATTTCTATATCGTTGTAAATGAAGAAATTTTGATTTAATTATTCCTCCAACCTAAAATTTTTATATAAAATGCATGCAAACTATATAACAGTATGAAAAATAATTAAAAATCGGAAATTCATACAGCACATACTTTTTTTTAGCATTTATCTAGATTAAAGTCCATTATGGAGGGTTTTGCAACAGGGTCATTCCACACGAATTCAACCAATGGGTGTTGCAGCATAGTCACGGATTTTTTAAAAATATTTTTTGTAGACAGACGTAGTAGTGAAACCCTCAAATCTGAAATTTAAAACTAATTTGCGCAATATTCACTGAGATATACCCTTTTAAAAAATGGTCATTTATACCAAATGGCGGCCATCTTGGATGCTATCCCAATGTCTATAAATGTCCATAACTTGACAACTAATGATTCAAATTTTATATTTCTGGTACCAATTTAAAGCTATTTATATAAAAAATGCATATATGATATTAAAACAATGGTAAATTTTTATTTTAATACTGTTTATTACATTTAAACAGAAAATATCACCCTCAAAAATTGGCTTACTGTAATGGGCCATAAAAAAAAATGGCCCATCATAAATTTTTTTCAAACTTGCTAAAAACATTGCTCCATATGTATACTTTAAACAGAAAAAAAATTGGAGAGGTAAAATTTTTCATTAAAGAAAAATAGCTTTTTGCACATAGGATGTCATTTACCTAACAGTGACTATCTTAAAACTCGTAAGTGTCTTTGGTTTAACAAATAATGGTTAAAAATATTTTTTTCTGGCATATGAATTAATGTATGAGCATCAATATATAAATAATTCAATTTAGAAATACCAATCAGCAGTTAATTATACTAAAAACACATACATATTAAAATAACAGTAAATTTTCATTTCAATACTTTTTATTTCATATAAAATGATAATATGTATAATTCTCAAAAAAATATACATAATGGAAAATATTTAGAAGGAAAAAGAGCCATAAAACATATTTTTTTGAAATATGGCAGAAATACTAGCTGTAAATCAGTTGAATTCAAATAAAAGATTAAAAAATAATATTAAAAAGTTGACATTAGTTATTCAGTTCACTGCCAATTTCAATTTAAATGAACAAATCTTGGCAAAATGAGTACACAAATCTTGTGTGATACAAATGTACAACAAAAACATCAAATATGTATAAAAGTAAGACTTAGATAAAACTTATATGAAACATATTTATATAAAATAAGAACAGGATACTTACATGGATATAACTTTATAATATATTGTTGAAAGGAACTTGATAATATCTTGTTGAAAATTACCATGGATTTAATCTGTCTTGAAGTTTAAGAATAAGAGTTGAATTGCTGTATGTTCCTCTGGAGCAACAGTATATGTTCTTCCTGTAGCAGTCATTGGGGTAGACACTACTTTCATTATATGCTCACATGGAATCCAACAAACATCTGAAGATTTTGGCCATGAATATGATGAACTAGGACCATGAGGATGCATGAACATAATTTTATAGTCATTGAATTCCTCGCGGTAATCTAAAATCTTACCAATCCACCAATTAACACCATATACACATGCAACATATTGTTCACTTTTAAATGTTTGTGGTTTGTCAGTTTCACTAAATCTCACAGTAGCAATAAAATTTGTTGAGGAGCCTGATACCCTGGAAACCAGTATTTGGCCTTTATTTATTGGCACAAAGCTGTGATTAACCCTTGTTCCTACGATTGTATCTGCCTTTGCATACTTATTTGCTAACTGATTATTGGCAATTTCAATTTCAGATTTTGTTATAAAAAAACTTTCAATTCCTTTAACATTCTTTTGCAAATGTATACAGATCAAATGCATTTAAGATACCATCTTTGAATGGACGCTGAAGACTTGCTTTGGTGGCCATGCGTTTTATGGTGCCGCCTATTCCATCACAAGCTCCTTTTCCGTGGCAAGAGGCAAAAAAATGCCATTCAGCTTTCACACCATGGTCTTCTTCATGATGGCAGAGATTAATAAAATTTTTATAATTTTTGTATTGGGCTGATGATCCATCACTAAAATATTTTATGTATTTAATCTGTGGAATTTGTGAAATTAAATAATTGACAATTACTTTTTGAAAAGCCCAAAATGTAGTAGTGTCATGAACTAAATGCTCGCTTATTGCACACATAGGAATAGATTTCACAGTATCAGTGATACTGTCCCTTATATAAACAAGAAAGGGGTGAACTGTAACCTGTTTTTTTTGCCAATGGATATTTTGAATAGCATCTTGCACAATGCAAGTATAGTTTTCAGAAAAATCAGCTGAAATAATAGCAGTTTCTGTATTCAATTCATCCTTTGTTTTCTTGAAATATAAACTTTGTGATATTGCAAAAAAAGTGGTGTGAACATAAAGCAAGGAGTTTTGTAATTAAATCATCAACAAATTCATCAACAGGCATAATCAGTGAGCAATTTTTAAAGTAAGAAATAGAAATTTAGGTATAAAAATTGAATTTCTTGCATGGAAAACGTTTTGAATAGATTCCACATATACACATGCAGTAAAATCTCATTTATATATATTGCATTTAAAGGTTTTTCACAATTATACATTATATTCTTTATTTATTTTCTTCAGTGTTAAATTTTTTCAATTATACATTTTTAGCAATGACTTTTTTTGGGTGTGTGTGTGGGGGGGGGGGGGGGGCAATTGGAGAGTGGTCCTACAAAAAACTTATGAGATTATATTTCATTATAGTTTTATATTAATTCAGGGATTAAAAAATATTTAGTTTTGGCCATTATTTCTTAAATCAGGGATATTTACATGTTTTAAGATAGTAAGTGACATCCTATGTGTAAAAAGCTATTTTTTTTAAACGAAAAATTTTACCTCTCCAATTTTTTTTCTATTTAAAGTACACATATGGAGCAATGTTTTTAGCAAGTTTGAAAAAAATTTATGATGGGTCATTTTTTTTATGGCCCATTACAGTAAGTCATATTTTGAGGGTGATATTTTCAGTTTGAATGTAATAAACGGTATTAAAATAAAAAATTACTATTGTTTTAATATAATATATGCATTTTTTATACAAATAGCTTTAAATTGGTACCAGAAATATAAAATTTGAGTCATTAGTTGTCAAGTTATGGACATTTATAGACATAGGGATAGCATCCAAGATGGCCGCCATTTGGAAAAAATGACCAATTTTCAAATGGCTATATCTCAGCCAATATTGTGAAAATTATTTTTAAATTTCAGGTTTGAGGGTTTCAATACTGTATCTGTCTATGATAAAAATTTAAAAAAAATCTGTGACTATGGTGCAACACTTTTTCTTTAAATTGGTTGATTTCACGTGGAATGACCCAACAATATGTGAGCCAAATTTTTACTGAGAAGGGTCAGGGATTTTTTTTTTTCCAGAATTGTGTAAGAACCATGTCCCGGGACCTGAATCTGTTGGATAGGACGCGGAAAATTTTGGACGTTTGTATGAGGTACCTCCAAAAACTTTTGTCATGCCTCCAAAGGAGTGAGTTGGATGAGGTGTTTATACACAACAAACTATAATTGAGTTAGGATGGAAGTAATGCCTCCCTCTTCCTCGGTGAATGGCTTTGCTGCTTAATTTGGCAATCTGAAAAAGACTTTAGGAGAGTGGTACTTGTTGAGAGTAGTTATTGTCAGGAAGGTAAATTGAAGTATATAGTTCTCGGAAGAGAGAAAGGGAATTACTGGAAATTGATGGTGAATGGATGCAGAAATAGTATTGTGTAGAAATAAACTATTGCACTTCTAAGGTATAAAATTAACTTTTGAAAATATAATTAGATTGGAAAAAATGTAAAACTGGATGTCTATTTTGAATTCAAGTTCTGTATATACCGAGAAAGAAACAATTCTTTGGAAATTCTTAGGGAGGAATTTTAGTAATTTTTCATAAAATTATAGGAAAATTTAGGCATACTTTCTTCAAATTATAAGGCATATTTTTGGTTGATATTATTCATCTGAAAAATGATATTCACAAACTACTTAATATTGTTATATCTGACAAAAAGTTTTGTCTACCGAAAAAGAAAACTTTTATTAATTTCACCCCCCCCCCCCCCCTGCTTTCATATGACATTGTGATCAGCTTATTTATTTATTTTTCAACAAAGCAATAAACAGGACATTTTAAACAAAAATAAATAAATAAGTAGAAAATAAAAAGTCACAATAATTTCAAAATATAGAAGCATTTTTAAGATTAGCTGTCTGCTGTGACGTGGAGTGTATATAGTAGGGATGCAACGGATATCCGGCAAATATCCAATATCTGGCTGATTTTTCAATATCTGAAATACCATCGGATATCTGAATCACAATCACCGGATATCCGATTTTTTTTTGCTGGATATCCGGCAGAGCGCAGCAAAGCGAATATATAAGGATAAGAGAAATCGTTTGACCCAAACAATGTGGAACAACTTTTTTTATAATGCAAAATATGAAAGTAAGTCAACTATTCATGAGTAAAAGGTATTTCTCAAAAGTTTAAAGAATTGCCAACTTTCCTAACATCGATATTTGAACTCTTTATAATAAATTTAAAAATTTATGTTTACATCTTTTAGAAAATTGTACCCTTACTTTCAGAATGTGAAACAAAATTTGAAGTTGTTTATTAAAGTATGACTTTATTAATTTTCTTTCTCTTTTAAGTTTAACAATTAAACAGGCCTATTTTTTAAAAAAAATTTTCTTATTTTCTTATTAAACAGGCCTAAACTTTCTTCTATCTTCAATGGAAGAAAGTATCGTAATTGAGATTTTTTCGGTTTCTGGTTTTCGATGGATTTAGACGTTTTAGGGGTCAGAGATCCCAAAACATGTTTAAACAAAATGTCTGTCCGTGTCTGTGAGTCGGCATCATACCATCAGAAAGTGTATAAAGTTATGCATAGAATTGAACCAAATTTTTTGTGAATGTTTTTGGCTATTGCCAGCTGGTTCAGTATTGAAGCATTCTACTGGAAGGGGGTGCTGTAATTGCGATTTTTGTGCCATTTTCATTATTGTACTATCGAAAAGTGCATGAAGTTATCCATATAATTGAACAAAATTTTTTGTGTATGTTTTTGGCTATGTCCAGCAGGTTCTCCTTTAAACTGGAAATATTCTGCCAGAAGGGGGCGCTGTAACAGCGTTTTTTGTGCTACTTTCATTCTTGTACCTTCAAAAAGTGTATGAAGTTATGCATAGAATTGAACTAATGTTTGTGGATATGTTTTTGGGTATGGCCAACAGATCCTAAATATTCTGAAATACTTGAAAATATTCTGCTGGAAGGAGGTGCTATAAAAGTGATTTTTGTGTTATTTCCATTATTTTACTATCGAAATGCTGTTTATAGGGGAAGTTTAATTATAACCACCCTGTATGTATTTCTTTGTGAAAATACTCTACAATTATAGGCATATTAACTGGTTAAAATTTGTTACACAAATTATCAGCATTTCATTGTACAAATTAATTATTAGCAATTATCAATATTGTCAGTCACATATCCAAATCCAGTAGCAATTATCAGCATTTCATTGTACAAATAAACAGAATATTTTAATGTTTAAATTACATTTTTTATACAACATTATTAATATACATTACAGGGCTTTAATATCGAGACGGGATGGCAGGATTCGTGCCCTAAAGAATATTGGGGGTGGGAGGTTCCTGTTTCCAAAAAATCATTTTCCGAAAATGTTTCTTTGTAAAACGACGGTCAAGTCTCGAGACAGACTGACAAATTTAGTGATATTTTCCACTATCGATTGGCAAAATTCATGTTTGTTTTTCTGCATCTGACTGAAAACTTTTGTTATTTTTCTCCACAACCGATTGATGAATTTCACGATTTTTTCTGGAGACCGATCGATAAATTTCATAATTTTCTTTCTCGCGATCAATTGACAAATTTAGAAATTTTATTCTGTGACCAATTGGCAAATTTTTCTGTTTGTTCTTGCGAGTAACTGGTGAAAGTAACAAATGTTTATCTGCATACGATTGAAAAATTTCGCGTTTATTCTCTGTGACCGGCAGAGGAATTTCACAATATTTGTCCCTGGCGGACTGGCAAATTTCACGATACTTATCTGTGATCGATTGATGAATTTCATGATATTTTCCCACTGACGATTTCCCATGAACTTCAGTTTTTTTCTCGCGACTAATCGACAAATTATTTTATTTATTTTCACCATGATCGACGAAATCAGCGATATTTTTTTCTATGACCGATTTACGTATTTTGCGATGTTTTTTCCGTGTGGCCAAAATAAGAAATAACTAAAAGGGCAGCAACGGCCACCGGAGACTGAACTCTACCAAATTGGCCAATAGTCAGCACTAAACAAAATGAGATTACACTTGTGGTGCACATGAAAAAAAAACTTTGGTGAACTTAAAAAAAAAAAACACATTTAGAAACAACAAACTAGTTGATTCTCGCAATTCACAGAAATTAGGACATGACTTTTTGAAATCAACTTTTTCTCATGTAATAGAAGAAATCATATGACTATTCCCTTTTCAAACTTTGGATATGGATTTAAAATTCCAATGCACAGAAGATAGTTCTATTAACGAAAATACCAGGGATTGCAGTTTTGACTATAATTCCATTAAGGATATAATAAAACAAATTTGTTCAGACATGACATACAATACCGATATAAATTATTCATGTAAGTTAAAAATTAATGCACATCAGTTTTTGTAAAGTTTTCTAAAATTTTTTAAGAGAGTATAACCATGTGTTTCTGATAATTTCTAAAGTTATAAAAGTTGCTCTATGCTGTTTTTGAAAAGTGTAACTTGTGAAAGAGGCTAAAGCACGCAAAATGAAATAAAATCTAAATTAAGAAATTCATTTAGCAACCCAATTGTTAATTGCCCATAACATTAGGTAAAAGTTGAAAATAGACATGGTATATATAAAGCTTGATTCTGTTCCTTTGTTTTAATAAAATAAAAAATTTGGATAATTATCTTGAGTTGTTAATTTAAATTATTTCAATGGTATTTTGTCATGTCTGTATAAATGTATAATTCTTTAAGTGGCACATAAAAAATAACGGTGTTTAAAGATTTTTTTTCCCCTTTCTAACAGTTGAAAACCCCTGCATTTATAAATTTTGGGTAGAAAATCCCCCTCCTGGGAAAACTTGAATTTCAAGCCCTGATATTCAAAGAGATATAGTTTTTGTAAATTATATTTCAATACATTTAAAATGTTTTAATGATGTCTGAAACATGTTTGTAATTTACTTTTCTGAGATGGCATTATATAAAGAAATAATTCACCATATAACTAAAAACATATCTAGTGCCGGATATCCGAATCCGGCAGGCAAAGGAGCTTCGGGTATCCGATATCCGGCGAAATCAATGTCCTGTGCATCCCTAGTATATAGAAGTCTTTAATTATTCATTTTTACTGCAAATTAAGAAATACAGGAGAATTATTTCAAAACGTTAAAGAATTTTAAAGCTTTATATGCTAGGAAGCCGCAGCATGTGTGTCTGGGGTGTTAGAGTAATTTAGCTTATGTAAAGCACTTTAATGTTGCTTCTACATGCAGGTAATATCAGCCATAGCAAAAATACCTCTAATACTTTACACAACTTCTCTTATATATTTTCCAGATGCGACAGTGCAGGAAAGGGATAAAACTACCATCTTGAGACAACAATCGCTTAAACTCAAGATGTAATTCATTTATCCAAAACTAAAAAAGTGTTTCATTTCAAATCACTTTAATAATAATTTAATGCCTGCAAGTATCATGTTTTAAGTTTCAAAATGTAACGGAAAGTTTCACGTTGTTGAGCGGGGAAGAAATATTCTTTGAGAACCACCTTAAATGTAATAACGGTTATATTCTAATAAAAAATTTTTGAAATCAAAATTCTGAAAAAATAGGGTATTCGATTTCAATTCCAGCATTACGCGCTTATACTTAAGCTGTGTGAACTGTCTTGTATTGTGGGAACTGTCTTAAATTTATCAATTTATAAAATTTCATGTGTAAGCATGAATATATTCATGGCCGGAGTACAGCCATGAATATGATTTATCCAATTGGGGAAAAAAAATCCTCCTCTTCATTATGCAGGGGTTGATGCAGGATTTTTTCTTGGAGCCCATTCTGAGAAAAGTGAAAGTTATTTTTGTAAGTTTATTATATTTTTGTGAAAAATAACATTTTGTAATGAAAAATGACATCCAGTTATTTATATTCAAACCAAGCATTTATTAATAATAATTTCTTTAAAGTAATTCTGCAAAAGTTTTCTTTTCTGGTGCACTTGTTTAGTTCGAAAATTACATATTTTAAAATCTAACAACAACAACAAAAAAATATATTATTAATAAAAAGTATGTTTTTATGAAATGGAATTTTATAAAGAGCCCTATTTTATTGAGAGGAATTTCGTGAAGGGGCCTGTTTAATTAAGAGGAATTTTGTGAAGGGGCCTGTTTAATTAAGAGGGATTTTGTGAAGGGCCCCAAATTTTGCCTGGATTCATGCTTGATATATTTATTTATTTATTACCCTTTAATCCAGGGTTGCAAAAAAGTCGGTTAAAATTAAAGCCACGTCAGTGGCTTTTATTTGTTTTAACTGGCTTTTTTTGGCCAAAATTGGCTTTTATACAGTGAAGCATTTTAATTATAAATGACATATTTTTATGTGTTTTTTAATTAGTTTTAAAGACATTTAATTGATGTAGAAATCAATATAACCCAATTTTTCAATAATGAAGACATTAATATTGGAATAAAAAGCCATACCAATTGCTTTCTTTGGTTTACACTGACCTTAACCCCCCCTTTTTTTCATTTGTACTGCTTTATATAATTAAAAATGACAATGGTTGCTTAGTTATATATTTTATTAAGTAATTTTAAGGGATATTAATATACGTCTTATTTTATTTCTCATAAACATTTATTTAAAATCACACATAAAGTCATTTAATTAAAACATTATTTCTTTCTATTAAAACAGTATTATGAATAACATGTGCATTAATTTATGCATGAATATGCACTATTTTTAATATCAACTAGCTTTTCAAATTTCTAATTGAACAAGTTTTATTTGGAAAATTTTCTTTTTAATTATTCTCTTTATTTTATGCACTTACATGTTCTAAAATTTCCGCAAATGTTGTAATCCTACCTAATTTCTCTTTCAACATTGTTCATTCTACGATTTTAATCTGTCCGTATGGACATATCTGGAATAAGTTACATAACAGCTTAGTAGCAGAAAAACTTTTTACATATATCATTTTTATAAGTTAGAATATCAATTGCTTATTACTGGGTGTTCTCAAGTATTATATAAGATAATTTCAGTTATTAAATACATATATGCTATTTAGTTTTAATCAATTTTAAAAGTAAATATCAGTATGTAATAATGTTTTTATTTTGATGTGTGACATTTTCTTATTCTTTCATATAATCTTGAAAATGTGTGGTATGTGTAAAGTTGTAATAAAGAATTCCAAATCAATACTTTAGAGTCTAATTTAATGTATTCTTCTGAATGTTTATAATTTTTTTCTGACACAACGCCTTCACAGTTGCATTCTAGCAGTTATAAAGACTTATTTATTTGAAAAAATTTAATAGAAGTTTATATTTTTTTAGTAGAAAGTATTTATAAGTGTATTAAAAATAAATTAATCCAAATTTTATATGAATTATTTATAAACCACCTTTTTGAAAAATAAAAGCCTGCTTTTTTTAAGTGGTTGAAACCAAAAAAAGCCGGCCGGCTTTTTTTGGCCTGGCTAAAAGCCGGCAACCCTGCTTTAATCACTCTGGTGTATCAATAAGATTTACTGGTAAGACATTTTTTAAAAAATTGTCATTGTTTTATTAATCTTAATAATGGCAACTTTTATGCAAAATGTTTTTTGTGAAATTAAAATAAGAGTAATAATGAATGTCTTGTATTTTATGTTGTAAACAAATCATGCACTGTACATTGTCAGTGTCTGACATAAGAAAAGAAATGGCAGAAATAAGCCTACCTCAAAAACGAAGGGGAATAGAGTTAAGCATCATAATATGTCTTGTTATTTCCTGTGCTCATTGCATTCATTTCTTACATAAATATTAGGTCAAAAATTTTCTGCAAATTAATTTTATGTTTATTAAAAAATTATGTGTTATATTATTTTGACGATATGAATTAAAAATCACAGTTTAAAATAATTGCTATTTAAATTAAAAATTAATTAATTTTAATTAAAGAATAATTATTTTAATTAAAAAATAATAAAGCAAAATTCCATGATAGAAAAGAGTGAATTATTTTCAATTATTTTGTCAATGCATTAGAACCAGCCTAATCCGTAATATTGCGATCTCTTTGCACAAAATGCCAGTCACTCTTATAACACTATGAAATTATTCGATTTAACTGCTGTCACTGGGCTAAAAAAGTCACTGCAGCCGCCGATGGAAAACCGATTGGCGACAAGTTTTAGTCTGCAGAAAATAGAAATAAAAGGGTCTGTGATGTCACAACAATGTTTTGAGTCTTTATACTTTGAATTGAGAACAAACAATATATAAATCGTACATAAAATTGACATTGAGGAATCTTTTAAATTTTCGGTATTTAAAAAAAACCAAAAAAACATACATTTATCTTATCTTAACTTTTTTCCGCAAAGTTCTGAATTTTTCGGAACTCTTACTGCGTCTATATTATACAACTCTGCTAATAACCAGGGTTGGCAGGTTTTTGACGCATGTCAGTTTTTGACAGTTTAAACTGCGGTTTAAACCGTCATGTCAAAAACCTCAAATACTTACAGTGATCTGTAAAATTTCACATTAAATGTCACACATTAGATGTAATATTTAAAATTCACTATTACTGTAATTGTATAATTAGTATATAGTATTAGTAATAATTACAGGGTTGGCAGGTTTTTGGCATGTGTCAGTTTGTCGGGTTTAAACCATAGTTTAAACCGTCATGTCAAAAGCCTCAAATACTAAATTGATCTGTAAAAATTCAAATTAAATGTCACACATGACAACATTTCATGTAATATTTTAAATTCACTCTTACTGTATATCAGTAATTAGTACATAGTAAAGTATTATTGTTAAGTACAACTTTTTAACAGGGTAAAATTTTTATTTAATTTTTTTTTTTTTCTAAAAAGTAGACATTAAGCTCACCTGAGCTGTACATTTTTTCTCTTACTTAAAATCGTTTTAATTTCGCTTACTTTTGAGAGCTTAAAGCATTAGCTAGCTTTTTTATAGGGGAAAAAAACTTAGAAAAGTGTAGATTTTTTTGTATATATAACAAGATAAGGTGCATCAATGTTATTCTAGTCTAGGCAATAACCATTCCATTCAAAATTGAAATTGGATTATTAATTTCAAACATTTACAAAATAATAGAAGTAATTAAAAAAATAAAAAAAAAAAAAAAGCTTAAAGTCAAAATCTTTTTTAAAACATGCTTTCTTTCAATATATAAAAATGTTTTCGATTTTAAAACTGAACAAAATTGGCTCGGTCATCAAAAAGAAAATTCCTGTAAGCCCATATTGAAAAAGTGCATAATAGAAGGGATCAAATCATGAAACCATACCATTGTTTGGCTTATACTTTGCATCCCAACCATCAGGGGCAAGGGTTGACTGCTGTATCAGTTGATTCAGCTCGTGCTTGAGCTACAGAGAGAGTTTATGGATGCTTACCCATACTGATTGTGTATGAAGCTAAAGAATCCCCTTTCCAGTCTTCCTATTTCAGTGCTATAGGGAGGACTCCATTGTTTGGTGGAAAGGTATCACTAAATGCAACAGCTTTTTGAGCCTACTTCAAAACTTGCTCATCTAGCAATGCTTTTGCTATCAAGTCCTACTAGCTCAGCATCAATTAAGAGACAGACTGTTTTCTAACGCTTCATACACTCTAAAATCTTTTACGTGTAAATAAATGTGCTAAACACGTGGTGTGCTGCAGCATGCTTCAGGGTAAAATTGATCCGGATTATTTAATTGTACAAAATTATTTTCTTCTGGTTGAAAAATCCAAAAAAAAAAAATATTTTATTGCAAATAATATATTTTTTAAATTATTAAATTTCAACAAAAGATCACATAAATCATTGACTTATTTAATGTTTATCTATTGTTAAAATGTTTTAGCGTGTTACATGTATTTGGCAGTTTTCGACAGTTTAAGCCAGTTTTTGACGCTTGTCATGTCAAAAACCCAACCCTGCTAATAACACTGGTCGGCAAAAAAATTACATTTTTCCTCCCTGCAAACTAAATATGTAAAGTGTACAGATCTAATATTTCTAATTCTAAATAAAAATGCTTTTACTGTCTTAGATATCAAATTGATAAAATATAGCATAAAAATCTACTTTGTTCAAACTTGTATCGTGCATTTTTATTTTATGCCCCTCCCCCCCTTATTGTGTCCGAATTTACTATTTGCTATCCACTAATATATTTTCATTCCTTATGCCGCTGTAACTTGGGTAATCATATTTATACATTTATTTACAGATAATTTTACGTATTATCCAGACCTGCCAACCTTTGAAAATGAGAAATCGTAGCACACAAAATTTAAATTAATCTGGTGGTTGGTTGGTTGGTTTTTCATGTTTCACAGCCAGCTTTTGACATTCGTAAAAGGAATAAGGTTTCCGTCTTTCAATTCAATATTGTAAATTTTTTCCTCTGAAAATTTTTATACGATTTTTTGGGTATGTTTCGTTTTGCAGCGTTTTTCTTTTACATTTGTAAAAGGAGCCTGGTTCCAATTTTTTAGCCCAATGCAGTAAATTTTGACGGAATTCGCGATTTTTTTCCCGCCATCATTTCAGGATATTCACAATTTTTTTCTCACAATCGTAATTCACATTTTCCTATCACGATTCTTTGTTGAAATCCACACTTTTTACCATGAACTTTTGACGAAATTCGCATTTTTCACGCGATCCTTTGACGAATTTTGCGTTTTTTTGCCACGATCCTTTGTTTAAATTAGTGTTTTCTTTTTGCGATCTTTCGGTGAAATTTGCATTTTCTTGCTAATCTTTTGATGAAATTTGCATTATCTTACTGATCTTTTGACGAAATTCGTGTTTTCTTTCTGCGATATTTTGACAAAATTCACGTTTTTACCACGATACTTTAACGAAATTTATTTTCTTCTGCGACCAATTGACGAAATTGATTTTTTATATACAGTCATTTGTCGAAATTCGGGATAGTTTATTGCAAATCGTGCGATTTTGCACACTATTTCAAACCTTGCCCCTCAAGGAACCCCCTCCAGAAATTCTTAAAATGGCACCCTTGTTTCTAAGGAAGGGATTCCTGTATAAATATTTACAAAAACACGATTAGAGTGATTTATGTTAAGTTTTTTTTTTTTGCAGCCCAGAATTTTTTTTCTTCTCATGAGCATTTTTTAATGTCCGAATTTTCGCACTAATGGCCAGTTTTTTAAAACTTTCGGAAATGAATGCTTGGAAATTTCTGAACAGAATCCCTCCTGAAAAACATGCTGCGCGGGATAAAAATCGCAACTAGAAACAAAAAATGCTTTTGTGTTTTTTGCAAAAAATCGTAGTTTAAGACCGATTTTCGTAGCATCGTAGTTCATAGGTCCAAATTGTAGCAACTACGATTTTTTCGTAGCAGTTGGCAGGTCTGGTATTATCATCTACATTTTATGGTATACAAAAATTTCCATTTATGATATAAAATACCTACATTTTAAAAGCAAATCCTCCTATCAAAAGAATGGTATGTGATACAGTAATTTCATTACCATATCTTTATTTAGCAGAGTAAAATCTATAACAATCAACTATTATTTTTACAAGGAGGATTTTGGTGCCGACTAGTGTAATAGGCATTAGTAGTCAGACGCTTTGACTCTTTTTATAGAGTTCATCTGAGTGCAAAAATTTCAAGTGTTTTCCTTGAAACAAGCAGCAGCGTGCGAAGAGAAAACTGCGCCTGGGGCGAAGTTTCAATTTGGCGCACACACCCCTCAACTTTTCTTTGTGACAGGTGTCACAAAATTAAAAAATGCTGAAATAGAAACAAATTTTACTGAATGCATATTTTGCGTTTATTTTGAAACATTAGGTTTAGTTTTAATTCAGAAATTTCAAAAAATTAAATAACATAAGAGAAAATTGCACTTATATTTTGGCAAAGGGGATCTGGAAAATAGGCGTAGAAAAAATGTATCTAACAGTACAGTATAACAGTTTGGAAACCTTTTATATTCCAAGAAAGAAACCCCATCCTATTTTGAGAGTATATGTTTATGTCACAAGCACACAGACTCAGAAAACAGAAGGTTAACAAAAGAGATTAAGACAAAGACCCAAGACAAGCTTTGAAAAGAAAAAAGTCTTTATTCATAAATGTGAATTTTGGTTGGGGGGGGGGGGGAGAGAGGGGTTAAAAGACAATGCAATAACTTTGAAACGAAAAATATACACACTTCCATTTGGAAAAAAATTCCTAATATATAAATATACAATTTTTTTTTTTTACAAAAAAGAAGAAAAAAAGTTGTTTGTAGTATAAATTTGGTGCCCCCTCAATTTTCATGCCCGGGGCGACTGCCCCCTTTGCCCGCCCACTTCGCACGGTCCTGGAAACAAGCGTTGGTTGAATTCACCTTTTATATCTGCAACATTTAAATTGTTTACCCCAGATAAAAATTATTTGCTTTAGAATACTTAAATTTGTTTCAAAAGTTAATGAAAGTAAGTTCTATTTGTATTCATTGAAATAAGTTTTTTTGGTACTATTCGGTTAGCCAGGTGCCAGTGTTATATATATACATATGTATGTACATAGATTTATATACATATATTATATAGATGTATATTATGCATATGTACAAGATATGTATATATATAAATATATGTATGTATGTATATATATATATGTATATAACACTGGTGCCCGGCTAACCGAAAAGTACTGTTTTTTTTAAATTGCAAAACTTCTTTATTGAACAATTTATACAATATTATTGAACAATTGAACAAACTTTATTATTCAAATGCAGTATTTTTTTTCCACTCACCATTTATGTTTTATAATTAACTAATTTCTGTTACATTTTATTGATAGTTTGATGTAAAACGAAGTTAAAGCAATGGATAAGAGTGAATCTGAAATTTTAGAAGAATGGGACCTTGTGTCTTCAGTTTATGTGAGTATGATTCTAATTTATTATAAATGCATATAATAATTTCAGTCTCTTCTACTTACTTGGTATAGTTTTTCTTTTTTTAACATTTTATTTTTCTCTTATGTTTGTAATACTTTTGGTACAATCAGTGTCTAGAAGCAAAAAATAACTATTATGCTACAGAATGTGTAAAAGGGTCTTTCTCCTTTAACAAAGTTTTTAGAGTTTGTTTTGTTGGCAGGGTACTGAATAGCTGAAATAATTTATTAGATAGGCTTTACTAGCAAGATGGCAGTTGAAATTGCATCTTGTAAGAAGTACTAAAATTCATTAATGTAGGTAGACAGGCCATTTTATGCAATGTTTGAACTTATAATTGTTATTAAAATAGCAATTAAATCCTTCGTGCAGGAATATTAAAAAGCAGAAAACCAACATTTAAAAATGCACGAATAATGTGGTTTTTAAACGTTGGTTTTCTGCTTTATTAATATTCATGCACAAAGGATTTAATTGCTATTTTAATGTATTCAGCATTAACGGGCCTTTATTCCTCTGTGATTTCTTTCATTTTCCTTTTTTTTTATGCAATGTCTCAAATCAATAGGTTTTGTAATTTATGATTAAAAAAGTATAGGTTTTTGGAACACTTACATTTCCTACTTGACTGTAGGCGTAAGAAGGTTATTCCTAATTTCATTTCTATACATTGTAATTTATTTTCTTCTAATAGAATTGACAAGGTCTTATTTTGTTCTAAATTAGCTCTTTTAAGAGCTTTGATTCAAGAGACTCGCCATAAAATTGGTCATATAGAGCGTGAGTTATATTCTTTACATATCAGCCTCGCTAATTCTACACCTGATTTTGAGTCTATAGACAGAAGGTCATGGAGTAGAGTTCTCACAGCTTCTTCTGTTCATTGTTCGGTTTTAAAGAAGAAATTTAATTCACTGTGTAAAAGTTCTGTTCCAGCAATTTGCCTGTTGTTAACCAAAATGTTGTTGTCAATCTTTCTAGTGTTTCTTTAAGTGACAATCAGCTCGATGCTCTCAAATTGAATAACAATTTCTCTGTCTCTGCTATTCCTGCTTTACCTATTCTAATTGTTTCTATTGAAAGAGCCTTTAAGTATAGCACTCTATCTTCTTCTCAAAAAGAGTTCATCTCATTGCCAATACTGTTGATTCCAATTCTAATGTTTATAAGCCCGATTTTACTAATCCTGTTAAACAATGTCTGAAAAATTACCGTTCTGATCCAAACTTAATCATTACCAAGGCTGACAAACATGGTCACATTGTTCTTCTCGACAAATCTTCGTATTTGGAAAAATCCCATAAATTAATTAACGATGGTCCTTATGTGGACATCTGCAAAGACCCTTCCACTGGTGAAATTAGCTTTATTAAGTCTGTCATCAAGTCTTCTTCCATTATTTCTGCTAACTTTAAGAAGTCTCTTATTCCTTCTATTGCACATTGTGCCAGGTTTTATGCTTTACCTAAGGTCCATAAACCTAACATTCCTTTCAGACCTATTGTCTCTAGTATTGGTACAGCTTCTTATAAGCTTGCCAAATATTTAATTTCTGTTTTTTCTCCACTTTTGAGCGGTAACTGTTTCACTGTTAAGAATTCTTTTGATTTTGTTAAAAAACTTAATAATTTTAAGTCACAGGGATGCATGATGGTTTCCTTTGATGTTAAATCATTGTTTACTAACGTTCCGGTCCTCAAGAAAAGGCTTTCTGAATTCCATTTCTCTTATTTTGGAAATTGAGGAGCTTATCCATCTCACTCGGGCTTGCTTGTCGCAAAATACTTTTGTTTTTAATGGAAATTTCTTTCGTATGATTGACGGTTTGGCTATGGGTAATCCTCTTAGTCCAATTTTATGTGATATTTATATGCACTATTTTGAGGTCAAACTTTTTGAAATTTTAAAATTTTCATTCTATGTTCGTTATGTTGATGATGTGTATGTCCTAGCTGAAATGAATTCGGATATTAATCATATTCTCTCTATCATGAATTCCATTGATCCCTGCATTCAATTTACCTCTGAAATTGAGACCAATAACTGTCTTTCTTTCCTGGATGTCCTTGTTATTCGTTGTGATAATGATTTTCAGACTACCGTCTTTCGTAAACCTTTTGCTGTCAGTCTCTCACCTCACAGATATTCTTCTCATCCTCCTAACCAGAAATTCGCTGCTTTTAATACTTTTGTTTTTTGTGCTATCAATATTTGTTCCACTCCTCAGTTACTCAGTGCTGAACTTAATTACCTCAAAGCTATTGCTGTTGATCATGGTTATTCCTCTAATATTATAGATTCTATTTGTAAGAAATTGACGAAACCTGTCCATTCTAAAAAGCATTCTAATTCCAACTCGAATACTTCAGTTGTGTTACCATTTTTTCCTAAAATCAGTCAGCAAGTGGCTAAAGTTTTAAGAAGGTTCGATTTTAATGTTATTTTTTCTCCTGTTAATAAAATCTCTTTTTCAAATCTTAAACACCCCATTGATCCCCTAGATAACTGGGGTATTTACCAAATCTCTTGCCAGTGTGGTCTATCTTCAAAGAGCATGAAGGTTATGTTAAAAATCAGGAGCTTAAATGTTCTTCTATTGCTCAACATTGTTGGTCTTTTCAACGTAGGTTCAATTTTTCCTCAGCCATCATTATCCAGAAATGTTCTTCTAACCTTGACCTTGATTTTTGGGAAGTTTACCACATCATTAAAAAATCTCACTCTTTAGTCAATAACTTCTAGTACTCCTGATTTTCCAAGTATTTGGAAAGCATTAATTTAATTTCTCCTTTTTGGTTTCTTTTTCTCTCGTTCTCCAGTAGATGTCGCTACTTGTCCACTCAGTTGTTTCATCTGCTTCTGTCTCATTGGTTGTTTTTGGCACATTCACTACCCGTATGGGGTATATAAGCCGGCACGTCTCTGTCATTTTGCTCAGCTTTGCTTTTTCTAGCACGCTGTGTCTTGCTCTATCTTGCACTGCACTAAAGAAGAATCTCATTAGTAGATTCAAAACAGCTTATAATTATTAGTTTTAATACTTTCAAACTTTTTACTATTGAATAAATTTGTTAATTTTATTAGCATTAAATTAAAATCTGAGCACTACATCTCTCTGGCCCATGTCCATATATATATAAAATCATCTCACCTTTAATTTTATACAGAGACATTATATCTTCACCAGTTACAAAATTATTTTCTTCTAGTTCTTTAATTGCTGTATCAAGTACTTGCACAATCTTATTCAGTGCAATTCTCTCATTATTTTTTTTTTAATTTCCTTGTAATTCTTTTGTTCATTCTCAGTATAAGAGAGGTAATTTTTTAATTCAAGAGCACATTACAAATTTCCCCATCTGTCAATGCATGTATAACACACATTTTTATCACATTCCAAAATTTCAGCTAGGTTATTTTTATTCATGATGTTTTCAGATTGTAGCACAAAATTAGCAGTCGCCAGTCATCGAGTAACACCTAACATTCTTATATGTTCAAAGGTCATGAATATCTCTCTTCTGGAGGGGGAGAGGGGTAATAACACTTTTGGCCGTCCGTGTCGTTATTTGATTTGTTAGAGAAACTAAATACCGATAAAATTAAAAAAAACAAAATTCTAACAAACATTGTTGAGATTTTTATAACAATAGTTCCAAGCAATGCTGAAGTGGTGGGAGTGTGGAGCAGTGCGAAAAACACTCTAAAAGACAAAATTATATCTATAAATAAAGTTATGCTGCATAATCATCGCCTAGGGGTTAAACAATCTAAAATTAAATTAAAATGATCCTGCTGCAGCAATAAAACTTCGGTGGGAAGACTCTGTTAGGTAACGAAGACCTAATGTGAATGATAAACATTAGTGTCAAAAATAGCACTTTTTGTAATATTTTAGTTGCAATTAATAGTAAAAATAAAATATTCAACATTTTAAAATAATTTTTAAAATATATTTTAATTTTCTTGTCTCTTTTATACATTACATTAAGTCTAAATGTCTACATGTGTTTGACTTTTATTTTGACTACAGTAATTTCTTAGTTATTTTTCCAGTTATTTTTTTCTGTTACATTGTAATGCCAGGTTTTTTGTTGTTGTTGTTGTTTGTTTGTTTGTTTGTTTCAGTTGAGTGTAATCCTATCGACTGTTAAGTAAAAGGTATTAGTAAATTACAATGCTGTTAGAAAAACACAATTTTGTATGAAGTGTTCATAACTGTGTCACTGACTAGTGAAAAAAATCAGTGTACTGGCCAGTGGCCATTGGGTAAAAATAATAATTTTGATCTATATTTCAGATGTAGCATCCCTGGTATAATTTAAAATTTCAAGGATTTCTATTTTTTCTTTCGATAGATTGCACTTTTTTTTCCCTGCTGAAAGTATGGTTGAAAACCGCAAATTATTCCTTGTCTCTTTTAATGTTGTAAAAACAACATCATTGCATATTACTTAGCAATAGGGTGTGAACAATTTTAATCAGATGATTTAAATCAGTGATTAAATTGTGATTTTAATCAACTGATTTTAAAAAAAAAAATCACTGCTTAGAATTTTAAAATTTTTTAAATGTTTTAAGTGAAGTAAAGTATTAAAGTCTAAGATGTATATAATTTAGGAAGTTACTGTAGGTATTTTGCCTTATGAATAAACAACAGTAAAATAATTTTTGTAAACTTTAATTCCTTACATTTGTAAAAAAAAAAGTTTGTAAGTTTGTACAGTAAGTTTGTAAAAAAGCAATTTTATCTGTCGTAAAGGGCTTTTTATTTTAAAATGATATTTAAAACTAATATAAATACCAATGCCATAATTTCCTTCAAGTAATCAAATTACTTATTCTTTTATATAAAATATACAGCATAGCAAGTAGTAAAAGAATAAATAGCCAGTATCTTATACTTATCTTATACCAATATTTCAGGCATTATTATCGTAATAGCCATCACAGTATAGACACATTTTTCTTGTACAGTCTCTAAAATCCGGAATCGTTCGGAAGACGGCTTTTCCGGATTTTAGATATCCTGAAATAACAACTTAAGAAAAACGATAAATAATCATAAAAAATCTAAAAAATTATAAATAATCATTAAAAAAATCTAAAAAATAACAAATAACCTATTAAATGATTCAAAAGCAAAATAAAATTTAATGTTATAAAATGTACACAGAATATTTTTACGATTTTATTTGAACATGTTTGTTAATGTTTGTTGTTTCAGTTTAGGCTTATTAGCCATCACCTTTTCCCTTATTCTGTATAAAGACATAAGTTCATTTTCTGTAATGAAATTCCTTTGTTCTAACCCTAATATTGTTGTATCTAAACTATTTATTAATTCCTCTGTTGATATTTTTGTTTCTTCGTTTGCCGAATCATCAGAGTCATTTTCGGAACCATCGTTAGCGTTTCCTTTATTTAGGACGCTGTTTATGATTTCAGATTCGCTGCGAGATCCGACAATTGGTATATTTTTGTCAATTTCCATAACTTCATCTATATCTGACTTATCCAGACTTACAGTTCCATTTTTGGCATAATCTAAAAGCTCCGAAATTTCGGCTTCTTTTCGAGAAACTGTAAATCCTTCAAAGTCAGCATTATCATCGTCATCATTAAATATCATGGCCGGCAATAGATGGCGCCAAGCATTTTTCACAATTTCAGAGTCAATAGAATCCCACGCATTCGTGGCACAAAAAATCGCATTTTTGATATTGAAAGATTTTACATCTATAATATTCTGGTCATTATTTATGTGCACTAACATTTTTCTCAAAAAATCATTTTTGTAACGGCATTTAAAAGCCTGCAACACTCCCATATCCGTAGGCTGAATTAAAGAAGTGCAGTTCGGCGGCAGAAATATAACTTTAATATTATCTATATTCAAAATTTTGGCATTTGGATGAGCAGAGCAGTTATCCACAATCAATAAAATTTTGGAATCACTTGGGAACCCTTTTGATTCATAATGAGCCTGAACTGAAGGAACAAAATAGGCATTGAACCATTCTTGGAATAGTTCCTTAGTCATCCAGCCACTTTTGTTTCCACGGTAAATAACTGGAATAGGTATATCTTTCAAACATCGGGGATTAACACTTTTTCCGATCATTAATAATTTTAATTTGTGAGTTCCAGTTGCATTTGCACAAGCTAAAACTGTGAGCCTCTCTTTCATATCTTTAATTCCCGTAGGATTTTTTGTCATTTGCAGTGGCTAGTGTCTTTCGCGGCACGTATCTCCAAAACAGAGAAATTTCGTCAGCATTATAAATCAAATCATAAGGTACCTTTTCTTCAGATATTATTTTGGCAATCTCATCAATGAAAATTTCGCTGGCTTCATCATCGGCACTAACTATCTCTCCACATATTCGAAGATATCGAATTCCATGACGATTTTTAAATTTTTGTAGCCAGCCAGTCGAATAATTGCATGGGGAACTTACCCCCATCTTTTCATGAAATATTTTAGCTTGTTCTACGATTAATAGACCACTAAGAGGCACGTGCTCACTTTGCTTCTGGCGAATCCACTCAATTAAAACATTATCCAAATCTACATTATTAGTAGTGCGTAAAGTTTTTCTTTTTTTCAAACCAGAAGGAGAATCGCTATCCACAACAAATTGACGAATCTTATCTTTCTGTTTCAAAATATCATATACAGTTGATTTTCCAACGCTGTATTTTTCACAGATACTGTTGACAGATGTACCTTGATCATGTGATTTTAACAATGATATTTTATCTGCTATTGACAGAGAAATATGTTTTCTCTTTTTACTCATTGCAGACATGACTGGATGCACTAGTAAACTAAAATTAATTTAATATATCTTAAAAAATATTAAGGCTAAAGTAAATGTAACTGATCGATCAAACGAATAAGAAAAACTTCTCTCTCAAAATAATTAGAGGATATGACTGGTACGGCCATCTATCGGCAAAATGCGGATTATAAAATAAAACTGCAAAAATTTAAGAGAATTGTTTGGTGCTGCCATCTGTCGACAAAATAAGAAAACAAAACTAAAAAATACGAAAAATAGATTAACATTTATGCAGTCCGGATTTTGGAGGTTTCCGGATTTAAGATGTCCGGATTTTAGAGACGGCGCTGTATTACATTTATATAAAAAAATCATGACATAATTACTTTCCTTTTTAAAATTCTTTATCTTGTTTGTATACATATTAACAATTTCCATAAAATGCATTTTCTTTACTTTTTCATAAAAACTTTAAGACATATTTCCTTATTTTACTTAAAAACATATATTTCAGCAGGTTTTAAAATATGCTATATAACAAGCAATGCATCATCGGCTTCTCTCTGAAAAAACATTTTCATCCCTCTTCAGAGACATCCTCAGTTTCAAATGGTGTTGTTTTGCATGAGATCCCATAACTTTCCTTCTTTTTCCCTCTTCTCTTTTTCCTTTTTCCCTTTCTCCAACATTCGCTGCCAACGAGTGTCGATATTTGAATGTGTAATGTTGTTGCATATATTATCTCTGTCAAGGTTGATTTCTATGACTTCTCTCATTAATGTGTTATGGAGGTTTTCGTACCTGGCTATTTTTTCTATTTTAATTGACTGTGGTTTCAAGTGGGTTTTTATATTTGCTCTTGAAAGGGCTGTTGTATTTAAGATCGCAAATATGTTCTTTATATCTTTCATTTATTTTTCTCTTAGTCATTCCGATGTATTCAAATTCTTTATTTTCTGTATTCGAGGCTTTAATTTTATAGACTCCTGCTGTTTGTAATTCATCGTTTTTTTTGCCTTCGTTTCTTATCATTTTAAATAAGGAGGGGTTGGGTGTGATTGGAACTTTTTTTCCAAGTTTACTTATTTCACATTTTATTTATAGTGATATTCCAATCATAAATGGGGGGGGGGGGGAGGGGGTTGTATAATCTTGTTTATTTTGTCCGGGTTGGATGCAGTCAATTCTCTCTTTCGCTTTTCTAATTAGTTTATCTATTGTTTTTTGTGGATGGCCGGTATTAAGTCCTATTTTTTCTATAATTTTCCATTCATTTAGTAACCTTTCCATTCAACATATATATAATGCTCTATAAATGTATGTATTTAAGGCGGTAAGTTTATAGCTTATGGGTGTATTTATTTTGCTTAAAATTATAGCTAGGTTGGCAGTAGGTTTTCTATAGATCATAGTTTGTATCCGTTCTTTTTCATATGTTATTTTCACATCAAGGTATGGTAGGGACTGGTTCTTTTCTTCTTCTATTTGAATTGCATATTGTTATCATATTTATTTATTTCGTTTAAGAAGCTTTTTAGGTTTACCATTCTGTTTGTTATTATGAATATGTCGTCCACGTACCTTATCAAAAGGGGTATTTCATTTTTATGATCCTGTATTATCTTTTTTTCCATTATCCGCATTTTCCATTCGGAAACCACATTTGATATGGGAGACCCCATTGGTATGTCCCTCAGTTGTTTATATATCTTATTGTTAAATCTGAAATAACTTCTTTTAAAATCAAATTTGTTGCACTTTCCATTGTATTAATAATTTCTGGGTCTGCATATTGTTTCTCTATAGCCTTGTTTATTTCTTCTGTCATTTCGTTAAGCTTAATTGACGGGTATAAATTTTTTGTCTAAGCTTATCATATAGTCATCCGGTTGCGGTTCGTACTCTCTTAATATCTGTATAAATTTTTGGCTGAAAACATCCTTTCTCAAATTTAATCATTTAAAAGTGAAATCTGGCCTGTCACTTTGTCATATATAAAGAAAATATATGTATTTTACATACATATATCTTCTTATAAACATATAAAAAGGAACCTGAATATAACAATCATTTTTAATTCACAAAATTAGGACTAGATTTTTCATAAATGTGAAAAAGCTGTTCACAATTTCACAAAAACAGGACCCTGAGAGAAAAGTCTGGACAGATCCCTGAATATTTTGAGGATTTCAGATATAGCTGGCTGTTCTTTATATTTACTCTGTATGTGTGTATGAATATGAATGGATTAACACTTTTTCATTTTTTTGCGGGGAGAGAGAGGACTTGCATATATGTGCATGTGTGTAAGTTTAGATTTAGGCAATTAACAGTAATTTTTGTAAGTACAAATACAAAACAGGCTGACAGTGATATTTGTTTTGTTATTTGTGCTACTAACCAGTGACCCGGAGCCGAACAATTTTTGATGCTCCAGCTCCAGCTCCGCTCCTAGAGAAAATACCGTGGCTCCAGCTCCGGCTCCAACTCGGCTCCGACTTCGCACTTTTAAGTAGCAGATTTTAATTTTTTGCTCACAAATACTTTCTATCTTCATTAAAGATCTGACAAAATGCATAAAATATGACATCTTTTAGCTTTTGCTTTTAAAATAGAAAGTTTGGTAGAATTTTAAACACAAAAATCTTAAATTTCTTCTACACTTTTTGAACAGCCAAAATTGTATGACTGCACATGTAATCAACAGGCGGCCATATTTGTTTTCAAATAGTGTTGTCACTTAGTTCAAGTAGAAAGTAGAAGTAAAGTAGTGTTGCCATTTTTTGAGAAGTTTTCCTTCCCTAATAATAATAATAATAAAAAAAACCTAAAAAATGATATAATTAAAATACTGAATAATGATATAATTAAAATATTTTAAGCCTAGAAATTTAAAAGACTGAAAAAAAAAGATTTAAAAGAATATTAAAAACTAAAGGAGCCCTGGAGCTGGGGAAAATTTAGAGCTCCAGCTCCAGGAAAAACACAGCTCCGGAGCGCTCCGGCTCCAAAGCTCCAGCTCCAGCTCCGGGTCCCTGCTACTAACTAATGAAATTACTTATTTGCAATTTTTGTTAATTCTGTAATTACTTACTGTTCCCTGTAAATATTTTTTTACTGGCAAAAAACACAATTTATCTCTATTTTCCAATTTGTAATTCATAAAATCATTTAAAAACTGTTACTTTTTTTCCTTATATCTTTACTAAACACATTACTAATATCTTTCCTCATGAAATAGTGACCCCTTTTTTTAGAACTAGTATATCGCCCTTTTTCTTTCTGTAATGAATACTAAGTTATTATGATTTTAGTAATTAAAGCATAAAACTGTTTATTATTTTACCCATTAGTGAATTATTTAATTATTATTAATTTTAAGCAGTGTTAACAATTTAATATTAAGTGCAATTAATAATAATCTTAATAAATATAAATAATCTGTAGTATTTAATATAGTTTTCCATAATTATTATAAAACTAGTATGTGACGCTCGTCAAACATGACAGAATGTTGATCTGCGTTTCTTTTTCATAAGACTATATGAGGATATTTTTTTTACTCAATATTCCATAAAATAGTTCAACTATTAATAAAGGCTCTGATTTTAATCTATAGAATTAAGAAAGGAAAAATCAGTGAACATAACATCATGTTGAAACAATTATATAAATTTTTTCCTTAGTTTTATTAATGTAAAAATAAAATACATTTCAATCTAAGCATAACTTCACCTGTGCAAACTTTTCAAACATACTTTATGTACTAGATTAATATTAACACAATTATTCTAATTGGTAAACAAATCATATTAGATGTAAATTTCCAACTGGACGAAAAATGTCTGGACCAGGATTCGAACCCGGGACCTCCTGGCTGAAGCTGCCAGTGCTCTGCCATCTGAGCTATCCCGGACGATTCTGGTCGAACTTTTTCACCCAGCTAACCTTGATGATTACAGCATCTGGTCTGAAACCTGGTTCAGCTCAACAGAATAAATCTCAGGTAATGGAACTCCAGAAATCGCTGAATACGAAATTACAATTTTTTGCCCAGTTGGAAATTTACATCTAATATACTTTATATAGTACGTACTTTTATGCTTCTCCACAGTATATTCAAATAAAAATATACAGTGAAACCACCCTGTGTGACCACCTCCATTTAGCAACCACCTCCCTGAACGACCATTTTTTCATGGAACGAAATTTATTCCCATAGGCTCAATCGCTCAATACTAATTTTACCTCCATTCAGAGACCATCCCAAAAGAAATCCCTCCATGAGCGACCAATTTCTTTGAAGAAAATTCCATTTTTTCCTGGTCGCTTGAGGAAGGTTTTATTAGAAAAATAATTCCGGAGAGCAGTAGTGTAGCCGTAAAAAAAAACAGAGGGTAAACGCTCTAAGCAGAGGTTATACGCTCAAGGCAGAGCATATACCCTAGAGTGTATATACTATAGCTTTCTTGAGAAAGAGAGGGTATATGGTGTTCCTTAAAAAGATCTAGAAGGTATATGGTGTTCCTTAAAAAGATCTAGAAGGTATACGGCGTGTATCCTCGTATTTCCTCCACTACATCCCTGCTGGAGAGGACATTATTCATCAAACTTCTAAACTAAGTTTAGACTTTTTTTTATCCCGATAGCTTTTAGTGTAAACCCCTTTGTGCCTTTTTAGGCAATGAATTTAACTCTGATGACAAATTAAAAATGTCGGTCAATAAAATCCCCTTCCCTATTCTGTCGAGAAACTCTCAAAGAAATTAGATAAATTAATGAAATCTTCATTATTTGTTAAGTCAAAAAAAAATTGCATTTATTTACTGAACTTCGAAAGGACTGGGAAATAAAAGTTTTAAAAGATAAAACCGTAAAATCAAAGCAAACGTCAGTGTATTCATTTTTTAAACTCTGCAGTAATTAACTTATGTAATTAACTTTTGTTTTCATACTTAAATTTTTATATTTTTTCCTAATGTGAAAAATAAATTTTAGTAACATTGTTACCTTTTTTCAACAATTATAATCTAGATTTAAACATGGCCTCCATTAAAAGACCACCTCTCGGAGCGACCAATTTTTATTGGAACGGATTGTGGTCATTTTAGGGAGGTTTTACTGTATTTCCTATTCAATTGTAATGAATAAAAAATTAATAAAGTTATAATGCATAAAAATAAAGTACATCTGCATAAAAAATTTTACCGAAAATAACTTTCAAATGAAGAAATACGTCTAAAAAGCCTCGTGTCTGAATGTTTTTCATCATTCCACTTTTATGACCAACAACGGATATAATCCAACTGCCAGCATTTTGAAGAAATTTCGTAAAATCTTCTAAAATTAAAATATAAAAATTGGAATATTTAAAAAAATTGTTAGTGTGGGCACATCTACAGAGGACCAGCTTTCATTTAAAAACGTAATTAGCAAAATTGGTTCAGTCGAAAGTTCAGGGCAGATGACTAAAATGCAGCATTGTGTTTTAAATATATAGATGGCATGGTTCGCTTGTAATGGTTACCTACACTTGGATTTTATGTAAGTAGATGTTAATGTACATAACGTTATTGTATGCTACTAAACTAACTAATGAAATTACTAATTTTCAGTTTTTATAATTTCTGTAATTACTAACAATTATAATTCTATTATTTAAAGCATTGCTTACATTAGCAATTAGAGGTTTAATTGTTTTGGAAATAAAATTATTGGTAGCTATTCTCTATTTTAACGCAGAGAGGGTAGGGGGATCATAAAGATCTGATTTAAATTAAAAAAAATATGATTTTAGTAAAAAAAGATTTTTTATATAAAAAAAATCATTGTTTTTTTTTAATACCCTACAGCAATGCTCTACACGAGGGTACCATGTCAATACTTTCTTGAGGAAGACAAAATTTTCTTTTAATCTTGTTGCAAGATGAGAAACAACTAGAACAGTCCCATTCTCTCATATATTTTAAAAATTAGTCTTGTACTCATTAATAATTTACACATGCCTTTCTTTGAGAATGCTGCAATAGCTAGTCATTAGCAGATATTATTGATAATTATTAATTTTTTGACTTAAAATGTTTGTTTAATGCGGAGCATTTCCAAATTTCTTGTATTTTTGACATTCTAATACAACATCATTGCAATTTTTGGTTTTTTTTTGTTTCGCGAGCACAAAGCATTCATACATGCGATATATTGATTGCAGCATTAACAATTTTTTTGTATTTTTGGGGTTTCCATTTCAGGAAGGATGTTGTGTCTGTTGATATTTTTTTGTTGTTTGTTTTTATGTGCACAAAGTGCGGTGCTACACTAACAAATTTTTGTGAGTGTGTTTTTTAACAAAACATCCTTGAATGAAGGGACTTTTCTGTATTTGAACTCAATACAGCTACATACAATGATTTTATTTTTTTTTCATGTGCGTGAAGCACTCGTACATGTGATATAGGGATTGTGACATTAACAAATTTAATTTATTTTTGGAAGATTCCAATACAGCAAGGTTCAGGAATCCAGTATTGTTCTAGAAATCTAATATTGTTCCAAAAATCCAGGTTTTTTTTTTTTTTTTTTTCCCATGAGCGCAAAACACTCTTATATGCATTATAGTGATCACGAATTTCATTTTACAACTTTGCAATAAACGTTAATACTGATGAAATGTTCATTAAAACGATTTTTTTACTGCTCATATTAACTTTTTTATATGTACTTTATTTTATTTGTAAAATAAAATATTTTATTCATAAATGCAAAACTTAATAAAAATTATATGCTTGTTTGTGGTTTAACTGAATATTTCTGCTTTTAAATTATTTCTTATAATTATTTAAATTACTTATTATATAATTATTTAATTTACTTATTATATAATTATATAAATTCTTCTTGTAATTATTTCTTAAAAATGAAGCATTCTTTCGTCCAAAATCTTCTAAATGAATCAAATTTTATATCTGGTATATCACAACTGTCACATAAAGACACTCTTTTATTCAGCGACATTTTTATCGCTAAATTCATGAATTTTGCTATCTGTAACCATTTAAAAATTTAGAATGGCAACATTCTTCCACTTGTTTATTGGGCGTCATAATTTGGCGACTAGTTTGGTGATAGTTTTTTTATGGAAAGTGATTTATGGGAGAATGGAGAAGTATCAAATATTCATATACTATTCATCAATAATAAGGAAAACTGACTTGAAACATCAATTTGAGGGCCTAATTAATACATGAGCCCCTGAGGTTTTAAGAACAAATTTGTAATCTGATGTAAATAAGATGACAAAACAGATGAGAAACTACAGATCTGGCTTAATTAGTAAAAGAAAACAGATATAGATTAAATGCAATATCAGTACAAATAGCTTTTACCAACTAATATAAAAATGTAGATATACTGTTCATTGTCAATAAGGAAAACTTACACGAAACGTTAAGTTCATGGCCTGATTCAACAAATAATTAATCTTATGTATAGTTATAGTTAGGATTTTTGTTTTATTATGAAGTCTTAATTTTATTATGGTATATTAGCTGAAAAGAAACACTGAACTATTTATATTTTTTTAAGTGCAAGCGTGTTAATGTGTCGTAACCGAGCTGTATGGTTTAAAAATCATAAAAAGCCAGTAAATTGAAATATTTTCAAACATATTACATTTGAAAATACATTAAAATGCATTTTATTTCATACACAAAAATTACAATCTTTCAAGGTCATGAATAAACAAACCCTTCTTTTATACATGGTTACAAAAGTTACATAAAGTAAATTAAATTCATTTGTTGCCAAACTACACAACTAAAATAAAAATAAACAGTGATAAAATTATATCGAAGTTATAATTGCACAGCATGCTTGAACAGATTGGTTCGTACCAGAATCGACACCCTGCGTTTTATTATACTTAGATTACACGAACTTGCTTAAAAAGGAAATTCTGGTAAAAAATATTTTTATTCACAGACAGCTTAAATTCTGCTTAGGGGCTGTACATATATAACGTTATTAATTTTTTGGTAATCTTGGACCCCTTCCCCCCTCCCATTACGATATCATCCCGCTTGTTTTATACTAATATTAAGTTTGGATATCACATGATACATAATGTGGTCCAAAACTGTTGACAGAAATTGTAAAATAGTCTAATGATAAATCTTTTTTATCATTTTATTCTTGCCAAGTAATTTTTTTTTTTTTTTTTTTTTTTGAAAAGATATGAAATATCTTGCTTTTAATTAGCATGAAATTTATTTCAAAACATTAATTTTAAATGCCGTTTCCACTTTAATGGCTTAATCGTAGCTCATATGAAAACTTATTTACCTAAAGGGGATAGAGAACATATTAATGCGACCCAAATGTAGCCTCATTTTTTCCAATTTTATGAATGAAAATGAAAGTTGCCTGTAGAGTGTGCTGCCAACTTCAAGTGTCTAAATATTTCACATGCAGCCAGATTATATACTCATAGTTAATCTTTTATTCCCTTCTTTGGTGTTATAAAAGCATCTTTTATTTTTTAAGTGCTTTTCATCTTCAATAAATGTGTTATTTATGTACTGTTTCATAGTTTTTTGTCATTCCCACTCTCTCTTTATCTTCAAGGATTCTAAACAGTTGCTTATGTGTAGGATTGTAATACCTTGTCATAAAAGCCCTTTTTTTACACATTGTTTGTGCGTACAGATTATCCCTTTTTTCACCTGTGAAATAAAGGGAAATTTTCTAAAATTGATACGTGAAAATTTGCATTGAAAATTTTTTTTTTATTAAATAAGTGCCATCACATTAATATATTATAAATCTTATAAAGGACAAATGTGTCTGTCCATAATGCTGACGTCATTTTGAGTTTGGCAACGGCTGATGATTAAAGCTTGCTTTTTAATTTTCGCTACTCCAATTTTTTTAATTTCTAAACGTCATGCATTTTTAATTTTTACAGTGTTGTATAGCAAAATAATCTACTTTCAAATGCAATTTGTTTGAAAATTGTGTCTTAATTGACTGATTTACTATAGCTTTTAAAGTAATTTTCAAGCATAATTTTTTTTAAAACTATATCTCATGCAGGCACCATTACAGAAAAATAATAAAGCATTTGCAGTTAAAACAATATGAATAGTTCAGCATTTGTCTGCAGCTAATTTTCCATAACAAAGTTAAAAGTTCATCAATTTAGCATATTAAAATGTGACTATCCATTTCTATTTCACGTCTATTCCTTCTAGAATATGGAACGTTTGGTGATCAAATTAACACCAGTTATCCTCATAGATCCAAGGATGTCAAAAGTGGTCTTAGAATTTAAAAATTTGAATTAATATTTGAGATATTAATTTTTTTGTTATTTTTAATGATATTTCTGTAATGATGACAACTAAATTACTCCAATTTTGTGGATAAAAGGGAAAAAAGAAAACGATGGGGATTATTAGATTTCTTTTTTTTCTTTTCCTTTTTACATCATTTTCAAATTGAAATTATCTTTTATTTTAAAGAAATAAAAACTTATTTTCACATATTCAAGCTGCAGGAATTTGTTTTAGAAAACCAAAAATTGTCTGTCAACTGGAACATTGACATAAATTACAGTCCTGGCCAAAAAAAATAGGAATTTCTTTTACTTTCTTCTACCTTCAATAGAAAGAAGTATTGTAATCAAAAAATTTTTTTTACTTCCAGTTTTCGATGAATTTACACATTTTAGGGGTCAGAGATCCCAAAAAACATGTTTATACAAAATGTCTGTCTGTCCGTGTGTCGCCATCGAACCACCGAAAATATATGAAGTTATGCATAGAATTAAACCAAATTTTGTGTGTATATATTTGGCTGTGGCAAGCAGGTCCTCCTTCAATCTGGAAATATTCTGCCGGAAGAGGGTGCTGTAATAGCGATTTATGTGCCATTTTCATTATTGTACCATGGAAAAGTGTATGAAGTTATGCATAGAATTGAACCAAATTTTTTGTGTATCTTTTTGGCTATGGCCAGCAGATCCTCCCTGAATTTGAAAAAATACCGCCCGAAGGGGACACTGTAATAGCGATGTCTGTGCCATTTTTATTATTGTACCGTCGAAAAGTGTATGAAGTTATGCATAGAATTGAACCAAATTTTTTTTGTATGTATTTTACTGTGGCCAGCAGTTTCTCCTTGAATTTGAAAATATTCTGCCGGAAGGGGTTGCTGTAATACTGATTTTGTGTATGTTTTTGGCTATCACCAGCAGGTCCTCCTTGAGTTTGGAAATATTCTGCCAGAAAGAGGCACTGTGATAGAGTTTTTTGTATAATTTTCTCGGTTTTTCATAGTTCTGTTGTCCATCGGCGGCTCGTGCAGCGACAGGAACTCGCGTCCAGCAAAGCCAGCTATTCGCAAACAGGTGATAACGACAAACTATTGATTTTAATAAATATTATGATCGAGATTAACTCGTTTTTACTCCGATTAATTGACTGAAGCAGAAATTTAAGATTAAAACCAAAGTGGATATAGTATTGAACTAATAATATTGCAGTATTAACATCTGTAACTACTTTTTAAAATATTAAGATGTATGAGATGGAAGAATGTTTTGGGATTGGCGCATCCAACTAGTTTAAACATGCAAATTCGCCTACTTTTGTTCATTTTAAAATAATTTTAGTAATTGCATGATATTTTTGCTTTCATGTATTGAATGACAATGATTTGGCTGAATGCCACTGCACTTTTTTCACCATCCACACCGTCCCATTAATACTATGCCTGAGCACTGACACAGAAATGGCAGCTGCTGAAGGCAGATTTTTTTTTTTTTTTTTTTTTTGTAACGTGAGTACGGTCCCTTGAAATTAGACACCAGTATTTTATAAAAGATTTCTTTGACTAGTTTAATCTCACAAAAATGGGTTTAAAAAAAACTTAAAAAAATGATTTGTACCAAAATTTAAGGGACCATACACATGCTGAAAAAAATCCACCTTCGTCAGCCGCTATGTTTGTGCACTCAGACCTAGTATTCAGGGGGACGGTGTACTGCCCTTCAGCCAAATCATCTTCATTCAATAAATAAACACAAAAATGTAATGCAATTACTAAAATTATCTTAAAATGAACAAAAGTAAGCAAATGTGCATGTTTAACACATTCACAGCTAAAGCTGAAGTGGTGCATCTGTTCATACACCGCCAAGATCATATCTGCAATTTAGTGCTTTTAAATTATTTTCTGTTTTATTATTTAAATACTATATATATGACGAATTACTTTTAGCAACAAATAAATTCACACGAGTATGACCATTGTTGGCATATGAAACATTACAGGTATTTTCTATGGCAGTGCTCGTAATCGGTGATTTAGATAAGAAGATCAATAACGAGTTATCTCGTAGCTGGCAAGGAAACCCAGTTTGCCAACTACGAGTATTCTCTTAGATGGCAGCGAACATGTTAAAAAGAAATTTTTTTTTTTTTTTTTTTGGCCAGGACTGTACATTGAGATTGACGTAAAAAAAAATAAAAATCTATCGGAGCTTTTTAAGATTTTATTTGAACCGAGAAAGTTCCACAAAAACACATTTTATCCTCGAATTTAAGTAAAGAATTATTGTCCCCTATTTACAAGAAATGAATTTAAAGGTGAAACACAGATTTTAAATTTCAAGTAATTATTTTTTATAGATGACAATTAAAAACTTTTCACAAAGGCCCTTAAAGATGAAATGGGTTTACGAGAACATTCAATTTTGTAAGCATTTATTTTAATTCATAAACTATTATACTTTAATTCAGAAATAAAGAAAGCTTCAGGAATAAATTTATTTTAAAAAAAAGTCTATCAACAAATTTTTATGAAGAAATTATTTTAGCGTTTTCCAAATTTATGTTCAACCAAGGAGGTAAAGAAAACAAAAACTAAATTAATCTCCTTGGATTTAACTAGAGAATTATTGCTCCCTATTTAGAAAACAATTAATTTAAAGAAGAAAAACTGATTTTCAACTATTTCCTTAGGATAATGGCTAAAACTTTTCATAGGGGTGTTAAAAACAAAATGTTTTAACAAAAAAATTACATTTTTGTAAGCATTTATTTCAATTCATAAATATAAAATGCTTTTGAAAAAAATTGTCAAAACAAAATCATTTTTGTATGAGTTCATCTGAGGCAAACGAAACAGACAGACTGTCGCCGCATTACCTTTCACATCAAACTGCTGGAATCATCTGATGTTCTTTTAGTATACTTGCATTCTAGCATCACAAAGAGAAAAATGAGACATGTGTAATGCACTTCGACAACCTTTCTTTTTCGTTAACCTTGAAGTTCATCCAAATGACGTCATTTTTACCAACTCCTAAATTAGAAGCTAATTTTGGAAGAACAAAAGACATTTGACAAACAAAGTTATAGAAAATGTGCATTTTTATTGGGAAAGCTTTTGACTTAAATTGTAAATATAATTTATTATTTGAAATACTGTGTTTAATGAAAGTAATGTTATAATTACCTTCTAAATTTAAAATAAAATTAGATTTCATTTTCTCTCAAGAATTGAATGATCTCATTCAATTCAAAAGCAGCAACATAATTGTGTTGTCATGCAGCTAATTATAATAATGTATATATTTATTATTGCTGTAAATTTAGTAACGCATATTTAAAAAAAAAAAAAAAATCTGTTTTATATCTGGAATAAAACTTTTTGAAACTTTATTATACCCTACTTTAAAATTAATTATTTTGCATCCTCTTGAGCCTCATGTGAACCTTCTCCTTGTTGAAAATACCATTTTGTTTATTTTCCTAGGACTCAGAGCAGGAGAAGAACCAAGCTGAAGAGAAGATGGATATGCAAACAGAACAGTCAGATACTCCAAATACCAGTATTAGTGAGAATAGTAATAATGCACCTGAAATCGACATTAAATCTGCATCTGGAGATAAAGTTGATGTCGTTGAAAAAACTAATGAAAGTGATATTCATTCTGATCAAAAAGCACAATCTGATACTGTAAAAACATCTGAACCTGTAATTAAACCTGTAGAAATTGTTTCCAAGGAAAATGTTGAGTCTGATTCTAAGGCAGAAACTGAACTTCATTCTGAGAAAGGAACTATGGAAGAAGTTGAAGAGGCAGCTGTTGAAGGTGATACAGAAGAAATGTCTGAGCCTGATACTGAAGAAATAACTGTGATTGAAACTATTATGTATGATGTTAAGAAAATTTCTGATGTTGATTCTGAAAAGAATATTGCTGCTAATATAGAAAAGAATTCATCTGCTTTTATTAAGGAAGGCAGTTGTGACAACAACGAAGGAACTGATGACACATCTTTTAAAACAAGTGGTGTTGACAATCAATGCATTGATGTTAAGACCAGTGACCGCAAGGAAAGAGATGGAGATCCTGAACTCAAAGCTGACAATGTTGATTGGTAATTTGAAACATATTTAATATATTTGGTATTGTAAAATAACTTTACTTATCAACTTCTTTGATCTAATTAAATTATCTAGAAATAGAGGCATCTATTGTAAAAACAAATTTCTATGCTTATATATTTAAACTGCAATTATTTGTGTGCAAGGCTGTATTTGGGATAAATGATGCCCTAATGCAATAATTTATTTTGCACTCCTTAACCCTTCAGCTAAAGCTCACCATTGCTATTTGTTTACAGACTAATAAAGTACTGTCTAATTTTTTTACAATTATCGTAGAATTATTTACTTTAACTTCAAACTGTATTGTGGTAATTAAATTTAATTGAATATCAATGCATAAAGCAACTTTGCAAAGTAAAAATATAAATTGTTCTAAAGACAAAAATATATGCTAAATATACAGTTACCAAATAATTTTTCTTCCTTTTTTTTACTCATGAAAATTTTCGAATATTTTCATTCAGATTTTAAAGAATTGAATGATTTTTTTTTTTCCTTCTAAACATGATATATTTTTGATTGAAATCATTGTCATTTGATAACTGCCGTTTTGCACTTTTCAGGATTTCGTTTAAGGAAAATTGGTTTAAAACATCGATTTTTACAATATTTTTTGAAAGATATTTTATTTTCATGGGAATAGGAAAAATGCTGTTTAGTTTCCCTGGAATCTAAGTGAAAGCATCTGAAATTTTTATGCAGTTATGGATAAATGTGATCTGGATGGGCAAACAGCATTCGGAAACTTCTGCATAAATTTTCTGTTTTAAAAGTTATATAGGTGCAGCCATCTCAGGTTGAAGTGGTGCACTAATAGTACTATTTTAATGCAAAAACCTTAATCTAATATGGTTTCATTATAATAAATGCAATAAAAAATATTAATATACAAGGGGGGGGGGGGGCAAAAATAACTAGAATGGCAGGATTGTGGACAGGGCTTGCACAAGACTTATTCCTCCCGCTAGGTGCACATCACACAACTTGTTCTGTGCACTCAGTGCTATTGCCAGGAAAGGTTGTATTTGGTCACAGTGCATTTTTTTGTAAAAGCATTTTTGTTCTTATTTTGTAGTGTCATATTTAAGTAAACAGTATACATCTCTGAAATTTCGCTTCCTGCTTGGAAAATGCTGCAGAAACAGTTTTGATGTTGTAAACAGCATACAACCATGGTGCTTTAGGGAAAAACTGAGAGGTAATGTGAGAAGTTGTTCTCATATTACCTTAGTGTTATGATTTCTTGCTTGTTATAAGCATGCTCATATTGTCTACAAAACCATTGAAGCACTATCCAAAAATTCTTTTAAAATGCTGCTACTGATTCATCTGATCCAGAATATGAAAGAACGAAATGTGTTGCTTTTAACTCTGGACCTGTATTATTTTAGTATTTGATAAATGAAAATAATTAGCACATTAATTCTGTTTTAAAAATTGGACGATTGCACCATGAAATATATTAAAAATTATGTATTTAAAATAAAATACACTATTTGCTAAAAGGTACACACATTAAAAATATACATTAAAACTTCAACGTTTCGTTTTGCATCTGTGAACGTCTTCAGGATGATACACAAGTCTACATATCACACACAAGTCTAAAATTTTTCAAGAATGGAGGCAAACATCTCGGAGTCCCTGACGACCTTGTCCAGAGGGCGCACCAAACGTCACAAAGTTGCCAAGGCAACGAACTCTGGTATGTATATTTTTAATGTGTGTACCTTTTAGCAAATAGTGTATTTTATTTTAAATACATAATTTTTAATACATTAATTCTGCTTTGCTTGAATTATTTAGTAGTAACAGTCCATTACAGTCTGTACATTCTAAGCTATACATAGCAAGGTGAATATTAAGATAAAACTATATTTTTTATTTAGTGGTATAGATATTATTTACTATAAATCATGTGTTATAATATCAATTTAAAATATATACGTAGGATTATTATATGTTATATTCATATGTATTATGTATTTTTTAATAGTTATGTATTTACTTTTTTACAGTTCTGTTGAGCAGCCTGAAAACTCCAACATTCTTCCTGCAGTATATCCTGTGTTGAATGAACACGAGACTGCATCCATTGAAAGCTCATCCAGTGATATTGATATAATAGATGAAAACATGGAAGATAGTGTCTCTGGTTCCTTTCTGCACCCTTTATCATTATCCATTAGCTCATCAATTGGTAAGTTGTATTTTGAAAAATGTTTTTGTGTTTTGTTAATTGTGTTTTACTCGGGTATTAAAAAGAAATCATAGATACTTAAACTCATATTCAGTTTTTTGTTTCTTCAAAAAGTATTTTAAACTTGAGGATGTTACTGGGAAAATATTGTAAAGGGCAGCTATTCAGTTTTATGATTGGTGAGTTTGTTGCCATCTTTCCTTTTTCTATGCACATACAAAATGCACAATTATCAGGGTTCATACAGACTCTTTAGACTACTTAGAAACGCCTTAGAAATGAAAAAGGAAAATCATTCAAAAGATTTTTCAAAGTGCTTTTGATTTAGTACATTCACATTTTGTTGAAAAACAATGTTTGATTTAAAAAAAAAAAAACTGCAGTTAATAATGAAAAATTGCATTACCAAATACAGTGAAACCTTGATTTAACGTAACCCGCATTTAACGATTTCCCACATATAGTGTCGTTATTCATTAGTCCCAATTAATTTCCTATACTCGTAATGTTAAAAAATCCCGGATTTAACGTTATCACTTACAAATATTTCCCACATTTAATGTTTTTCAGCCGAAAACCACTCTATGAAAATTTCCTAAAATAGAAGTTCTGTTGAAAAAACAAAAACAAACAAAAAAAATAATTAAATAAAAATGATAAGTATTCAAAATCAATATGTGCAAAACTCAGAATCCTTCCTCTCTTTGTTTTTTGTAGTTGTTGTCATTTTACAAACTGCAGTTGCAAGATTCAGCCTCCCTCCCCTCTTCCATTCACACCCTTTATATCTGAATGGATTTTGCTTACTTGAACTAAGGAGCAGGGAAGGTCGGCTCATGAGCAACCAATAAGAGTTTTCTAATGTTAAAGTATCGCCAACTTATGACTTAAAGGAAAAAAAATGTTTTTTTAATAAAATAATTTAAGAAATTTGATAATTTTTCAGTAATTTTGTTTTTTTATAAATTAATTTTACCTATTAAGAATTTTAATTAACTTTTTTTTTTTACTTTGATGAGTTTGAAATAAAAAATACTAAAATTTGTTCTTCACAAGTGACTTATAATAAAAACTGCAGTACGAGAAACAGGAATTAAGAAATTTTCATCATGAGGGTGGCAGAGCCCCCTGAACTGTCCATGAGAGTTAATTTTTAGTTGCGTTTTACTATTTATGTTTATATGTTTAAAATCTATCTTAAACGAGGGTTAACAGAGGGCAGAGCACACCACCACCACTTGATGACGAAATGAGATTACTGTTTTAAAATTTATTTTTAGAAAAAGGTCTGTAGAAAATATTTTTTAGTGTTTAATCTTTTTTACTTATTAAAGTTCTTTATTGCTTTTTGTGCTGGCATATTTTAAAGAAATGTATGGGAAATTCTGATTTAAAAAATTATGATCAGGAACATGAAATTCCTTCTGCTACAGAAACCATTCAAGCTTTGAAAGCAGTGACAGAGTAGTGTTCCTTTCAAATAGTGAAAGCAAAGAGAAAAGCTTGCAAAAACTCATGTATGGTGAGACTGCGATTTGTGATGTAGCTGTTAAAAAGATGACACAGAGTAAAATAACCGATTTCTTTGAAGCATAATTTAAAAAACTGATGTCTAAACATAGTCATTTGCCTATTTAAATGGAGAAATAAAAGGTATGTCACCTAAATTAACCTTTATTTTATGCTCAGGGTTTTGTTTTGTCTTACCACGATTTAACGTTTTCCCTCATGTAACGTCAGTTCTTTGTGGTCCCTTGAATAACGTTAAATCAAGGTTTCACTGTGTTTCAAAGATTGCAGTGATAAAACCTCACATGTGTCTATTGGTCATAAAAAATCTGAAAACTTTCTATTTGATTTATGTGACTTTTTAAAGTGGTTCAAAGAAAAATGAACAATTTATTTCTTTTATATTATTGACATTTTGTGTGTAAAGCCATATATTATATATATGCATAAAACAATTCCTTTCTGCTTGCTCTACCTTAGCAAGACAGAGAAAATAGTCTCAGCAAGAGGACAAACTCTTTTTCGACCTTGTTCATTATTTCATACACGCAAATAATTTATTTAATATTTGTATTGCTTAATATATACATGAATAGACAATTTTGTCTATTATGTGCATATAGAAACCATTTATTAAGTATATTACATAAATACAGTGAAATCTCTTTGAGGAAACTATCCATTGGACAATAAAAAATCAGTCTTTCAGAGAGGTGGTTTCTGAATAGAAGTAATGGCTAAAAGCAAAATTTCTTGTTAGTACTTTTATAAAAGAAATTATTATTGAATTTATTTATTATATTTCATATGTATACAGTTTTACAGAAGGGAATAATTGGCTTTGGTTTAGCTTTAATAATTGAATTGGATCAAGCATATCGATGGATTTCACAATTCTCATCTATTAACGAAGTGAGCTTTTGTAAAACAAAGAAGCTACATTCCAGCTTGAAACAATGGATAATTCATTTCCTAATCTAATAGTTGGATTTTAGATGTCCAGTTAGGAAGGAGAAACTGAAGCTTCACACTTTTCAGCTGTTGATCATATAAGGCGCATGAAGCATTATCCAAAATAAGGATAATGTTTCTACCCTACTTGGCTATCTTTTTATCAAAGCGCTATAACCAATTTTAAAAAATGTTCGATGTCATCCACTCTTTTTTATTAGATTTCCAAATTACTCATATGTTTGAAAATCAACATTTTTAAAGAAATAAAGGCTCTTAAGCCTTCTGTATTATGATTGGTTTTTCTTTCTCTCCAGTGGCATTTCCACAAAAGGCTACAATAAGTCGCTGTTTGTCCTGTTTTTCTCCTTTTGCTTCATCTCTTTTTTCCATTAGTTTTTTGATGGGTAAACAGGGAGAAACAGTTAGTCACTTTTCTCACTTTTAGTCACTTTTTTTAAAACTTGTCACTTTTAGTCACTATTTTTAAAAAAAAGTCACTTTTAGTCACTTTTTTTGACTAAAAGAGATGAAGTTTCTAAAAGTGAGTGAGCTGCAGAAACTAATTAGCTCACTTTTATTAAAAAACTGTAACTAAAATCGACATTTTTATCTTTCAGATTTGTCGATATTCTCAACATCAATAATTGTTGATATTCTCCCACAAAAAAACATATGTAAATACAGTTGATACCATGAGTCTGACTAATATGAGGAGAGGACACTGTTAAAACAAGCCATTTATACATTAACCTCTTCAGTTCCGAAGCTAAAATAATAATACAAATGCTTATTCATTGGTTTTTTCCAAACAAAATGACATCGTGAATGGCAGAAAAAATATCTTTTCTGAAATTGATCCTTTAGGCGGTTAGTAATTTAGGTTAAAAAATATGGATCTAAAACTACAAACCCCCTTAAAAATATCAATTTAATAACCATTAACCTAAATTAACACGATCACAAATTTAAGAGCCTTAAGCAAGTAAATAATCTTCAACTACTCAATTTTTTATTGAAAAAGATTTAAGTTAAATACTAATGAAAATTTCTCACTTTCTTGGTCATACTGTCTTTTGAGCATTTTGCAAACACAGATGAAAATAACATTTATTTTATGTAGGAATCAGCTTAGATACTGTCATTTATTCGTTTGCTTTGAATGCAAAAAACATTCAGCTGTTAAGAAGTGATATGAAAATGTAAAAAAATCGGACATTTTAGTTTTTATAAGAAAAAGAACAGAGATCCCCGACCCAGAGGCTGAAGAGGTTAAGAAAAGTTCATCATTTAAACTGTATTATGATTTTCTCGCTTATTATGAACTACAAAAGTAGGATCAAATCGTGAGATCCTTTTGTAAGGTAAAATTTACAGATACAGACACAAGATTTGCTCTTATATTATAATACTAGCTGACCTGCCCAGTGTTGCCCGGGCCCGTGATGAATGTGATCCTTTAATTAACCAAATTTGCATGATTTTATATCTCAAGACTCTATTTTATCTGAATTTATATTTTTAAATGAAAAAATACTGAATTGAAAGTATATGCTATTTGGTATTTTATTTTCTGCATAATTTGATTTTTGGAGTCTATGTGCACCAAAAGCGAGCAAAACCATGACGAAACATTCAGGTTTTTACCGATTTCGTGGAAATTTGACATATTTTGTTTTGTAAAAAATAATTCTACCCATCTGAACGTTTCCGAAACCATCCATACTCATCCGAACGTTGTACATTGATATATTGAGATGCTCTAAAAAGATTGTGATAAAATGCTGACGCTTAGTTACTTTTAGTGTAGAAAATACAGTCTCCGTTAGGCGAGAAGGGACCGGTGTTCGCTGGTGTATTTAAGGAGTTAAAATTCATATATTTTAAAACTGATTGCACCGTCAGTTAGTAGACGGTTTCAGCTTTAAGAACTTATATTTGGTTTGTTGGAACCTCTTAACATTTCATCCTGGGGAGGTATTGCAATAAGTGAGAAAAACGTTTTTCGGAAAAACAACCCTTTAATTTTTTTTTTTTTTTCAAGGACTTAACTGCGATTTTTTTTTTTTTTTAATTGATTGCGGCATTTAAGACATAAGAGTACGATCTTTCAGAATATGTTTTCTTTTTTTAACTTTACTGAGCAGTTTGGACGATGCAAGTTAATAAAGTTAATAAATAATGACAAAATATCCTCAAAAAATTTTTTTTTCGTTCTTCATTTTCAATTGATGTGTAAATAAGTCTTCAGCATATGCACCACAGCTTTTCCTTCCTCGGAACGGTCAAGATGAGTTTTTTAATGAGAGTGAGTTGCGATTGGTAATAACTCAACTAAGTATAAGAACCTTAAAATTCCGAGTCCCAGGTGCATCATGAGACACTTTGGGCTAGCCTCACAAAATTTTTCAGCCTGGTATGTGCCGTAGATTCTATTAGCCATCGCATACAGACACACATGCAGACAGAGCAAAACTTTGTTTTTTAGTATAGTTAAGATGAAACTGAGGTTTGATCTTATCTTGGTAGAGGATTTTTATCTACAAAGCAAAAAGGTGTTTTATTTGCATAAATTGACTTAGAAAATTGAAAAAAAAAAATCTTGTACTTATTCATGTGACCTTTTTTTTTTTTTTTTTTCCCACTTTAGGCACTTTTTTTGTTACTCTTTAGTCATTTTTTTCACCCGCTTTAGTCACTTTTTTGACACACTTAAGTCACTTTTTTGTCACTTTTCTTGGTCTTTTTGTCACTTTTCTCACTTTTTTGGAAGCATTATTGCACTTGCATGCCTGGTAAAGCATGGAAGAATAATTCAGTCTCATTCAAATTATAATTGTCACAATTTGAATATTATGCCAAAATCATTGGATTATGAGATTTTTGTTCTATTACCACCTATTTATCCACGTCAGCTGATTCTCTGCAAATGGATTTGAAAACAATGGTTTTTCTATGATAAAACTTCTCCAGTCACCTATTATTATTATTATTATTATTATTATTATTCTGCAGACCAGGCCCCTACCTGCCGAGCAATATGCCTAGCTTAACGAGTTTTGTACGTGGCTGTGGAGTGGAAGCAGCTTGATTGCCTCATGCAGAGATCTACCTGATTGTACCTTGGCTTTCATGGCTGTATCGCAATTTATTTTATCACTTTTGTTACTGTGTTGACCAGTTCTACATTGCTATTAATTATTCTGTTTTGATTTATTCATACGTTGTCGAAAATGGAAGGGGAAAAAAGAAAAGATGGGGGGGGCGGGGGGCAGATATTGCTGCTCGAGTTTGATCTCGTAATTTAGAACTTTGATCAGGTGACGAGGCACTCACGACAGATTTTACATGCACCAGGTGCCATTAGCATACATGGCAGATTTTTAGCTAGCGGTGAGCCTCAAAGCCACAACCTTTTGGCTACAAGCATGGTGCTCTGCTAATTGGGCCACCACTGCCCATGTATGCCGATTTGTCTTGTTGCCAGTCTTTGATGTTGGTGTAAAGTTCATCACTGTCATTTAATTTTTGGTCACGTTTCTTAGTTTGTTCTCACTGAAGTTTTTCTTTCACTTTTCTTGATAACAGGTTCTCTTGTCATGGTTAACCCTTAACTGGAAACGTGAAAATCCCGTGCACAAACAGAACACTTAATAATTTACCAAATAATGAATTTAAACATTTAATCTTTAATAGTAATGCATTAACAGGACCAATTTTTACTTTCTTCTATCTTTACAAGAAGAAAGTATTGGATTCGTGAAAATTTTCGACGGATTTACACATTTTAGGGGTCAGAGATTCCGAAAAACATGTTTTTACAAAATGTCTGTCTATGAGTCTGTCTGAATGCGACAAAAATTTTGTGGGTGCTCTATCTCAAGAACTAATGCACAGAATTTAATAAAAAATTATATTCAGTTAGTCCCTGATATAAATTGGTGCTGATTAGTTTTTGGTGTGAATTACTAAATAGGTGGCGCTGCTATGCAGCCTTTTTCACAATTCCTGCAATAGCTCAATCTCCAGAACTAATGCACCAATTTTCATCAAACTTCAGATTCAGTTAGTCCTTGACATGAATTAAAGTTATATACATTTTGGTATAAATCGCTCAACAGGTGGCGTTGCTATACTGCATTATTTACGATTTCCACAATAGCTCTTTCTCAATGACTAATGCTTGGATTCTCAACAAACTTCAGATTCAGGTATGCCTTGATATGAATTGGTACTGTTTATGTTTTGGTGCAAATCGCTCAACAGCTGGTGCTGCTATGCTGCATTTTTCAGTATTTCCACTATAGCTGTATCTCGAGAACTAATGCACAAATTTTCATCAATCTACAGAATCATTGTCCTTGACATGAATTGACATTTTATACATTTTGGTGTAAATCGCTCAGCAGGTGATGCTGCTATGCTGTATTTTTCAGAATTTCTATTATAGGTGTATCTCAAGAATTAATGCATGAATTATCATCAAACTTTAGAATCAGTTAGTCCTTGACACAATTTGACATTTTATACATTTTGGTGTAAATCGTGCAACAGGTGGCGCTGCTAGGCTGTTTTTTGCGATTTTTGCAAGAACTAATGCTTGGATTTTCAACGAACTTCAGATTCAGGGATACCTTGATATGAATTAGTTGTTTATGTTTTGGTGCAAATCGCTCAATTGGTGGTGCTGCTATGCTGCATTTTTCAGAATTTCCACTGTACCTCTATCTCAATAACTAATGCATGAATTTTCATCAAACTTCAGATTCAGATATACTTTGACATGAATTGGTACTAAATTGATGTAATTTCTTGTACTATTTAAATGATTTAATTAATGTGATTTATATAGAAGAAAGTTTTATGATGGCCACAACATACAAGTTTAATATAACAGCATAAAAATAAGTTTTGAATGTCGGAGATAGAAAATATTAAGGACAGATATGTAGAGTAGACGCAACCATCTCATAGACGTATGTTTTTGGTTAAGGGTTAAATACAAATTATTGTGATAAGTTGTCATGTATCTTGGTTGATCTATTGACTTTTCTTTTTTCAATGATTTTAAGCTTAAGGGCTACAGTTCATCCTTTCAATTTGTTATGATGGCTGTTATCACTGTTTGTAGCCATGAATGGGCTCGTGGGCCATCAGTTCACCTCTAAAAGACTACCACTCTGCTATAGTCCAATTAAATCAATTTTTATGGTGCACCTAGATGCTGGCTATTTATATATATATATATATTTTTTTTTTTTTTTTTTTCCCAGTCACCTATTGCTTGTTTGCATGAAAATCTTTTTGCCCTATAGCTTCTGCAATATGAATGAACTTCTCTTTAGCAAAGTTCCACTTAATGGATATATTTTTACCTTTCACACTTAAATCACTGTAATATAGTCTCATTCAGCTCACCAAATTTTTCCTTTATCTTTCCTTTAATTCCACAAGATTTGAATTCCTCATATTATTTTAACAGAAAATTTTTGTTTTTCAACATATTGTTTATTTGAGTTTTGTGGCAGTTAAATTGTGTTGCCAACTTCCTCTCTCATGTTACATTCTTGTGTGCTCTTAAAACTTTCACTTTATCTTCTATAGTTACCACTTGGTTAACTCTAATACTAACTGAACTAAGTTAGCTCTTAGACGTCATCAAATTAATAACCATAGATCAAGAAAAGCATTATATGTATACTAGATGGTACCCGTCAAGATTTGAGGGTAAATAACTTGAATGTTTCATTAGAAAAATTCTTGAATTTTTAATGAATTGCTTTTATATTAATTATTGAAATTGTGACAAATTTCTATATTGCATAAGTGATTCCTATTTCTTTAAAGCGATAGAGGGTACAGTCAGCCAAACCTATTCAATGAAGTCACAGAATTTTAACTTTATAATTTACAACCAAATATGCTTCTTTTTACCAGAAATTGAACTAAAAATAGTGGGTAGAGAATTTATTTTTATTTACTATGGTCTTATTTTTTCGAAAAAATAACAGTATTTATTTTTATTTATTTATTATGATTTTTCAACAACATGACCATTAAAAGCTGCCACGAATTTTATTTTTATCAGTCTCATTCTCTAAAAGCCCAAATTTGAAACTTGGTGCAGCATATAATTTTTATTACTTGAATTTTATTTTACATTTTTATACATTTTTTAAATATTAAATAACGGATATCAAGGTAATTTTTTTAATAGTTCTTATATAAATATCTTTCTTTCTTTCCGTTTTCTTTTTTTAAGGAAAATAAAGGCAAACTTTTCTTTCTGACACACACACACACACATATATTCTTGATAATGGTCAGAAGATATAACAAAAATTGTAGATCAGCTCAATTTATTGAATTGATAATTACATTAAAAATATTTTAGCTTAAATATTTTAAATATAAAATTATTATTATTATTATTTTAAATATTGTTCAGCGTTAAATTTTATTTAATTATAAAGCATTCAAATAATAATAAAATAAAAATCATATAACTTCTCCTCCTAATAAAATGTCATTATTGAAATAACTTATCGCGAAAAGTATTACAGAAATCATTTTGCCGGGCATTGGATTCGAACCTGCTATCCACTACAAAATATCGGCGCTTTAAACTACTGCTTTAGACTGCTCAGCCACCGAGAACTCGTTCTCAATCCCTCTAAATTGAACAGGGTTGATGCATGTGCAGATGTCTCGAAATGGGTCTACTTAAAATTTTACCTTTGCGTTTTAATATATATGATGATTTTATAGTTTTTGAAGGTTTTAAAAAACTGAAGAAGGATAGATGTTATAAACCGTAGATTAAATAAGGCAGTTGTTCGACTTATAATATGGCATAGGAATGCTTAAGCCTAACATGACCGAAATAAAATGGCTGATTTTAACGAAAGATTATCAAGATCCGGATGAGTTCACTCCGGAAGCGTTATACACTTTGCGCCATTATATATATAATGATAATATAATATGTACATTGTTAACTTCCACTGTTAAACAAAACTGATGTGATAACAACAAGTGACAGTCTTTCCCTGAAAATCAACAAAATTTAAATGAAACTGTAACCTGGACTACGCCTCCCCAATGGAAAAGTCTACATTTCACAGGGTGTCTGTCAGCCAGCCAATTCCAGCAAAGAGAACAATAGTACATCTCTTTCAAGCTTGCTTAATGTATTTATGGGAGAGAAGTAAAATATCAATAATCCTCCATGTAAAGAAGGATTTTAATAATCCTACACCTGAAAAGCTTTAAAATTGCTCTTTCAGGGAGGGAGGCGCGAAATAGTGATCTTTAATGGCGGGAAAATTATCATTGAGCGTATAGCCAAAAATCATAGACCAGAAATAAACAGTCTTTATAGGAGGAGGTGGTCTCCTTATAGAGGTGATCCTTTAAAGAGGTTTTATTTTAGTGAGATAGAGAAAATGAATTTGATGAAAAAAAATTCTCCAGTATTTTCTGGCATTCTGTTCACAGTTCCATAAACACAAACATTCTTTTATGTTTACATGATTTATTTAACATATGCATAAAGAAGCAATTTACCTTACACAGACATACAGACACAATTTATTTAATATACAGGGTGTCCCCAAAAGATTGAAACACACTTTAATTTTTTACTTGTCAGAGATAAGCTGGCATTGTAAATTGTAAAAGTGTTCTAAATAAGGTAGTAAATAAAGTTTTATTAATGAATAAGTCTTTCAATTAATTTAGAAAAAGTTACATTTTCTAATTTTTTTACGCAACCTTCTTAGATAAAATTGATCAAATAGAAAATTTTTCTTTTTGCTGCTACAAGGCCATAACTAGAGATATAAAATTTCTGTAAATTTTTAATTGGGGGGGGGGGGTGGGGGATATTTTTAGAGAGAGAAAAAAAAAATCAAGGATAAAAGGCTTTTTTTTCAGTTATTTTTCTCTGAAAACATAAAAAAATCATTTTTTAGACTTATGCACACTGAAATAATTGTTTTCACCTTACATGAATATGTTACAAAATAAATAAATAAAGTAATTTTTTCTATTAAAAATGTAGTCTTTCAGCCTCAGAGTTAGTTTCCAAGGAAGTTTTTCTTGCTTAATTAAACACCTTTTTTTTAAAAAAAATATATATGATTTGATTGTTAAAATAATAGTTTTAATTGCATTTCTTGTTTAAATTTCAAGTAAAACTAATTTTAAAATTTAAAGGTGTGAAAAAAAAAACTTAACTTTCATCTGCTGTCATTACAGTTTGAAAGAGAATTTTAACTGTCTTGTACATCCCATCAACAAAGTTCAGTAAAACCTCCATAAGAAACACACCTGGATAGTAGACAAATTGCATGGTTTTGGTGTATCTGGTATTAAGAAGTTTTACAGCACTTCTTTTTAATTAGCATATAAATTCTGCCTAGCAACCTCTTTTTGATACTGATTTATTTATATGCATTTGTATTAAAAACAATGTCTAAGCATCTATACTTAAAGTAAAGGCAGATGAAAAGAGTAAGTAATTCCAGTCATATTTTATTAAAGAAAAAAGTATCTTTCATTTTTTTTCCAAGAATTTTGGGTTATAATATTAGAATATTTTTGGTGATTACTATATAATTTTTGATTAATCAATACGTAAGCAAAACAAAAGATTTCAGAACCTAGGAATATGCATAAAGGCAGCAAAATTTGAAATAGTGAATCTAGAAGATGCTGTCACAATCGTTACTGATGTGTATTAAAAAATTTCAAACATATTAAATGATAAAATGGTAATGAACGTGGTAATGATTGCTGGGTCTTTAATGTATATGAAAAATTGTACATAGAACAGTAAAAATAAATTAACTTTTCAAATGATACCGATTTATATTAAGTTATCACTTGTATCATTTTCATTAATTGGTATTATTAAAATTCTACATATGAATTTTCATTTTTTATGAGAGAATTTATTAGTATTTAATAGTATTTAGTAGTATTAATATTTAGTAGTATAAATTATCTTACAGATAATTTCAAAGTTAATGTTTTCATGTCAGAGATGGACTATTTTCATGAAGATGACAAAAACATGAAAAAAAACAAACAAAAAAAAACTAGAATGTGGCTATTATGAATATTTAAATATAATATTTCAAAAATGAAATTTCAAATGTTCTGATTTTTTCAAGTGGAAATAAACCCCTTTGGGATGGGGGAAAAAAACAAACAAACATTATTTTCTTCAAAATTTCCAGTTTTTTTTACGAGCATTCCCATCTCTGATCACACCAAAAAACTGTGTATTTGTATCTTTAAAATGGATGGAGGTGCGTTTAGTTAAAAATTGACTATTTATTGAGAATGAGGACCATATTACAAATTAAAAATGCAAATATATAAAGTACTTCAAGAAAAATGAAATACAGATGATAATACTTAAGCAGTTGGCATTTAACAAAAGGTAATTAATGTTTGCAATGATATTAGTGGCGAAGAACTCCAAAATATTTACAGAAGTATTTTATTAAGAGAGATCAGAAGAAAACACTTTCAGAATGCTTTGTGAATTGTGTTTATTAAATTATGTTTCTAGGATTTAAAACTACATTTGTCTCTTTATATGGTTTCTATCTGTATAATGCTTAATTTAGATGTATTTGTGATTGAGTTTTCACAGTTGTTAACAGATTTTTTTTTATCTAAATAACACCATTATATATTTGTGAATGATCTCTAATTTTACTGCTGGGATAGCCTGTTAAATGGTAAGAAAAAGTGGAAGTTAGCTTTTTTCCTTCTTAACTTTTTGAAAAAAATATTAGGCTTTTTTTATTAACATCTTATTTACTACCTTATTTTGAACACTTTTGCAATTTACATTTCTTACTTATTGCCAACAGGTAAAAAATTTAAATGCATTTCAATCTTTTTAAGAACCTCGATTACATAAGCAAATATTGCTTCATTTATTATTATTATTTTTTATTATTATTATTATATTATATTATAATTTTTATTTATTTATTGCTTAATCAGTTTATTTTTTGTGAATTTCTATGATATTGATTTGTCAACAATAATAAATTGCACTTTCTTAAACACTAGCCTTTTTTTTAAAAAGGAAGTATCTAACTTTAGCGCATATTTTTTTCACATGATTTCATACTAATATTTAATTAATTTTTTTATTTCTCCATGTAGATACTTCTAGTGTATTGAATTCACCTTCAGAGGATGATAAAAGCATTAGGATTGAAGATATCAGGTTGCCTGAAAAACCAGATTCCTATTCTATAAAAACTGAAACCCATCCTAAAGTAACAGAAGTTGAAAAAACTGTTCCTAAACAATCACATTATGACTATCAACAATCATCTGAAAAAAAGAGTGAGAATGTCCGTAATCAACCCCAGCAACACCGCCGAGATACTCATTCTAATTTATTTGGAACACTTTTTCATTTTCTTCGAAATATGAAATGTCTTGAGTGGAGTATCCTAGGAGGTCTTGTAATAGGATTATATCTTACTGTTGTTTTCAATCAGACCAATATTTTTGGTAAGTTCTTATTTATTTATTTAATGTTTTACATGTAAAATAACTGTTTTAAGTAAAAATTATTTTATAGCTGTCAACTCTACTGGTTTCAGTGGGAGATTTACATTTTTTGACGGTATCGTCTGGTTTCTTTTCTAGCAAAATCTTTATCAACTTTAAATAAATAACTAGTTGAAATCCTTTTACTTTTTTTTTTAAATTCCTACTATTAGCTCACACTCTCCCTATATTTATTTATATATTTATCTTGTACAAATTTTCAATCGTTGATAAAATACTCATTATTCATCCTATCAGGTTGAAATATATTTTTTTAAACTTGTACTGGATGACAATTGATGTTAATAAAGTTTTTTCAAATATTAATTAATTAATTAATTTTAGTTTTGCATGGGAAACAAAATGGCCGCCATTGGTTATTGAATTTCAATGAAAGTATTTTCAATAAGGGTTACCATAGGGGGGGGACCTGTTCTGTCGCCAAATACCGCCAAGTTTGTCGCCAACTTGGCGATATATCGCCAAATGAGTCGCCAGAAGTGACGCCAACTTGGCGATATCTGTAGTATTTCCCCAAATTCCCATAGAGTTCCATTGTAAACCTACTTGCTTATAGAAAATCAACAAATTGAGATATTTTAATGCAACAAAAACTCATATTAGCTTGATTATATTAAATTTTTCTTTGATGGCCTAAGTAGGAATTGACTTTAAAAACAAAATTTTTATATTACTTGTTATAAGCAAAATTATAATTTATTTATACTAGAAACCCTCTAATCCACCTGTCTCGTAATCCGACGTTCTGCCTACTCCGATGCAAGCAGACTTGGTCATGTTCATTTTTTTTTTTTTTTTTCCTTTCACCCTTCCGTAAAGTGTGATCTTCCTTCGATCCATCTCTCCGTCGCGAGGCGTGGTCACCCCCTGTTTCGTTTCTGACGCATTGGGTTGTGAGTAAGTTTAGTTTTTCACTTAGATCGTACAGTTTACACGTTTACAGTACCTTAGTACGCTTTGTTTTGTTCTTTTTTTTAATTTATCGTGTCATTCAGGATGGCATCTAAATGTAAACACATTATGCTAACCATAAAGGAAAAACTTGAGATAATAATAAAGTTTGAGAAAGGTCATTCTAAAACAGCGTTGGGAAATGAATATGGAGTTGGCCAATCGACGGTTTTTGACATTGTCAAAAACAAAGATAAAATACACAAGTTTGCTAGCCAGCTGGATAGTGAAATTGTCACTAAATCACAGAGAATCGTAAGATAATCTTGTCATGATAAAATGGATGAGGCTATACATTTGGTTTGTGCAATGTAGAGGTTTAGGTCTTCTTGCCAGTGAGCCAATTCTGAAGGAAAAAGCTTTCGCTTTGAACAGATTTATGGGTGGTGCAATTTTTACTGCCAGCAACAGTTGGCTGAGTCGGTGGGAAAAAATATCATGGTCTCCATCAATTGACAGTAACAGGGGGAAGCAAATCAACAGATGATTGATTTATACAGATGATATTTGTATTTATATATTATTAAGTGGCATAGGAATTTCAGAAGGACTTCGAGAAACTGATTAAAGAAAATAACCAGGTGCCTGCTCAGATCTATAATGCAGATGAAACAGTACTCTTCTACAAAATGTTGCCATTAAAAACCTTAGTGGTGGAAAGTGAATCAGCAGCACATGCATATAAGCAACAGAAAGCACTGGTCACAATTCTGGCATGCACAAATGCCGATGGTAGTCATAAACTGCCTCTTTTGGTGATTAGGAAAGCTGCCCATCCTACGTGCTTCAAAGCCATTGAAAAAAGAGCTGCAGGCAAAGAAATTACCATTAAAGGCTGTACTGATTTCAGAAGATGCACCATCACAATGCTGATGATCTAATTGATGGTGATATGCGAGCCTTTTTTTGCCAGCGAATGTTTCATTAGTCATTCTGCCACTCGATCAAGGTGTTCTTAAGGCATTGAAAAGGCGTTACTGACGAGTTTTGTTGTTACCTTTGCTTCATTTGATAGACAGTGAGATTACTACAGAAAAGTTAATTCAAAACTTGGAAAGTGTGAACCTCCATCATGTTGTTTTTAATTTAGCAGAAACATGGGATGCCATTTCCGGCAAAAAAATAATAAAATTCTGGAAAAAACTTTGACCCATCGCTGTCAACAGCGAGGACAAAACTATTAATGACAATCTCATCAGTAATAAAGCTTTTGAAAAGTGTTCAGCCAACTGCCTGGGTGTAAAGAGTTTTCCGAGTCAGACATTGTAAACTGGGTTCAGTACGACCAAATGGAAGTTCCACACCACGTCCTAACTGACGAAGAAATCATTGAGAGTGTGATGGTAGAAGAGGTTGAAGGTGAAAGCAATGAAGAGTGCAGCAATATATCCACACAGAAGCTGCAGTACATTTTGAAAGGGGCCTGATATATTTGCTACAACAATGAAATGCAATGCTATTGAAACATTTAATGAATGAAGCTTGCATACAATGCATGAACACCCAGAAACAGAAGAAGATAATGGACTTGTTCGAACCCAAAGATCCACAGACTTCATTTGTCAAATTTGAAAATTCATCACTTGTTAATTTTTTTTTAACATTAAATTTTGAAACTCAACCATTGTAATCATTATGTAACCTTTTCAATGTAATTTTACTAATAAATTTTTAACACTTAAAAAAGAATAAATAAGTAAAATAAAATTGAAAATGGAAACAAGGATAAAAAATTGGCAGTACACAATGTGTGTTGCACACACTCTTTGTGTCACACCAATCACATGGCCATTCGCCTTTTATTTTTATTTTATTTTATTTTATTTTATTTTTTTTGTAATTTGACATTACTCAAAAATAGGAATAGGCGGACTAGAGGGTTACTAGTGTATTTTCTAATTGCCAGAATTAGAAGTTGTTAATAAATAGATAATTCATTTAAAACAGAGTACAGAATGCTTATACAGTGAAACTTAGATAATTCAAACTTGTTTAATTCGAAATTCTGAACAATTCAAATTTTTTACTTAGTCCCTGGAGTTCTGTATTAAAATAATGTAAAAAAATCGTGGATATTTCGAATTTTATTTTGGATAATTTGAATTTTTTGTATCATTGCCCTTAAAATTTTGTGGTAAAAATTGTTTCTGAGACTTTTTTGAGCTAAGGTGCAAAATATTTTAACAGTTGGAAAAGAAATGTGATGGTTTGGAATGTCCACTATCTGAGGATTTCCAAGGAATTTTCTGAAACCAAAATCCCAAGACCACTATAGTTTTTATTTGTTAACTTTAGTGCAAATATATATGAACCTCATAGACAGACCATTCCAACACCTATATTTCTAGATATAATTTTTATCTGAATAGTCGTGAAATATTTTTAACTCCTTGGGGACGAGCGTCACATACACGCACATGATTATTCCACAGTGATTATTCCTACCTATAGGGCAAAACTGGAAAATTTCATTAGCGGCCACTGGCTGGTAAGACTAGTTTTTTAGGTGGCCACTTTCTTTAAACTAGTTTCCACACCCCTTCAGCAGGAGAATTTATTTTACCGCGGGTTGAAAGGTTCGAAGCTTAGGGGTTGCAATGGGAGATTCTCACCACTTACCCTTCCTCCCCCTTTTTACCTTCAGAAGTGCAGCTAGATTTCTTTCGGTCTTAGAGACATGTGCGTGAATGATTTAATTTGGTTGTAAGTTTTTATCCTTGGTCTTTAAGTATTGTTATGCTCTTACTATGGCATTTTCAAAATCTAAAAATGTTTTGTAATAGCACAGGGATGGCCAAACTATTGCACGTGTGCCTCTGTGTATATACCTGTATATTATCGAGCTGATAAATGTTAGTTATAATTCGCTATACCTGAAAAATAAAATAAATTATCATTAAATAATTTTGCTAAATTATCCTTACTTTTATCATCATCGACTTTAAAAATATTTTCGCTATGATGAACTGTTGCCGCGATGAATTGTGCGCGACGAATTGACGCAGAACCCTCTCTCACTAAACTAGGTACTGCCTTTTCGTTCGTTTCCTTTGTTAAGACATCCATACCAGGTATTCTTGACTCTATGTTTTCTCACTTTCTGACATTTCATCCTTGACCATGCGCTACATTACTTGCACCCCTCCATCATGTTTTCATGCATTTGCTTTTACTATTTTTAAACATTGCACTGATGTTGAAACTTTAAAAGCTCCAAAACAACTGTCTGCCTTTTTAAATACATAATCCTTTCTGTGCTCTCATCTCATTGTCTATTCATATCTTAGTATTACAGCTCAAAGTTCAATCCTCTCATTTTAAATAAAAAGATTTGCTGATTTATTTGATGCAAACAGAATTTTACTCCATTAATTTAATCACAAAATTAATGATTTAGCAGTATTCAATTATTTCTCTCGACAGTTGTAGAGGTATTCATTATCAGTTTCAGCTGATGTAATTTTATCTAAGTAATATCAGAAGTAAATAAACCAAAGAGTTGTTAGGAGTAGTGTTTGTTAATTTTTCAAAATTTTCAAATAGATTTGATTGCATGTGATAGTGAAAGACTTTGCTCAGGAAACTACATAACAGAATCACGTTTTCTTAATACCAAAATTTTTAAAATGGCATTCTACCGAAAAATTAGAAAGTATAGCTGACTTTAATGAAACTTCATCATGTAAAAATTGTTAAATTTCATAACTAACCCATATTGGTTATTTTCTCAAAAACTGAAACCACATCATTTTAAACAAAAACTGAATAGAAATAAAAATTATTATAGTATTGGTCGTTATTTTTAGGGTTTCGTTCATCTGACAAAATCCTATTTGTCTCACTCCTCTGTCTGTCTGTCTGTCCATCCGTCTGTCACAGAGCCCGTTCTCAGAAACTGTATATGTTGGAGACTTGAAATTTTGCATCCTTATAGCTGAACACCTCACATCAACCAACAAATCATAAAATTTTGAAAAAAGTCGTGATTAACGGACGTTATTAATTAAAAACCCTATTACAAGATCTGAAAGGCATTCATAATTCAACAAAAGCATGGATTTTTTATCAAATTACAAAAATGATCTTTTCAACGGATTAAAAACAGGTGTCATTTTAACCGCAGATACGGGCTGGCGATTTCTTTAAGGTGCGATTCCTTTTTTTCTACGGATCCCAGAAATTCGAAATTTGTACCACAAGACGGACAAAAAAATCCACTTTCAGAAATTCTAAAAATTATCTCGATCGTACCATAAAAACTCGAAAGTTCGTTAAAAATTGAGAAAAAAATCTTTTATTTTCCTTCATTTGTGAAGGTGACAGATGCCTGATGACATGGAATTTTCAGTGGTAAACGAGAGACTATAAAACAGGTGTGTCTTGTGGTCAGAAACAAACACAGAATTTTTATGACCAACATTTTTTTTTTAATATCGAGTTTTGAGCTACGATTTTTATGCAATCCAGCATAAAATTTCATTATCTTTCAGAATATGTCTTTATTTTTTAATTTTGACAATCGGAAGAGAAGATAATTTTATGGTAATTAATTCCAGAATTGCATTTTTTGCACAGCAGGCCACGTGACAGGGAAAGAAAAAGAGATATTTTTGTACTAGGGTTTGATAATCGCAGTACAAAATTTTTTAAATTATTTTACATATTTTGTTCTTTCGCATCCGGATGTTATTTCATACGCAGATTCATAAAATCTAAATGTAAAAAAAATTGGACCACAACTTTCCGATTTATGAAAAAATCGATTTTTAAACTTATGAGATGCTTTTTCGCACAATTGACGGGAATTTGTTACAATTAGGAAAACTAAAGAATCGATCGCTTTTAAAGCATTGTTCAGAAAGTTGTCACATTTTTAAAAATACAGCATAAATTTTACTTATAAAACATAGTTCAAACTATAATTATTGAATGTCATATTTACCTTGATTAACATAAATATACAATATTACAATTCTGATAAAATTTTACTTAAAAGGTGCTAAAATATACATGAAAAGGTTTCTATAGCATAAAAACCGTCAAAGATGTTAAAATCCCAAGTGCTTTCAACTGCATTATAACAGTCGTCTTCAGGGGAAAAATCAGAGGAGTGAAAGTTCGTGGAAATTCCTTGCTTAAGTAACAGTGGACGAGTCTATTTCAAAGGAAGGGGGGTGGAAATATGGTTATGCTTCAAAATCGCTAGAAATATCTAGTCTGTACCAGATCTTAGATATGTTGTAGGACAATGTATCATTGCAAGTATTCTTTCTTTGAGTTAAAATTTCCAATGATTCCCTGATTATTGATGTGTAGTAATTTGAAGTATGGGCTATGACTCTTGCTTTGCTGAAATCTATGTGAATATCTTGTTTTTGATTTAATCTGAATAGAGCAGTAGAGGGTTTGCTATACTTTATGTCTGTAATATGTTCTTTTCGTCTGTCTTTATTTATTTTATTAGTTATGCATTAAAAAAAATATAATATATACGTAATCGCAAAACCATCTGCCAAATTAAAAGATCTTGCACACCGGAAAATAGACCCAATCCCTAACGATGAAACTTCTGGCATATATGTAATACCTTTTACAGACAAAGCAAATCAGAATGAACCCAAATACATAGGAATGACCACTAGAAAAATAAATAAATAAATAAATAAAAATAAATAAAGACAGATGAAAAGAACATATTACAGACATAAAGTATAGCAAACCCTCTACTGCTCTATCCAGATTAAATCATAAACAAGATATTCACATAGATTTCAGCAAAGCAAGAGTCATAGCCCATACTTCAAATTACTACACATCAATAATCAGGGAATCATTGGAAATTTTAACTCAAAGAAAGAATACTTGTAATGATACATTGTCCTACAACATATCTAAGATCTGGTATAGAATACTAGATATTCCTAGTGATTTTGAAGCATAATCATATTTCCACCCCCCCCACCCCTCTCCTCCCTTCCTTTGAAATAGACTCGTCCACTGATACAAGCAAGGAATTTCCACGAACTTTCACTCCTCTGATTTTTCCCCTGAAGACGACTGTTATAATGCAGTTGAAAGCGCTTGGGATTTTAACATCTTTGACGGTTTTTATGCTGTAGAAACCTTTTCATGTATATTTTACACCTTTTAAGTAAAATTTTATCAGAATTGTAATATCGTATATTTATAAATTTTACTTATTCAATATAAAAATTTCATAAGTGTTGATAATATAGACCCACGACGAGAAGAGACCTGTCAATCATACGTGACGTAGTCTAAGACGAACCCATTTCTTCCAAATCGGAGCGGGGATTTGTCTTCTCTATGCCGCGCCGTAGAGAAAAAAGGAAAGGTTGCCATATTTCCCAAATATGCGAGGTTTTGGCGCTATTTATATATATAATATTGACTTTAAAGGGGAATTACATAAAAGCGTTAAAAATTTATATAAACTATGTTACTTTTTAATTATTACGATAATACAGAGAATTAATTATTTTTGTTTAAGTATAATTTATTAAAAATTTTGTTAAAAAATAGTATTTTTCTTTTTTAATGAATGAATTACATCTCGACTTTTTGTAATAACGAAATACTTAAGAAATACTAATTTACTTTATTTAAGCACATCTTTCATTTTAAGAATAATCAACTGAATTGTGTATTTTTGAATAGGTACTAATAGTAAAGGTAATAATATCCTATTTTGGACTTTTAACTTATATTATCTTAAAACTTAATGTTTTTTTAAATACTTTTAATAACCAATAAAGATATAATTTAACACAATAGTCAATGAAAAATTTAAAAAATAAAATAAAGTAATAATTAAAGATTTTATTTTTAATTTACGAGCTTAATTTATAATATAATTACTAAAAAATTTTAAGGCAAATTAATGATCCAACTATGACATTTTTCTTAATTTATTTTTAGCTCGATGGACAGAAAAAAAAATCTACGGGTTGGGTTGGGTTGATTTTTGACGGCCAATTATCTACACGAGGGATATAGGCCCGGGGGGAGTGCCCTCTGTGGGGGTCTTTCTAAGGGAACCCAATCCGTATTAACGCATGGAAGATCCATGGCTCGAAGAAAACCACGAAAACTCCGAACGATTAGGCCGACGGGCGCGATTGGGATCGAACCCAGCACCTCCTGTCTACCAGCTTCGAGAGCAGAACCTCTCGGCCACTGGTGGGGCAAAAAAAAAAAAAAAAAAAAAATCTACGAGCGGAAAAATTAAAAAATCGATGCATCTGTAGTCCGTTTTAAAAAATGAAGAATATCTATATGAAATAAGTTAAATTAAGAAATGCACTTGACAAAAGGAGGGGGGGGGGGGGTCCTGATGTAAAATTATAAGCGACTTGCTGTTTCAGAATGGCAGTATTTTTTTTCTTGATTTCTGTGCTGTCACGTCCGAAAATTCTGTTCAAAACGCACATTTTGATCTTTTCTACGTTTATTTTTTGCTCTATGGACAGAAAAAAAAAATCTACGAAGGGAAATATTAAAAAATAGATGCATCTAAAATCCGTAGCCCAGACCGCATTTATTAAAATGAAGAATATATATATATGAAATAAGTTAAATTAAGAAATGCACTTTAAAAAAGGAGGGGGGGGGGTGGAAGCTCCTGGTGTAAAATTATAAGTGACTTGCTGCTTCAGAATAGCAGTTTTTTTTTTTTTTTTTTTTTTTTTTTTTTTTTTTTTTTTTTTTGTGTTGTCACGTTCGAAAATTCTGTTCAAAACGCCTGTTTTGATCTTTTCTACGTTTATTTTTTGCTCTATGGACAGAAAAAAGAATCTACGAAGGGAAATATTAAAAAATAGATGCATCTAAAATCCGTAGCCCAGACCGCATTTTTTAAAATGAAGAATATACATATGAAATAAGTTAAATTAAGAAATGCACTTTAAAAAAGGAGGGGGTGGGGTGGGGTGGAAGCTCCTGGTGTAAAATTATAAGCGACTTGCTGTTTCAGAATGGCAGTATTTTTTTTTTTTTTTTTTTTTTGTGCTGTCACGTCCGAAAATTCTGTTCAAAACGCCCGTTTTGATTTTTCCTACGTTTATTTTTTGCTCTATGGACAGAAAAAAGAATCTACAAAGGGAAATATTAAAAAATAGATGCATCTAAAATCCGTAGCCCAGACCGTAAAATGAAGAATATATACATGAAATAAGTTAAATTAAGAAATGCACTTAAAAAAAAAAGGAGGGGGGGGGGGAGCTCCTGCTGTAAAATTATAAGCGACTTGCTGTTTCAGAATGGCAGAACTTCTTTTTTGTGCTGTACTTTATGTACAATCATTCTTTCTTTAGAATGAATTGTTTTCCCTTTTGAGGACTTGTTTAATATTTAAAAAAAAAATTGTTTTGAAAAAAAAAAAAAAAAACAGTTTAAGAATGGCAAAATAAACTAAATGACAGAGACAGTAAAACACAGCTAATCGAGAGAGGGAAAACAGGTTTATGTCAAGGAATGAGCAAGTTATTGGCGCGAAAATTATTTCATTGCAACCCCTAGCTCTTAGTGGGGAATGGTCAAACTGAAACAGCGGGGTCATTTTCCCCCTCCAGTATCGCCTTGCATACCTTCCGTAAAATAGACTCATCTAAAAGAGGGTGTTTCCCAAGTCTCATCTCGTGGTGGGTTTATAATACCACTGTTTTCAAATAGTAATTTCAGCAAATATCTTGAATTCTTGCTTAAGACCATTTTTAAACTGTAGCGTTCTCTACCATTTTGCATGCAGTTTTTTAATGGCGTGATGAGATAAATATTACTTATTCAATATAAAAAATTTCATAAGTGTTGATACCACTATTTTAGAATAGTAATTTAGTAAATATCTTAAATTATTGTTTAAGACCGCCACCCCGTCGATTAATGTATCTATAGATAAGCTGTAGAAAAGAGTTTTGTTCAGATACACTTATGTTAAGAATAGTGTGTTCCCTGGTGGTGAAATGTGAAACTAACAGACCACAATTTTATTTAAATTATAAAATCTAACCAGGCGATTTGTTTAAAACTTTAAGATATTCTATAACACATAATGAAAAGTTTAAAAAATAATGGCCCGAGAAATTTTGGAAAGGGGGCAGGGGGGGGGAACGTAATTTTTTTTTTTTTTTAAACCTTAGTGTTTTTTACCGTTTTATGTGTGGTTTTTTGACGGAGTCCTGAGATAAATGCTACTTGTTCAATATAAAAAAATTCATAAGTGTCGATACCACTATTTTAGGATAGTAATTTCAGCAAATATCTTGAATTGGTGTTTAAGACTGCCACCCCTTCGACTAATGTATCTACGGATAAGTTGTAGAAAGGAGTTTCGTTCAGATACAGTTTTGTTAAGAATCGAGTTCACTACCTAATGGTGGAATGTGGAATTAAAAGAACGTTATTTTATTTAAATTAGGAAATCTAACACGGTGATCTGGTTGAAACTTTAAGATAGTTTATAACACACAATAAAAAGTTTTCAAAAGAATGGCACGAGAAATTTCATGAGGGGGGGGGGTGCATTTTTTACCTTCTTATGTGTTGTTTTTAAGGATTTAATAATTATAAATTATATCAATTTGGCTTTATTAATTAAAGAATAAAGTGTTTTGAAAGGAATATTAAACGAAACCCTCTGTGCGATCTGTGATCACACTTACCCGCTTGTTTTCTTATTCTTGTATAACAATTTATGCAAGGAAATAAGCATCTTACTCCAACTGGTAATATGAAATAAGTAGTTTGCCATATTTTGCTTTTTGATACAACATTGTGTTTGCTGTCCTTATATCCAAATAGTATTATTTTTTTAGTAAAAGAATTTCAGTATTTTTAAAAAGTATTTTTACATGCTTAAATATTTTTTTCTATTTTAGCTGTTGTAGAAAAAGAAAATGTTGTATCTCAGATGAAAGAAATGATTGATGATTTGAAATATGATAACAAACTATTAAAGGACCAAATGTTATCTGAGATGAAAAACGAAAAAGTGTTTTCATCATTTGAGCATCAAATAAAAGAACTCCGGAAAGAAAATTCTAGGCTCAACCATATGTTATATGATGTTGCAAAAGTACTAGAAAAACAAAAAGATGCTCATGATAAATATGAGAAAAAAGAAGCTGATTATTTAGCACCTTTCAAGAAAGAAATAAATAAGCTGAAGGAACAAATTAATAATCTTAAAATTGATAATGAAGATTTACAAAAGCAGTTAGTTCGGATAAGGTATGCCAGTTATTCACAAGGAGCAAAAGATACAAATGATGATAAAAATAAGAAAAACAAAGAAGAAATGAAGACTGATGAAACTAATTCTGCTGATGAAATTCCAATTGATATTAGTAGCCTAAAAAAATGGAATGAATTGATTTCACTTCTTAGTAAAGAGTTGGGTTTGTCTTTAGAAAATGATCCACAATCAAAGGGGAAGCCGTATTCTGAAAGTAGAAAAAATAGCTGGTACTGGAAAGTTTTCCTTCACGATTTTAAAGGTACATTTGAAGATTTTAAAGCTAATATCACTTCCAAATTTTCTGACTACAAAAAAGTGCATGAAAATGCAATCTCGGACATTTATAAGTTTGTAAAAAACTTTTTCACTGTTGAAGAGCAAAATAATCAGCAATTTATTCCACCTGGCGAAGAAAGTTCTCGATGGAATAATTTTGGAGATTTCTTCAGTGATCTGAAAGATAAATGGAGCAAAATTAAAAACAGAATTGATGCATCTGATCTAAAAAGTTTTTTTAAAGATTTTAAGATGCCTGGAAATGAAGAAACTCATCCGTACGAATCTCAGCAATCTAAAAGTTCACCATATGAGCATAATGAAAGAAAGCCAACAAATCTACATTTTGAATCTGAGAGAAAACCTTCCAGTGCTGATTTTGGATCAGATAGGAAATATGACAAAGCACAAAAGGATTCAGAAGATGCTAAATGGATGTTTGAAAGGGCAGCTTTACGTGCAGAACTTCGAGACGATGAAAAAGATGAAGAAGTCAACTGGTTCCTGAAGAAAAATAAACATTTATCCAAAGATAATGCTGAAAAGAAAAAGTATTAAAAATTACTGGAAAAACAGAGCTACTAAATTTTCTGAAAACAGTATCAGTTTTTTCATTATCTGTCCTCATTCATATTATATGAATATGTATGTGTAAGATTGAGTGTGTACAGTTGACTTGTGATCTTGGTTGCTATTAGAAATGATCAAACAGTATATTTTCTCATTTTTCATATGTTACTTTTGTTTTTGATTATTTTTTTGTGTTAGGCATTTAGTTTAAGATGTAGCATTTATATTTTACTTCTCCATTTTTTTTTTTTTTTTTTTTTTTTTTTTTTTTTACCTGCTAATATATTGCATGCCTTGTTTTACCAAAATTGAAAAAATATTTATTTCTTAAAAAGTAAAATCATTTGTTCACTTTTATACTTGATAGATGTTGTTTTTATTAGTAATAAATAACTTAAATGAATTTAAAGTGATTTAATTAATATATATATATATATATAATAAATTTGAAATCACAAATATATGAAGAAATTGATAAAGTGCTAAAGATGATATATACCTCTAGTTTGTATTTTATGATATTTGTGTACTTTTCCAGACATGCAATGAAATTATGGTGTTTCTCTGTTCATTTGATCAAATGAAAGGTTGTCATGAAATGTGTGTTGTTAGAATATGATTTTTTGAGTAATAAATGAATTATTTTATTGTTATTTATGAAGTGCAAAGTTTTCTTGAAACAAGAATATTAAACAAAAATATCTCACACTAATTTAGAATATACTAAAATAACTTAAAATTTTTTAAAAGCTAAATAAAATGAGAAAAGTAATGTTTTTAGGTGTCTAAACAACTTGTATCATAGTAGATATTAATGTTGACATTGAAAACAAAGGATTATTAGATTTCATGCTTAGTCTTGAAAACTACACAAGCACCTGTTTTATTATTTACTTTTTAGAAAAAATTTTAAAATAGAGGAAAATGCTACTCTTTTTTTCTTTCTTTGTTTTGTTCAGTCATGTATAACTTATACTTAAAAACTAAACAGGGGATATTGATTATCAGAGAGACATTTATTAAATCTCTTATTTTTAAGTTAAGATATTTAACTCATAAGCATTTGTTGTTTATGTAGAACTCTTTTACCAATCTTGTCTCTTGTTTGACATTGTATAATATGTAATAGTTGTGTAATATAAGTTCTGCATAATTAAGTGCTGTATGTATTGCTTTGAACAGCTTGAAGATTTTTTATTACAACCTACAACTTCATTAGCCCCCATTAAATATTCCATTTAAGTATTTTTTTCAAACTTGTGTAAAAATATGATCAGTGCTTTTCATGCCTTTCCAATGTTAAGAAAATGTGTATACTTTTTTGTTCAATTTATTTATTTTATGTCAGAATATTTTTGCCCACCTATTTTGTGTGTAACCTTCAATCTACATATAAAGGAAAAAAATTTAAAACCATACATGAAGATGAAGGTTTATTTGTAATTGACATTCTGCGTATGGTTTTAAATAATGTGGTTGAAAGGTTTATTTACATGTGTTTTTTTCATCTGTGATAGTTTACCGAAATTACAAATCTCAAGTATTCTTCCCTCTTTTCAATTAATTTGTAAAATTTTTAATTTGAACATCTATTGTAACACTGGTATATATTTGTGTAAACAGAAAAAATGTACAAAAACACCACTGAATATTGCATATTTAAAAGTGATGTAAAGTTCATAAATTTTAATAAAAGAACTTGATTAGTCTATGTTTTAATTGTTGCAAACTGTCATTATTAATTTAAGAAAAAAAAAACATAAAAATATTTTGTACAAAAGGGGTCAAGGGCAGAGCTGTGCCTGGTCCCTGAGTACATATACTACACACTGAGTACACATTCTACACACAAATTGAAATACTTATTAAAATTATTTTGGCTCTTAACATTTATATGGAGAAAAACTTGTAGACAATCTCTACCAAGCATCAGCATTTTTGTCACTGACCTTGTTTAATGTATTTTTAATTGTTGATAATTTTAATTTCAGTGCTTGTTATCACCACAATGCTTTCTTTTCACTATATTAACCTTGCTACTTTTAGAGATTTTACTTGTATTTTTAGCCAAGATATTTTGACTCTTTTAATATGTAGTTTTTATTCATATCATATCATTAGTGTTTCACGCTTTGCTGTTTTTCTTATCATATTTTTATGACCATTTTTTAACTTTTTATAATATGTCTTTGTGTTTTGTGTTTTAGCCATGTCTTGGCACAGCATGTCCCTAAAGGGACCTTGTGCCATAAAAATTCAATCAACCAACCATTGTGTGCGACATATTACGTCAGACGTAAGTGTTTTGATAAAAAATATTGCAAAAACTTGGAGATGGGAAGGAAAGGAAGAGTAATTTAGGATTGTAAATTGTTAGGATAGTAAATAGTATTGTTTATTTTAATTTACTATCTTAAATCATAAAAGCTATGGGGAAAAGTTCTGTAACGCCTATTGAAAACATGTATTTTGAGCATGCAGTTTTATTTTCAAAGTTCATTGAGTTTCAAATTTAATCAATTGCTAACTAGCTGTGTGGCCCTCTAAGTGTTGCATTAAATTGCATGGGGGCTTTTGATTGTTTGGAGGAAAAATAAATTTAATTTTATTGTACATTTAGAAAAGTTATATACTGTTGATTTTGTTAAATACTAAAGTAAATTTCAAGTAAGAAGCCATGTTTACAATGTGTAGGTTTAAGAGTTATAAGTAAAAATATGTTTTCAATGACATCATTTGTTAAAAGCATTTTGTTCTTTCACGTTTTGCTTCTAATTTCGAAGCTGGTGGGATGAAAATGGCATCATTTGGGGGCAAATTTATGCAAAAATATTTCAGTTTCATGAATTAAATGCTTAAAAAATGTTAGTTGGATAAAAATCTGTTTAAATTTTTCTTTCTTTTTTTTTTTTTTTTTTTTTTTTTTTTTAGCCTTCTAAAAAGTATTTTTCAGAAATAATTTAGTTCAAAATTATATTCTTTAAATTCACTTATTGTGAAATAGAAGTTAATATTTCTCAGTTGAATGCAAGAAGCTTAAACTTGTGTAACCTCTTTGGTTGAATATAAAAATCAAAAAAGCTATGGTGTATTAATTTCTAGATGTCAATTTGTTAACAGATGATATTTCATTATCCTGATTCATGAAGCTTAAATATGTTATAATTTCTTTTAATGTTTCATGATGTAAAATTTAATCTGGATTATTTTTCACTATCTCTTTAAATAAAAATATAATTTTTATTTCCAATTTTAAGGAGAAAATAGTGTCAATAAAATATAATCCCTATCATTTCCCCTTTTTATCCACAACAATAGAGGAATTTAGTTGTCACTATTACAGAAATGTCATTAAAAAATACTAAAAAATTAATATATCAGAAACAATTTAAAATTTTCAACAGTTATTAGGATATGTTTGGATCCTTATGAATAATCAGTTTTCTTTAAACTTGTAATCAGCCCCATTATGATAAGAGTAGAAGTAAAATACAAACATATGCTGACAGATTTTAATGTAATAGATGCATCATTTTAAAGATATTCTTACATAAAGTTCAAATTTTTTCATCACTTTAAAAAAGCAGCATTATTTCAAATAATTGAATAACTCATAAAAAGGCACATCTACTTGTTAAAAAATTAAAACTGATTTTTCAAACCAATGTAGCTCTCTCTGGTGTCCAAATTCTGCTTTTGAAAAAAGAAAAAAATCTTGATTTAAAACTTTTTTTACAATTTTAAATTATTTTGTGTTGTTTAAATAAGTGTTGTTTGCAAAAAACAATGTGCATGTTATAATTATTGCATTTCACAATTAATTCAAAAAATTGCCTGAAACCTGGCTGTTAGTAGAGATGTATTATTTTTAAAGATTGACTGAAAATTCATTTTTATTTTCGCCTAAAAATCTGAGTTCGCCGTTTGATTTGTTTGAAACTTTTACACGCACATACTTATGTATGTATGTATTTTATAAATGTGTTTCTGTACATGTATAATTAATTTTATAATTGAGTATATTTATTTATGTATTAATCGCCTAAAACAAATTTTGAGGCATTTTCTTTTTGGCCAAAAATAAAAAGATAACCAAAATTCATTTTTGGCCTTAAAAATCTGTTTTGGTCGATCTTTAATTATTTTAACTTCAGTTTAAGTAGAAATTTGAAAGATTGGTTTAGAAGGGGAAAGCCAAAAAAAAGTGTGATAAGAAATGGCTGAAGTTTAATACACCCTTTCTTTCTTTTGAAAGAAATTGTCAGAGAAGATGAAATTTTGTTTCTTTTTACACTCGTTTATTTAACTCAACTTTGTTGTAAAGATGGAAATTTGTAATTGATTTTTCATCTACTTCCTGATATGCTGTAATTGTAAAAATTATGTACCTACATAGATTTGTTTTCAATGACAATACAACATTATAATATATTTAGAACTTAATTATTAATTAATAATTTAATTTTAAGGCATCTTTGCATTAGCCTGTCACAGGTGATAAATCATCAAATATTCTTTATGGTTACAATTGTATATAAATTTCAACAACAATAGATTTAATTATGCGCCAAACCATGCTCGAAAAAATAGGTCAGCTGACTGTAAAACAGCCAAAATGAAGCATTTTAATTACTAAAAGTAGAAAATAAAAATAAAAAGTATAATATGTATATATTTTTAATTATGCTTCAATCAATTAACAATTTCATATTACAGTCTGACCTCTATTTAACGAAATCACTAAATCCCGAAAAAAAAGTTCGTTATAGGGAAAATTCGTTAAATAATGATTCACATTTTAAAATACTTTAAACTACATAAAACAGATTTTAATTTCATAAACAGTAAATAATATTTTAAAAAGTAATTAATCACACTTTTTTTATGAATTATATCTATTTGTTTTATTTATTTTACCCATCAAAAAGAAATCTGCAAGGAAAAAAAAAAAGAATAAAACAAACCTTGTTCAGGAATACACTGTATTTTAAATTTTAAGAAAATAATTTTATATTAAAATTCATTAATTTTAGCAACATTATTGCATTTATTATAACAAGTAATTTTAAACATACATTGCCACATGTGTCCTTAAAATTAATTACTGAAAAAATCTGTTAATTTTTTGTTTGAAAAAGTATTTTCTCTCATAATGTCTCACATCTTTACAATGCATCAAAACTCCCTTCAGCCGCATTTCTTCAAACTGTAGTCTGTGTCAGATTGTTTCAAATGATTTTAGCATTTCATCGTATGAAGGTTTGGTGATTTCTGCATCATGATCATTTTCATCTTCATTAGCATTGTCTTGGTTGGTGTATTATTTTTATTTTTCACGCTGTCCAAAATATCCAATTTAGTTAGTGTTTCCGAGGTCTGAACTTTAGAATCAAGTGAAAGAAAATCATTAATCAGCACATCATCGTTAATTTCTTCTTTTCCCTAAGTTCCGCTAAGTGAATATTGTCTTCGTCCTCTGTATTTTCCGAATTCTCATTGATGTCAAAGAATCCAGCTTTGGCAAAACTGTTGAAAATAGTATGATCTGTGACATCATAGTTCCATGCTTTGGAAATTTCTGATGTGATATCTGGTAAATTGATCCTTGGCATGGATTGATTACATCATGTAACACAATATTTGTTTCTGGGTAATCAATATCATTTTCTAATTGGTTCTATCATAAAAACATGAAAAAACTTTACTTCCCTGCAAAAACTTTGCTTTTGTGGTCAGGACAACGAAAAGTTGAAATTTGTGTATTGTCGTTAAGGAAACAGTTATAGAAAAAATCTCACTGACTGTGGATACCTTGAAAATTAAAAAGAAATCTTCATTAGTACCAGATTTATGAAACAAACAGTAATTAGTATTCAAATAAGACTTTTCGAGGATTATATTACATTAGAAAAAATTCTATTTAAAAAAGTGGTATCAAACAAATAAAAAAATGTAAAAGTTGGCAGCTGTGTAAATACTACTGTGACAGCCACAAAAGCGAAGTTTCAGGGGTATAACTAATCTTTTTCTACATACTTGCTGCTCAATTAAACAAAAAACATACTGTCAAACCAGAAACAGAACTTTTTTGAAAATTTGTTACATATTCTCAAGCACAGTGATAAGCACAGTTTTCATATTATTCTCCTGCGATACTGTGTTTTGAAACTTTTCATCACTCCTTGATCCACTGGCTGCAGTTTTGATGTAATGTTAGGTGGCAAGTAAAAAACTAACATTTTTCAGTTTTTGGTTGATTTCCTACAGATGGGCAGAAAAATGTAAAAAACTACAAATGTAAAATTTGATGACATTCTGGAATCATGCGTTTAAGTTTTTAATCCATTTTTCACAAATTTCTGATACCATTCTTTGTTAAAGTCATAATCAACCTCCAAAGATTTTGAGCTTTTTAAACTTCTTGGATTGTTGCTTCTTTCGGTTTTAATTTCTAATGTCCAGTCATATTTGCACCTAACATGACAGTTATTATTGCTTTCTTTTTTTTCTCCCAAAGCATTTTTCCTTTTAAAATGTTAATGTCTTTTCAGGCAATCATTGAAAAAGTAAAGCAGTCTCATCTACATTAAAGATGTTTTCTGGCTTATAGTCATAGTCGTTTAAAATTTAACTCAGTGCATCCTTTATCCAATTTTCACTATCATTATCATCAACATCTTTATTTCCACTAGATATTATTTTTGCCACAATTCTGTGTCTTCTCTTAAATTTTTCAAGCGAGCCCTTGAAATTCGTCATATCCCAATACCTTCAACATATTCCTTCGAAGTCACCTGGTGTTTCACCTATGTATTATTGTGCCTTTGGCCTGCTGAAAAAGTAGTAGTGAAAAAGTAATGGCAAGCAATACCCTTGGAAATTTCACAGAAAAATCCTTCTATCATGGAAAACACCATGCAGATTTATAATCCAGAAACAAGATTATCAGACTGAACGTTTAAAAAATAGTCTTTAAATTTTAAACATTAACATTTTTTTCCAGGAATATTGACTAAAAATGTGTAAACATCCTCTGTATCTTATCACCAGCTTAAGTACGTCACTAACTGCATGCAGAAGCAGAAGTACTGCATTATAAGGCAGACATACATTTACTATTAATTAAAAAAAACATGTATGTAAATAAGGTTCAATTTATTTTAATAGAAAAATCAAGTTAAGTATTTTCAATGTATTTACCATCAGCACACATGTAGAATGCATGATTTATTGCTGCCGATGGTGGATGCATTGATCATAATTTATTTTACTTTAAAAATAAACTACCTTGCTTAGATCTGTTAGTTTTATCAGTAAATGTGCATTTGCCACATATTCATGTGCAATTAATGACATATTTAAGCAATTGAATATAAAAAAATTACATTTCAGGTCTTCTATAAAGTTACTTTTACACGTAAGACATCATTTCACACTAATTTGAGGATGCTCTTTCTAATTGACTTTTTTATTTTTAATATATTGTGCACTGTATCGAGATTGAATGTTAACTCTGCAGTTTTCCCGCTCAGTAATTATATTAAAATAGCAATTATATTAGTAATCAGTATCAGTAATCAGTAATTATATCAGTAATCAGTAATTATATCAGTAATCAGTAATTATAGTTGAAAGGGGGGGGGGGAGTTTCACTAACAGCAGGAGGAAAGACAATTAATCATCAGGTGATCTTCTTCCATCTGCTTTGGGAAGGTAACTCCCTCCCCCTGTGATTCAAACAGATTTCTCCATAAGACCACTTCGATTGCCACCTAGAGTACTACTCTCAGAGGAAATATAGGAGAAGTCTGTGGTACTACTTATATGAGAAGTCTGTGATACTACTCTAGGTGGCAATGTCACTTCTCCTTTCGGTCATAAGATAAAGATTGATGATAAGGAGACTTTAACGATTTTTCAGTGGAAAAAACAACTTAGGCAATTTTCAAAACCTGTTTAGAAAAACAAGAAACGATTCACTTTTTAAACAAAGTTAGTAATGTTATTTTTTTTTTAAACAAAATTAATCAATGTTAGTAATGTTATTTTATTTTAACAAAGTTAAATAATTTTAGTAATGTTATTTTATTTTAACAAAGTTAAATAATGTAAGTAATGTTAATTTTTGTAACAAAGTTAGTTATTTTTTTTTTAAGGATGCTGAATTTTTTTGAGAAAATTAAATATTTGCAACATAGCAAAGTTAATTAATTTTAATATATTTTTTTCCAATAATGTTAAATAATTTTAGTGTTTAATTAAAAAAAAAAAATTATTTTACTAAATTTAAATGTTAATTTTTTAGCAAAGTTAACTAATTTTAGCGATCTTATTTAACGATGTTATTTGCTAACAAAGTTAAGTAATTGTAACATTATTTTCTAACAAAATTAAATAATTGTAATGTTATTTTTTATGATATACGATATGTTTTTAAAATTAAGTTGTAACTTTTTTTTTATAAAGAAGTTGCAGCTATTTTAGCACAATACTTTAATTTTAAATAACTTTAGTAATGTTATTTTTTTTAAACAAAATTAAATAAATTTATTAATGTTATTTTTTTTTAAGTTATTAAATTTAGTAATGTTACTTTATAACAAGGTTAATAAATTTTAGTAATGTTTTTTTTTTCTTCTTAAATCAAAGTAAAATATTTTTTACAATATTATTTTCTAACAAAATTATCTAACTGTAACAATGTTTTTTAACAACGTTAAAAAATTGTAACACTATTACTTTTTACGATTTACAATATATATTTTTACGGCAGCGTCAACTATGTATTTTTTTAACAAAATTAATTGCATTTATTTTAGCGTGATACTTTTAACCCTAAATAATTTTAGCAATATTAATTTTTTGAACAAAGTAAAATAATTTTATCATTATTAATTTCTTACGAAATTAAGTAATTCTAACAATATTATTTTCTAAAAAAAAAATAAATAATTGTAACAATATTATTATTTTTTTTTACAATATGGGGAGGCTCTGTCCCCCTACGAGCTACGCTCGCCAACTCCCGTCCAGACACCGCAGTCTCTAAAAGCAGGCTAATTTGCTCTGCTTTAAAAAGATTACTCGATTACGGAAAATTGTTTGATATTATCATCACCAGTGGGGGACTTCTGTAATCTGTCTCAAACAGAATGAAAAAAAAATCAGCACTTTTTCACTTCCTTTTTAGCAGATGAGTGGGGCTGTGGTATGGTGTGGTGTGAATGTAGACTAATGAGATTGGGTAGTCTGCTGTATGACAGAAAAAAAATTACGAATTTATCTAAAAAAGAAAGAAAAGGGCAACACTTTCATTTCACTTTCGACAATTTCTATAGCCCCCATCACTCTACCCCTTCAGTACGCCCGTCCACGAGCCCACTGATATATAGTATTTTTTTTCAACATCCCTTTTTCTATACACTTACGAAAGGCACAACGATAAACGAGGTATCGTACGAAAGGTTTTTGAAATAACACGATCGCATTTGTGTAACCCTATCACTATGTCCTGGGGTTCAAGCGGACCCCAAGCACTTTCAACAAGTTGTCAAGAATATGTTGAAATTAATGTAAATTTAATATTTTTTGGTATTAATAATAAAATTTATTATGAAAACATCAGAATAAGCGTTAATTATTTTAAACCGAACTAAATAAATGAAAAAAGTAATTTATAAGATATTTAAACCATATTAAACATGTGTATTATAGTATGGTCCGAGAGGACCCCAGTTCACAACAGGGCATGTTTTGATAGGACATAGTGATAGGGTTAAAACACGTTGTTTGATTAAAAATTGCAGTTAATTAAAAATAATATAAAGATGTATCAGCAAATGATCTCGAAGATTATGCTGCGTAAGTACCAGTGCTAAAGTCTCGCGCGGTTTCACTGGTATATTTGCATAAAAACTATTTTCTTATTTAAATATTTATATATACATATATGCTTTGTTTAGTTTTCTTTTTTAATTAACTTCTTATCAACCAGTTTGCATTATTCCTCATTTATCCAACTAATAATTTCAAATTCTAAAACTAGATTTTAAATATTATCTACTAGATGGCAGCACTAAAGGTTGTAGCAAGATAAGTTATATTATAATTAACTAGATGGCAGCACTAAATATAAAGGGATTGCAAATGAACTTATAATGGACTGGTAACACCAAAGAACTAAAATGTTCTTTGTATCGTATTACCACAGACTTCTTATATTAGAAGTCTGTGCGTATTACCAGCGTAAAATTCGCATCTTCACCTTTGATACAAGAAAATAATAGATCGAACTTTACAAGCGCACGTTATGCGCCTTTTATAAATATGAACAATTAAACATTAAGAAAAAAATATGATCATAAGAATTAAAATTTATTAAAAATCTTAGATTTTTAATTTAATGAACCTGCTATTTATAAGCAAAGAATAATTTTCGCTATCCTATTACATGTATTATACTTTACAATAATATTTATTTTATTTTTTGCTAAGTATTCATGAAAGTATATCATGCTAAGTATTTCTTTGCAAATAAGGTGGCGCGCAAGTAAATCTTAACTGGCAAATCTGCAGATGAGGGTCTCAACGTCAGCTCTGTAAGTCATTGTTGTCAGGGGCGCGCCGACCTCTTGTGCAAAGTGTGCGGCGCACACAGGCGCCAGGATAATAAAGGCACTAAGCAATTCAAGCGAGGAAGAAATATTTAAAAATACATATTTTTAAATTTTATTAAAATTAATTATTCTTGAAATTTTAATTATATTTTATGGATTTACACCTCAAATAAATTACTTACAATTTATTAAAAGTTATTATTCTTTAAATTAAATGTGATAAATTAATCAATTTCAATCCAGAACGTAAAAATTTAACTTGAAACATCCCCCCCCCCCCCAAAAAAAAAAAAAAGAGGGCATTTTTTAGCATTCTATTTAATGTTAGATTCCACCGAGGACACTATTTCGGATACACTATTTGAAACTGTTTTATTAAAACAAAAAATAGACAAATACAAAAGCTTGGGGATACGAAGACGGATTTAATTTGCCTGAAAAAAAAAAAAAAAAAAAAGAATAAAGAAAAGTTTTAGATTCAAATTTTCATGCATTTTACGTGCTATATCCAACTGGTAGTCTAAACTGGATAGTCAATGACGTTGTGAGTATTAATCATGAGGCTACTGAGTTTTATTTTTACTATAACTAGGGGATCGTACCAGGGCTTCCCGGGTTACCGAATATATTAAAACTATTTTTTTATTGAAAAGTAATATTTTTTTACATGCAATATATTTCTTAGATTGCCCACTAAAAATAAAAAAGAATTTTTCACATGAAAAATATGGATTATACAATCAAATAATTTTTTTTAAATTTTTAAAAGCAATTTTTTCGCATTAGCCGCATGCTAAGAGTTATTAGCCCAAGATTTTGCTGCTTACGACATCATTATATTTTCTGATAATTTCAGAGCTTTAAGCGCGTAGTTCAATTACATGTGACATGTCTGTTAAATTTATGTTTTATTTGTATTATTTTATTTATTTATTCATAGAGGAAGTTTTATTTTTGTTTACGGAATATCAGTCGTGAGAAAATTATGAACTCTTTATGTTGTTTTAAGGGCAAACGGATTAATCATTCTTAATCGAGCTCCACGCGATAGAGATAAATTTAAAAATTAACCTCTCGACCCGCAATCACCCTTTTAAAAAAATTGGTACTTTAATTGGATCATTTTTAAAATCATTTTAACTCAAAACGTGAAGTCACGATTGTCAGCAAAATCATTGCATGTGAACAGTCGTGCTCTTAACTCCAGATTCCAATCTCAGTATCGGAGAGTAAAAATTGCTGTAATTTGTGTTTTTTGACGCATTTGTGTTAAAAAGTTTAGTTTTATCTAAGAAAATCATCGTTTTCTTTTAAATATGATGTCATTTTCACTTACATAAGCATTTCACCTAGTGTCTGAAACTTAGTACGCATACAGAAGGAAAAAAAATATGGAAACTTTATGAGGAAAATGCGTGTTTTCAAAAGCAGTAACGTAATTTTCCGTTCAAAGTATTATGTCCCTAATGCCATTTTGCACCATCAAATCTTATACAACAATTTTTATCAACAATTTCGAATTTTTATCAGATAATCACATGAATAAAGGTAAATAAATTTCATTATTTCTCTCTTCTCTGCAATAATGAAAGCTATCTCATTACCACCATTTTGAAGAAGTTTCATATAATACTTTTGAAATTAAAATATAATAATGGGTTATTAAAAAAAAAAAAAAGAGCTAGTGCGAGCACATCTACAAATGAACAGCTTCCAGTTAAAAATTTATTAGTAAATTTGGTTCAGCAGAAAGCTCAGGGCAGATGACTAAAAAACATTCTTGTGTTTTAAATATATAGATTACATAAAATTATGAAAAATTAAATTATGCAAATTATGCTATTTTGATAAAATTACAGTATCATGTCTATAAAATTTTATTAGTAGAGAGAATTTTGAACAAAAACTTTGGGAGCCTGATATTATTTTAAACCTCGAATTATTACCAAGATATTCTTTGATTGCTTGTCTAACTCGGCGAAGCGAGCATCCAAGAGAGAATCATCCAGTTCTGTAATATAAATCGCTATTTTTCAGACAAAGAGCAAGCACACTGTGCGTTACTGCTTTTCCATAAAGTCACTCTAAATATTTCTAAAACATTGCGTTTTATAAGTGTGTGATTTGGATTACGTTATTTTTAAAAATAATGCATTTTCTCCTCCGAAAAATTTCAAAGCAGCTGGGGTGAAAATGACGAACTTCTACAAAACATATTTCAGTTTTAATAATTAAAATATACGCTTTTTTTATAAAATGACGTCAATTGCATACGCTAAAGCATCCCACTTTTACGATCCCGTCTTAAACAACATTTATAGAACGGTATGCAAATGACACCATTATCGCGAAATAATACACAAACCCAGCAGAAAGCAATGGCGCCATTTAAGAAGGTCGGCAATACAATCTCGGGTAATTAATGATTTATATGACTTTTCTTTTTTTTTTTTTTTAATAATAGCTCCATGTGTTATCATTTATATTTGTTTCAAAATTCGGAAAATGTAATTACACACGGATTAGTAAAATTGGATTTTTTCAGGTCACACAAATATTCTTTAAAATACATTTTTGTAAAGAGAAAGTATTGTATCGCTTGTAAAGTTAAATTGCAATAAAATAAAAATAATTTAATTGATAAATAAAAAACAAATAAAGCTAAAACTCACCGAGTTTTATAACATACGATATTCTTGGCATAGCATGTATTTTAATTTCCTTTTTTTTCAGTTTTTATGAGCAAATGGCAACAAAAAGATACAGCAATCTACTATTTTCATTTTTTTCCCCTTTACTTTCATCAGAAATGGAGTACTTCAGTTGCCACAATTACAAAATTGGTGCTAAAAACTATTAAAAAAAATATCTTAAAAGTAAATTAAGATACAGCTTTCAAACAAATTGCATTTAAAAAGAGCATTTTTTTCCTTATACGACGGTGTAAAAATTTAAAACATGCGATGTTTAGAAGTTTAAAAATTTGCAGTAGAGAAAATTACAAAACCAAAATTTCATTTCAAGTTTCAAAGTGTTGTCATTCGCAAAATGACGTATGCGTTACTCACAGATATGTTTGTTCTTTATAATATAGATAGCATAGCTGCCAAACTTTACGCTTTTTTGCTACCACTAAAATTTAGAGAAGATTTTCACCTTCTTTAATCGTGCGATTTCGACCATTAAATAAAGCAATATTCACAAGAAAATTTTAGTGATAGGAAGAAAGCGTAAAGGTTGGCAGCCATGAGATAGATAGATATACTGATAAATATATATATTTTTCTTCTTTTCTGTTTCTCGATGGACTATTTTAACAAATCATTTAGCTGTAAATCAGCTTAAAGCCATTTTCTGAAATCTGAAACATGGTTGTCGATTTTTTTTAATTCACAAGGTAAATTATTTTATTTTCCAGATTTTGTACCCTTATGTATTTTTTCTTTTACATATTCGTTTTATAATTTCTATATATATATATTATACCTTTATTTATTATCCTCCGGTACGGTATGCTATTTCTTTCTCCCAGCTTATTTTGTGTCCAAAAAATAACGTTACCTTACAGAAGCTAGCTGTAAAACAAAGCATTACGATTAAATACTCTTTAGCAATTTTTTAAACTTCTAAGCATCGCACATTTTCGATTTTTATACCGTCGTATTCAAAAAAAAAAAGTTTTTTTCAATGCATTTTTTTTAAAAACTGTCTCTTCATTTATTTTTGAAATATTAAATTTTTTTGTAGTTTTTGGAGCCATTTGCTTAATATTGGCAACGGCAGTACTCCATTTCTGTAGAAAGTAAAGGAAAAATAGTTTTAAAATAGTAATTATATATTTTTGTCGCCATTTTCTCGTAACAACCTAAAGAAAATGTAATTAAAATAAGTGCTATTTTGAAAAAAAATATAAACGAATGATTTCTGTTAAAACAATGGAGCTATTATATACTATATTTAATTGTAAGTATCTATGAATCATTAGATAGCAAGGTTTTTTTTTTCGGTTTTCTTGAATGACAGAATCTTTTTGCTGCATTTGTGCATTATTTCGTGATAGTAATGTGCTATGCATGCTTTACTGTAGATGTTTAAGAGTAGATCGTAAATGTGGAATTCTTAAGCGTCATTTTACATAAAATAAAACGTGTGTTTTCAGTCTAAAAATTAAAATATGTTTTGTACTGCAGTAGAGTTCCGCTTAACCGAGTTATTAGCCCGACCCGAACCCGCAAATTTCATTTTAAGTCAACCCGCAACCCGACCCGAACCCGAAGTATATCAACCCGCCCCCGACTCGAACCCGCAATATTTCAACCCGACCCGAACCCGCGATTTAAGGAAAGCAAATCATGTTTTAATACCGTTATGAAAAATTATCTACGTATCTCTAATAGAGGTCTGCACTGGTCGCGGCCGGTACCGGGCCGCGGTGGGTCGGCAAAATTTCAAACTGGCCAGGCCGCTTTATTAGGACAGTTTTTTCATCGGGTCGGGCTGATAAACAAAATAAACGGTCCGGGCCAGCAAAAAAAAAAAAAAATGAACGGCCCTGCCAGGCCGGGCCGATAGATATAATTAAGCCGGTCTACCGGCCCGATATAAATATTTAGACGAAGCCGATAAAATTATAAACGGGCCTTGCCGGGCTAGGGCCAAACTTTTAAGTTTTACACGGGACGGGACGGGGAGGGCCGTTTCCGGGCCTGGTAATTCCGGCCCGTGCAGACCTCTAATTCTCTAATATCATTTTTATGTTTTACAGAGAAGAATGAACAAATCTATATTCTTTAATATTCAACTATAGTGAAACCTTTGACCCGATCCGATGCAGGACTCTAAATGGTATAAAACAAAAAATCTAATCTTTAAATATGCTTTAAAATTAGTTGCGGTTTCAAAAGTTCCATTTATAACGATACACCTTGTTTTACACAAGTGGCCATCTGCCTTTAGTTTATCAGCAGTTATTATTTTGAAAATTTTCCCGTCTAACATACTGCATCGCCTATCACCACAATTAAATTATTCACTTGATAGACAGGAAGGACCATTTAGCATTTTGCTGCATATTGTATTTTTAAAATGCGATAAAAATATAATGCAGTTTGTTATTTCGAAGACTGGTGAAAGGATGACTAAATACAAAACAGACAGGGATACATTTTGCTTTTGTGAAACTTTGATCTGCAGTTTATAAAGGCTTTTAACGGGAAAAAATATTTCCCACATTCTTTTAAAAAAGCGGGTCAACCCGAACTCGACCCGCAAGAGTAAAAAAGCCAACCCGAACCCGAAACAATGAAAGCCAACCCGACCCGCACCAAAAAAATTAAGCCAACCCGACCCGCAACTGGAAAATATAGCTTCAACCCGACCCGACCCGATGCAGGACCCTAACTGGTGGCTTCTATTATTATGAAACAGCCATTATAAATGAAGTGTTAGGTGAAGATGAAAGATCAGCCGTAAAAAAAAAAATTATGGCCATCCCCCCCCCCCCCCCCCCATTCTGACCAGAAAATAAGTGTTCTAACTTTTTACGGCTGCTCTTTCATCTTCACCTAACACTTCATTTATAATGGCTGTTTCATAATAATAGAAACCATCAGTCCATCAGAAGAAAATGGAGTAATGGAAATGCCGGGGGCGACACTAAATTCTGAAAAAGCAGAATTCCTGTTCTCTAGTTTATATATTTTTTAAAATTATACTATATTTTGTAAGATTTCATTTGTGATCGCATGTAAGTTTTTATGAAACGATAGTTTTTCAGAGAGCGATATAGGGCGCAAGCTGAAGTTTTGCACACAGGCGCGTAACAACTCAGGCGCGCCCCTGATTGTTGTTTAATCTCACTTTGCAAAATATTTAATATCTACAACTCACAATTTAATTTTTAAGTTATATCTATATTTATAAGCATTTAAGATTCCTCCAAGCTTCCGGAAATTAGAAGCGTCACATTAAACACTTTTTTACGCAAAGGTATTATTCTGATGAACTGCTTATACTTGTAATTTTTTTTTTAGAAAGAAAATTACATTTTTTCAGGGGGGCAAGGGCAACCCACCGTTGTCTCATTAATTTTACATTCGCAGTTTCTTATTCATTGCGCTATATCATGATTGTAGTATACCTTAGATTTCATTTTACACCGTGGCTTTATTAGCAGGAAAAAGATCTTGTTGGGAAGCCCCTCTGTGATCACGTAGGCTAGGTTCAGATCCGGCAGCAAATTTTTCAGTGGCCCCATCTTTTACTTGTTAAATGGATTTAAAAAAAGATGTCTTCATCTTATTAGAGTGCTGAAGGACCTCTATAATACGACTAATATGGCAGAGGATTAAAACCAGATTCTGCAAAATTCATAAAAAAAGAAATCAATGCAAAATCCATTGGTTTTAGAACCTAAAATATAAAATACAAAATATCTTTAAAAATAAAATACATGTCGAAAAATTTTTAAATTAATGTGTATTAGATTGCCCTATCTCGCAGAGTACGAATCCACCAGCGGGCCAGTTGTCAACACTATTTCGGAATAGTAATCTCAGCTTTATTTGATCGTAGAATTTATGTCATTTACTGTTTGGAAATAATGCTGATAATAGGCCAGTTGTATAGGTTACATAAACATATTTGTGTAGTATTTTATTTCATAATATGTAAATTTTGAAATTAATATTAGAAAAAATTAAGCATAGTAACCTATAAAAATTTTAACAGAAATCGATTTCTAGAAGCTTCGAATATCCGAATCCAAAATTTCGGATCATTCCGCCAAGTAGTTTTTCAATTGTGTGTAAAAAAATTACCTGCATTGCAGTTTGTTTTGAAACTAGTAATAATCATAAAAGTACACTAGTGTGCAAAACTTAAGCAACGAATATAAAATGTTAATTTCTAAACATGTGAGTACTGAAAAGAAAATTCTATAAACAGCAAATGTAAAAAGTAGGTGTTATTCTAACAGCATAGCCATCCTATAGGAAGTCTCCATGGCCTCACAAGTGTCACAGTCGCTACAATGAACTGAAATGTGATAGCTTTCATTCGTCTCATTCTTAATCTCATTTGATCACTCCACCGAGAAGTCACCATGACTGCTGCTTTGTGACAAGTCACCAGATGACTTTACAATGAAGTCACCTTGTGACCCCCATCTGAACGTCATTTGGAGACTCCATTGTAAAATCATCACGATAGCTGCTTTGTGACGAGTTCCCAAGTGATGGAAAATGATATCATCTGGTAAGTTTTCACAAAGGAGCGCAATGATGATTTCACAGTAGAGTCTCGGTCACCTGAAAGTCACCATGTGACTTTATTGTGACATTATTTGGAGACTCAACGCAATGCAATGCTCAAGATGACTTCAAAACTGAGTCTTCAAATGACAGTCACATGAGAATCCTAAGATGATCTCTTTGTAATGTCACCTGGTGACTCATCACGAAACAACAGTCGTAGTGACTTCTCAGTGGAATCACCATATGACAACTATTTTAGAGTAATAATGAGGCGAATGAAAGATCCCAAATTTTGTTTCTCCGTAGTGACTGTGACACTTGTGGCCATGTGTGAAAATGAAAGAGATTTCACATCAACTAGGTGTGTTGTAGATACAATACCTATTTGCTACAACTCATGTTTATATCATTTACTTTTGAATACTCACATGTTTAAAAATTAGCATTTTATGCTTGTTGCTTAAGTTTTGCAGACCAGTGTAATTTATATTAATAGTACAGATAAAAGTTACCAAAAATGGAATAAAATACGACAACTGGTGACCATTCACGAAAATTTGAGAACTTCGTTTTGTCACTAGAAATGAAGATCCGGTTAGTCCCCTCCAAAAAAGTTGGTTTACCAAGTTTTTTGGGGGCATTTTAGCTCAGGGAGGGGAGGGGTGTTCAGATATTTTAAATATGTCAAATGGGGTATTGTTTATAATGTATTTTTTTATTCTGAATGGAATGGCACCATCTACATGTCGGTGCGACCATTTGTTACAAAGTTACGGCAGGTTTATGAACACAAAGTCGAAAATTATACTTTGTTATTGAGTACAGCTTGTTATATTTATTTTACGTTCAAAACATGTTCTTTATTACATATTAAATAATCTCAAACTTATTAAATTTTCTTAAAATAGCAATAATCAAAATCTGGGTCATCTGGGTCTTCTCCAATGTCGTTTAATTGTCAAAATCCATCTATTCATAAAATCAGTCATGACTTTGTATTCATAAAAACCAGGGCCGAAACGCAGAGGGGGCATGTGCCCCGGGCGCCAAATGAAGGATTATACCTTTGGAATGGATCATTTTCTTCAGATGGACTGATGGCTTCTATTATTATGAAACAGCCATTATAAATGAAGTGTTAGGTGAAGATGAAAGAGCAGTCGTAAAAAGTTAGAACTCTGATTTTCTGGCCAGAATGGGAAGAAAAAAATGGCCATAATTAAAAAAATAAATAAATAAATAAAATAACTCGGTGAAAGCGGAAACTCGGATAATCGGGACTCTACTGTATATTTCATTTTAAAAATTATCTTTAGAATATTTTTGTTGGTGTTCAGAGGGGAGTCATGACCCCTGTGACCTCCCCCTTGGATCCGCCATTGTAGATTACGTACTTCAGTATTACACATTTTATGATTACATATTTTAAATTTTAAAATAAGTCGGCTATTAGAAAATTAGTAAAATTCTCTTTGTAAATGTACTTTGCGGAAGAAGGGGGGGGGGGGGGGGGCGCCAAAATCCATGCTTGCTCCGGGTGCAAAAAAGGCTAGTTTTGGCCCTGATAAAAACTGCAGTAACTTTGTAACAAATGATCGTATCGACTTGTGGATGGTGTCATTCCATTCAGAATTAAACTAGTCGGTTGTACCAATCCCAAAACTTTCTTCTATCTCATATATGCAAATTCAAAATTCGCTATCACACTGCCGAAATTAAATGGCAATCTATACCCATCATGAGGATTCTAAAGATATGAAATTCCATGCATTAGTTCTTGAGATATGACTATCGGTGAAATCGTGTAAATCGAGCAAAATGCAGCATAGAAGCGCCACCTATTGGGGGATTTACACCAAAACATAATCAGCAAAACTTATGTCAACGTCTAATTGAATCTGAAATTTCTGGTAAAATCCGTCTAACTTAATCTGAAGTAAGATGAAAATTCGTGCATTAGTTCTTGAGATAGAGTTATTGCGATAATCGTGAAAAATGCAGCACAGCAGCACTACCTGCTGAGCAATTTACAGCACCAAAACATAATCAGTAGCAATATACATCAAGGTCTACTCGAATCTGAAGGTTGATGAAATTCGTGCATTAGTTCTTGAGGTAGAGCTATTAAGGAAATCGTGAAAAATGCAGCAGAGCAGCGCCACCTGTTGGACAATTTACACCAACACGTAACCAGAATCAACTCATATCAAGAACTAACTGAATCTGAAGTTTGATGAAAATTTGTGCATTAGTTCTTGAGATAGAGTTATTGCGGTAATCATGGAAATTCTCCAAGATGCAGCATAGCAACGCCACCTGTTGGGAGATTTACACCAAAACGTAATCAGCACAAATGCATATCAAGGATATATCTCAATCTGAAGTTTGATGAAAATCCGGGCATTAGTTCTTGAGATACAGATGTTGCGGAAATCGTGAAAAATGCAGTGTAGCAGCGCCACCTGTTGGGGAATTTACACCAAAAAGTAATCAGAACCAATTTATATCAGGGACTACCTAAATATATTTTTTTATCAAATTACTTGCATTAGTTCTTGAGATAAGCGCCTACAAAATTTGTGTTACATACATACAGACAGAGTCACAGACAGAGATTTTTTAAAAACATGTTTTTTGGGATCTCAGACACCTAAAACGTGGAAATCCGTTGAAAACCGGAAGTCGAAAAATTTCACGAATCACATACTTTCTTCTTGTAAAGATAGAAGAAAGTAAAAATATACAATTAACGATACCCACTTGACCTATTTAAAAAGTTAAGTTTTCTCCCTGAGTTAAAACGCCCCCCCCCCCCCCAAAAAAAAAAAAAATGACAAAATAACGTTAAAATTTACGGATTCATCGAATCTCCATTTCTAGTGCCAAAACGAAGTTCTTCCCGAATTTTTGTGAATGGCCATCAGTTTCAGTTGTTGCTCTAAAAACCAATTTTACCTGCACTGGAGTACAACTTTCGACTTTGTGTTCATAAAATGTGCCGTAACTTTGCAACAAATGATCGCATCGACATGAGGACGTGTCATTCGATTCAGAATAAAACTAGTTGGAAGTGGAAATCCCAAAACTTTCTTCTATCTCATACATGTTAATATTTCCTGAAAAATGCAGCATAGCAGCGCCACCGGTTAGGTGAAAGGTGATCAACAATTGACACTGACACTCTAATCAGCTACAGCTTATGTCAACTTCTAACAATCTTAAGTTTGATGAAAATTCATGCATTAGTTCTTGTGATGGAGCTATTACAACAATCATCATATACTGCAACGTAGTAGCGCCACCTGTTGGGCTATTTATGTCAAAAAGTAATCAGCATCAAATTATATCAAGGACTAACTGAATCTGAAGTTTTATTAAAATCCGTGCATTAGTTCTTGAGATTATTGTTCTTGAGTTCTATTGCGGAAATCACGAAAAATGCAGCATAGCAGCGCCACCTGTTGAGGATTTACACTAAAAAGTAATCAGCGCCAATTTATATCAGGGACTAAGGCACATAAAGTTTTATTAAATTCCGTTCATTAGTTCTTGAGATAGAGCACCCAGAAAATTTGTGTCTTATACATACAGACAGACAGAGTCACAGACTCACAAGCAGACATTTTGTAAAAGCATGTTTTTCGGGATCTCTGACCTCTAAAACATATAAATCCGTCGAAAATCGGAATTCGAAAATTTTCATGAATCCAATATTTTCTTCTTGTAAAGATAGAAGAAAGTAAAAATACATAAAAAACAAGTAGGAAATTGCTCGTCAAACGTGGCAAATGAGGTGCGGTCGTACTATAACTAGTTTTATAAATATTTTTTGCACCCCATATTGTACTGAATGTATATTTTTTTGCACTTCATAAGTGCATAGTCTGTAACATCATTAAAATGCACTTGCAATAATTTTTTTCACATTGCCCGTAATGTAACAGAAAACTTTTGACTGTCCCTGTAATTAAACTATACATCCAATTTTCATAAAATCTGACATGGCTCGACAAAATTTTGCAACAATCATATATTTAAAATTTCAGACCATTCGGAAGACTGTAACATCATTAAAATGCACTTGCAATAATTTTTTCCCATTGGCCGTAATGTAAAGAAAAACTTTTGAATGTCCCTGTAATTAAACTATATTTCCGATTTTCAAAAATTTGAAATGGCTCGACAAAATTCTGCAACAATCATATATTTAAAATTTCAGACCATTCAGTTGGGTAGTTTTTGCTCTGTTATATGCGGGCGGACAGAAGGACGACTATAGGTGCTACGTATTTATATAATTACGAACGCACCTAAAAAGATACAAAAGCAAAACGATATCCACTTGATCTACTTACAAAATTTGAATTCCTCCCTCCCCCCCCCCCCAAAAAAAGAAAGTTAAACAACATTTTTTTTTTGTGTGTGTGTTTGGGGGGGGGGGGGTCATCGGATCTTTATTTCTATTGCCAAAACGTAATTCTTCCTAGATTCTTGTGAATGGCCATCACTTGTTTAAAAGAAGAAGAAGAAAAAAAAAAAACTATTTTATCTGTACTATAAGCAGAATGTATTTCTTTGATTTTAAACACGGAGTTACAGAGATCAGCAAATTAAAAAAAGCACAGAACAACAGCGCTTCCTGTTGGGTATAAAATTTTAAAATTAAATCAACGTATAGTATATACATTTTATCGTTAAAATCAAATATAAAATTTGGTGTATTTCCACACACTAAAAAATATGACAGCTGTAGAGTTAATTGCAAAAAGCATAGCGCTAATATTGCGCAATCGGAGTAAAAAAGAGTGATTCTGGTATCAATGTGGTTAAAAGTGTAGCGTATGAAAGTTACAAGAATTGAGACAGCAATTCGGCAAATCATGCTCTCTAAATTGCACCAGTGAACTGTGGACAAGATTAGGAATCTTTTCCCAAGCATAGGATAGCAGCGCCCCCTGTTGTGCGATCAAAGCCAAAATAGAATCAGAATGGATTTTCAGAAAAGGCATCTTGCATTTAAAATCCGATGCAGTTCCATTCAATAGATGCCAAGATATAGACATCAGAAAATCTTGAAGAGCACAGAGGCGTTCTTATATCCCTAGGGAGCATAGTAGCGTCCCCTGTAGGACGATAAAAAGTAAAATGTAATCAACACCAATTTATGTTAAGGTCTAACTGATCATGGTGAAATTTCGTGCATAGTTCGTGATATATAACTATCGCAAAAACCGTAAAAAAGATAGCATATAGCAGCATCACTTGTTAAGCAATATACACAAAAACTAATCAACACCTACTTATGTTAAGGGCTAACAGAAAATGCAGTTGAGTGAAATTCTGTACATTAGTTTTTAAGATATAGCTATCATGGAATTCGTGAACAATGAAGCATAACAGCGCTCCGTTTTAGGCTATATACACTGCTCAAAACAATTAAAGGATATTTGAAGTTTTATATAAAATAAAGATATAAACGAAATTTTTTTGCCGAAAATAAAAGAAGAGAATCACAAATGCAAATTTTTCTGGTTTTCAAACTGTGGAGTATGCACATTTTGAGTTCGACGTCAAAAACGTCGCTTCAGCGGCAGCGAATGAAATTTGACTTTCAACTGGATAAAAGAGAATGAAGACAAGGATGATCGGCATTCAGTGATTGCTTTGTTTCGATGAGTACGATGTCTCAGCGAAGTCATTTGACAGATTCAGAAGCTTTGAGAATTGTTGGTAGGTTAGAAGGGGGCCAAACTCAAGCCGAAGTAGCGCAAGCCATTGGAGTGTCACAAAGTGTCATTTCCAGGGTCTGGAACCGTTTTTTGGAGAGTGGATGTGCAGGCCGAAGACCAGGGCACGGTCGTAGACGGGCAACAACGCCCAATGAAGATCGGTATTTAGCGTTAACAGCTCGGAGACACCGAACCACGAACGCTACTCTTCTCCAACAACACCTTCGCTCGGCTACAGGCACCACGATTTCAACTCAGACTGTCCGAAACCGGCTCCATGCTGTAGGTCTGTATGCTCGCCGACCGATGGTATGTGTTAGATTAACATCAAGGCATCGTCGCGACCGCAGGGAGTGGGCAACCGAGCATGTCAACTGGAGGAGAAATGAATGGAGCAATATTCTGTTTTCTGACGAGTCCCGTTTTTCTGTGCATCCGGATAATAGGCGTATTTTCATCTGGAAGGACCGTGGCAGTAGGAATAATCCTGCGTTCGTGCACGAAAGTGTCAGATTTGGCGGTGGAGGAGTGTTGGTGTATGGTGGCATCTCCATTGACGGGCGCACTGACCTCTACATTATTCGAGATGGAGCTCTGACTGGTCGCCGATATAGGGATGAGATCCTCAGACTTATTGTAGTCCCTTACGCTGCAGCAATCGGAGATAACTTCATTTTAATGGACGATAACTGCAGGCCACATCGTGCAAACCTGGTGGAGGATTTCCTTTTCGAGGAAGGAATCGTTCGAATGGAATGGCCAGCGTGTTCTCCAGACATGAATCCAATCGAGCACGTTTGGGACGCTCTAGGAAGACGAGTTTCTGGCCGCCAACAACCCCCACAAACTCTCCAAGAACTGGAAAGAGCTCTTCTGGAAGAGTGGGGCAGAATACCCCCAACTCGTCATTAATAGCCTCATTGAGTCCATGCCTCAAAGGTGTTCAACGTTGCTGGCCGCCCGTGGAAACCATACCCCCTACTGAAAATGATTTTCTTTGAAGAAAACACCTTTTCTTATTCTTTTTTTCTCATATGCACAAATTGTGTTTTTTTCCTTTAGTACACAAATGCGCAATAAAATGAATTTTTTTCTGCCAAACATGTGTAATTTATTCTCATATAACCTACTATGTCTGTCGACCATGTATCAATCAGCTAAACAGTTTACCAGATACAAAATCCACCTAAAACTGCAATGTCCTTCAATTGTTTTGAGCAGTGTATATATACCCAAACCGAATCAGCACATCAATTTATATCAAGGTTCAATCCAATCTCAAGTTTAATGAAATTCCGTGCATTAGTTCTTGAGAGAGATCGATCACAAAAATTGTGTCACACACAGACTAATCGACAAACAGACATTTTCCAAATATAGCCAAATCGTGTTCAGGACATCCCAAAATGTGTAAATCCATCAAAAAACGGAAAATGATAAATTTCCCGATTCCAATTACTTTCTTCTTATGTATATAGAATAGAAGGAAAAGTAAAAACACGGTTTTAAGAAATGATAATCGAAGTTAACTCTAAACAGAGGTTAAAATTCATGTTTTAGAAATGGAAATTCAACCTTCATATAATGTCGCATTTCCATATAAAAATCATACAGTAACAGACAAAATTAATTAATTGTTATCAAGAAATTTTAATTTTTGCTCAATTTCTTTTTAAGATTAGGCAACAGCGAGGGGAAAAAATATTTTTAATACTTTCCAACATAGTTGATAAGTGTTTAAGAATTTGGTTTGTCTGTCTGTCGTCTGTGCTGTCCGTGCTCTAACTCGCTTAAATATACCCGGATTTTCATAGAATCGATATATGTTACTGAGGTTTGCCATGGCATGTTCGGTATCGAAAATGAAGCATGCAGCATTGCTAGTTCATTTACAGTGACACTCAAAAGAATTCCCTTCCGTTACGGTCTATGGGGAAAAATTCTTTCCTGTATATTTTAGTGATGCTACACTATTTCAAATTGATTGAAATGAATATATATCGCTGAGGTGCACTACAAGATGCTAATTACAGAATAGGGTATGCATAGCATTCATCTTTCATTTACAGGAACTCACAAAATAATTCGGTATTAATATCGTCTATGAACAATAATTGCTGGAAGTGCGTTTGCAATTATGGTGCGAGTTTTTAAATGTAATTAATTTTTGAAATATTACTTTTTGCATTTAATTCTTATTGATCATATATAGGATTAGACTAAAGATATCCAGAACATTTCCGTTTATTGACGGAAAAAGTTGAAGGGAAATTTTCAACTGTGCTATGCGTTTTCTAAATAAACTAAATTTTAGCATATTACAGAGTACATACCAGGGGATTCTAAATTGTTTTTTCAAAATAAGAGGGGTAATTGTACCTATCCTGACGAGCAATAATTACCATAGAACATGGGCAGGGGCGTAGCTACCGAGGAGCAGTTGGAGCAAACTGCTCCAGGCGCACGAATCCTAAGGGCGCAAAATTAGAAAGAACGATATAAAGATTTGCAAAATTGTTTGAATATATTTTTCATTATTAATCAGATATTATAGATGAATCTTGTTACAATCCACATATTCCTAAGATATTTTACTTTGTGTATCAACTCAACTATATTGATTTAAAACATATTTTTATACACAGTTAAGGTAGTTAAGGGGACAGATCACCTTCAGCAGATATTGCTTGATAGTAACACAATATTTAAAAAAAGTTTGGAGCTGTAATTATTTCTTCGAATTAAACAATTTTTTAAGAGTAAATTGTGCAGATCTTTGTTTACGTATTCCTTTAAATATCTTTAATGAAAAATAATTAGAATTTAGTTTAATTAAGACATACAAATTAAGGATTTTCAAAAAGATGATTTAACATACAAGTGTTGCGCGCAGGATTATAAAAAATATATTCGATACCCACTTAAGAGGCTACTTCAGTCAGGAAAAAACACCCGTTCGCTAATGTTAATCCAATGGAAAAAATTCTAAGATATCTCGTTTGCATTTCAATATTTTTAATTTTTTTTTCTTTTTGCATTGGATAGCTGAGATCGATCTCTACATCGGCCATTTTTTACTTTTTCGATTTTGTTTTCAGGTATTTTTAATTAGGACGCGTTCACATTCTGAACCGGTTTCGAAAATGAAAGCATTAAAAAAAAAAAAATCAGCAAACAAAATCGAAAAAGTAAAAAACGGCCTTTTTACAGATCGACCCCAGCTATCCAATGCAAAAAAAAAAAAAAAAAAAAAAAAAAAAAAAAAAAAAAAAAAAAAAAATCCTTTAAAAATACTGAAATGTAAACGAGATATCTTAAAACATTTCTTCCATACGATTAGCATTAGCGAACGGGTCTTTTCGCGTGACTGAAGTAGCGAAGTAATTTGAAACGATAATCTTCCTGATACATTTTATTGAAAATGTTTTAGAAAATTATCACGGGGATCAGTGTACGGAAATAATGGTAGCGAAAGAAGTCACCTCTGAGAAACCTATATTAACGGTGCAACAGCAATGCCTTAGCTATTTATTTATTTTACGATCTGTATAAGAAAAAAAGAATTATAGTTTGACAAGTTGAAGAAAATTATTGACAATTTTACAAACGAAAAACCATGAAAAGGAAACTTTTGAAGTTATTGTTTTTGTTGTTGTTTTGTGGAAACTAAACATGCATCAATACAGATCAAAAAACAGCAATGAGAACCGGATTTAGACATACTACACATCGGTCCATGGCGACAAAATTTAGAAAGGGGGAGGGGCGGCAAGCTAAATTTTGTGTATATTGTTTTTTGAGATTTTGAAAATATGTCAAATCTCAAATGCAGAATTGATAAGCAGTTCCCTTCAAAACGAAAGAAAAAGTTAAGTATCAAGTTTAGCGTTCCTTAGTACCTGATTATTGCTTATGCAAATTTACACCATTTTTTTCACATTAAACATTATTTAATCTTCTTTACAAATTTCTCATTTACATTTCAATATTTATGTATATATTTTTTTACTTTTGGAATAGAATACATGAAGTTGGTGTCTAAACTTTATACTGTTTCGATTTTTTTTTATTTCTAAGGACACTTTCAATTTCGTATCCAGTTTCGAATTTGAAAGCAGCCCCAGAAAGAAAAAAAATGGAATTATAGGTTATTGGCAAGAATGTTATTAGCAAGATGGTAAAATAACGAGTTTCTAAAATGTTTCACCCCCCCCCCCCCCCCCCCCCATAATCCAAGGTCTGAGTATTTGACAATGACCAAGTCCGACCCTGCGTGCAGTAGCAGCTCTTCAGGGGTTCACAATTACTTTTCTACCAGAATATAAGTACATAAAATTTGATCTGTTTTAATCGTGTGATTTTTTACGATTAAACAACTAGAAATTTTTTTCATGAAATCTTTAGTAGTAAATTGGGAAATTATTTTCCAGCCTCCACTGTCTGCGTGATGAAACGGTGTTGTATATAAGATGAACGTGAGCAATAAAAATAATTTAATTGAGATATAAGAGAAAATGTTCATCAGTTATCGTTACAGAATGTTTGAAAAATGGTTTAGATACCAAACTCGTCGTCTGATTTCTTTGAAAATTAATACAATTTCTGCGACAGATTTATAAAATACCTGCCGACATCATCAAAAACACAACAAATCGTGCTCTGCTAATCTAAAAACGTGAGGAAATTCTAACATACATGCATACATGCACAAATACGCATTGAATCATTGAAAATTTTTGAGAATGGATTTATTAGAAAATTTAAAAACATAATATCATTTTCATTTATTTTTATTGGGGTTACAATGCTTTCCTATTTCGTTCCTGATATATTGCATGTATGGAAAGTAAATTCTGCAATCTTGAGTAATATAACGGTATCAATAGGGTCCTCGCTGCCGATCGCCACTGTACCAAAATGTTTCATTTGGCGAGAAAACTAGAAAACTAAAGATTGAAATCGCCAAATTGCAAGAGATGTTTTTTTCCTTTCGGCAACACTCTCAATGATGTTACTGTACGATTAAATCTTTTCTGTGCAACTCATTATTTGTGTCTTCTTATTCTTAGTGATTCTTAGTGATTCACGACGAATTATTTGAAGTTGGCTAATTTTTCTTTACCGATTAGCCAAATTGATCAGATTAGTCAAAAACCAGTGAGAACCCCGGTCCCGGTGTCAACTTTTATCGTTGTCTATTGGCTAATTTTCTAAACCATTAGCTGTAGAAATATAGTTCTAATAGTAAAAGAGTTTCAAAGTTGTTCTTCATAATCTTAAAAGTAATTTATGTCAAAGTAGTTATTTTTTTAAAGTTACGACGTGTACATTTTTATTCTGTTTCTGGGCTCTATCTATATCTATTAAACAAAAACATAATTTGAAGAACAAATTAAAAAAACAAAATTTATTTCCTACATTGTTTAAGCCCGAGAAGGAATCGATACTAAGATATTTCATTCAATTAGTTCTACATTTAATGTTAAATTTTTGTAACAAATTAGTTAAGCCAATTGAAGATTAAAAAATAAAAATAAAATTCATGCAATATGATACTTAAAACACCCTAAAAAATTAGATTCCATTCAAATGAAATCGAAACAAATCCTAGACTTCTTCCATTTTTAATTGAAAATATTTGTATTGCAGATTTTGTATTATGTTTATGACAATTGTGCATAAAATTATAAGATACATGCAAAATACAAAACTTTAAAAAAAGTCTAAGATTTATTTCGATTTCATTTGAACGGAATCTAGTTTTTTAGCGTGTTTTAAGTACCATATTATGAATTTTATTTTTATTTTTTAATCTTCAATTGGCTTAACTAATTTGTTACAAAAATTTAACATTAAATGTAGAACTAATTGAATGAAATATCTTAATATCGGTCCCTTCTCGGGCTTAAACAATGTAGGAAATAAATTTTGTTTTTTTAATTTGTTCTTCAAATTATGTTTTTGTTTAATATGTTAAGTTTTTTAATAACTACTGCACTCAGACGAACGTATTTCAAAATTAATAGAGAGTATCGCCATCAGGCTTTGATGTATGCGGTATTGCATCACAATGTGGGATGCAGTTTACCAATGTGTAATTCAAAATGTTTCACCACTGTAGTAATGCAGGTTGCGGTAGTTTGGACAAAAACTTCTAATCTGAACGTAAAAAATCTATAATCAAAACATAAAAAATTAACTTCACTTAAATTTAGATACCCTATTTCCCACTCAGGAACGCTATGAATGTAAATGTAAATTGCGTTGAATCCTTACTGCTAATATTTAACAATATGCGTTGAATCCTTACTGCTAATATTTAACAATATTATAGCTGTGATACAGTAAAAAAAAAAAAAAAAAAAAAAAAAAAAAAAAAGTTTTACTTAAATTTTTAAACCTTATTCTCTCCCAAGGGGTGATGTAAATACATCAGAAAATTATTACCTAAGTTTAACTTGGGGTATAAATAGTTCTCATCTTCGAAAAAAAAAATACATTTTAAAATTTAAGTTATGTAATTCCTCACTAAGTTCGTTACCTGCGTAAAAATAGATCCATTAGAAACTTTTTACTAAAATATACACTTGACCAAAGCAAAAACTTATTCTGAAAATATCCTTTTTATTTCCACTATGACGCCATAGTCACCTTTTTAATTTTTGAAAAAAAAATCTAGCTCAATTTAATATTTCGCGTGAAAATCTTTCAACTAAAAAAAAAATAAATTATTATTACGGCTTTTGAAATTTTTGCAACAATGAAGTAAAAATGTTACATTTTCTATGAAAAATGCCCGTTGATTTTCAATGAAAAAAGCGAAAATTGGAATTAAGTAAAATATTTGAATAATGTAAAACAAAATTGGCCCATGTTTCTCTCTGGGTTATAATTCACCCATATGCAAAGGCATTTTACCATTCGTTTTGACCCTGACGTCAGGCAAACGTTTTTACACTTTAAATTTATAATATGATTAGAATTAGTAAAGAATAAAAAATGAGTGGCATCAGGGACAAAAAGGTGGGAAGAAAAAATGAAAAAGTTATGATCTCCATAGGCTTTTTCATGTTAAAATAACATTGAGAAGTGACACTGGAAATAAATAAGTATTGCGCTGCCGCGCAATACTTAAATATCTATACTATCTATACTAATATTATAAAGAGGTAAAAATTGTTTATTGGTAGGAGGTAAGCTCTGGAACTACCAAACCGATTCCAAAAATAATGGTATCAAAATGATGGTGTTAGTCCAACTTAGAACATAGGCTCTATCTTATGTCCGTGTCACTGGCCAAAAGGAGGTGCAGGAGCAAAAAACGTTCTAAAAATGCGATTTTTGTGTTACTGAAGGGCCTAGAAACATGAAATTTGGAATGGTAGTTACTTATAAGATACTAATGATCTCTAAGGACATTTCTTTAAAAAATCGAAATTAAAAAGGGCTGAAAATGCGCGAAAAGCGTTCTAAAAAACGTTCTAAATGGCGATTTTTACACAATTTCAGGAAGTACCAAACCGATTTTAAAAATAATGGTGTCAAAATGATGGTGAGAGCACTTGTTCCAACATAGGATACATTTTGTGTCGGCGCCACTACCCCTACAGGGGATGCAGGAGCAAAAAACGTTCGAAATTGCGATTTTTGTGTTACTGAAGGGTCCAGATACATGGAATTTGGCATGGTAGTTACTTATTATATATAAATGATCTCTAAAAACATTTCTTTAAAAAATCGAAATTTAAAAGTGGTGTAAATGCGCAAAAAGCGTTGAAAAAACCTTCTAAATGACGATTTTTACGCAGTCTCAAGAAGTACCAAACCGATTTCAAAAATAATTCTGTCAAAATGATGGTGACAACCCTTGCTCCAATATAGGCTACATTTTATGTCGGTGCCACTACCCCTAAAAGGAGTGCAGGGGCAAAAAAAAAAACGTTCGAAATTGCGATTTTTGTGTTGCTGAAGGGCCCAGCCCAGATACATGGAATTTGGAATGGTAGTTACTTATAAGATATAAATTATCTCTAAGAACATTTCTTAAAAAATTCGAAATTTAAAAGGGGTGAAAATGCGCAAAAAGAGTTCTAAAAAACGTTCTAAATGGCGATTCTACGCAATCTTAGAAAATACCCAACCTATTCCAAAAGTAATAGTTCGAAATTGATGATGACAGCCCTTGCTCCAATGTAGACTATTTCATATCGGTGTCACTACCACCTAGGGGTTGCAGAAGCAAAAAATGTTCTAAATTGCGATTTTTGTGTTACTGAAGGGCTTAAAATCCTGAAATTAAGCAGGGTAATTATTTATAAGATACAAATAATCTCTAGGAGCATTTCATAAAAAATCGAAATTTAAAAGGGGTGAAAATGAACGAAAAGCGTCCTAAAAAACTTTCAAAATTGCGAATTTTACGCCATCTCAGGAAGTACCGAACCGATTAAAAAAATAATTGTGTGAAAGCGATGGTAACAGCCCTCGTTCCAACATAGGCTGTATTTCATGTCGGTACCACTACCCCAAAGGGGTTGAAGGAGCAAAAAACGATCTAAATTGGGTGTTTTGTCATACTGCAGGGGCTAGCAACTTGAAACTTGGCATGGTAGTTACTTATAAGATATAAATGATCTCTAAGAACATTTCCTAAATAATTCGAAATTTAAAAGGGGTGAAAATGGACGAAAAACGTTCTAAATTGCGATTTCTACGCAATATCAGAAAGTACCCAACCAATTTCAAAAGTAATGGTTGGAAATTGATGATGACAGCCCTTGCTCCAATATAGGATCTATTTCATTTCGGCGTTGCATTTTAAAAAGTGTTCTATATTGTGATTTTTGTGATACTGAAGGGGCTAACAACTTGAAATTTGGAATGAGATTTACTTATCATTACTTATGAGATGTAAATACTCTCTGAGGTCTGAGAAGAGTTCCATAAAAATTTGAAATTTAAAAGGGGTGAAAATGAACGAAAAGCGTTCTAAAAACATAGCGTTTTCTACGCAATCTCAGGCAATATAAACCGATTTCAGAAGTAATGGTTTCAAATTGATGGTGACAGTCCCCGCTCCAACATAGACTATATTTTATGTTGTTGTCACTACCACCTGGGGGTTACAGCAGCAAAAAATGTTCTAAATTGCGTGTTTTGTGTTACTGAGGTCTAACATTTTAAATTTGGAATGGTAATTACTTCAAAGATGCAAATGCTTTCAAAGAATTCTCGAAAGAAAATTCCAAATTTAAAAAGATGAAGTGAGCGAAAAGCGTTCTACAAGAGTTCTAAATTACGATTTTTATGCAATCGTATGAAATACGAAACTGATTTCAAACATAATGGTTGCAAATTGATGGTGATATAACCTGCTCAAACATAAGCTACGTGTTATGTCGATGCCACGAACCGTAGAGTGTTGCAGGAGCAAAAAACTTTCGAAATTGCGATTTCTGCGGTACTGAAGAGGCTAGAAACTTTAAATATAGCACGGTAGTTACTTATAAAATATGAATGTCTTCTAAGAACAGTCTAAAATAAATTCAAAATTAAAAAGGGTGCGAAGGGAAGGAGCGAAAAGCATTCTAAAAGAGTCCTAAATTACGATTTCTATGGAATCTCAGGAAATAATAAACCGATTACAGAAGTTATTGGTTGCGAATCAAGAGTGATAGTCCCTGATCCTATACGGGCTATATTTTATACCGGAGTCACTACCACCTGGTTGGCAGGAACAACAAGAAAGCCTTTAAAAACTTCTAAATTCTCTCTGTTTCAACATTTTTCGAGACATTCTATTTTAACTCTGTTTCGGCATTTTATGTTGGTGCCACTAACACCAGAGAGGTGGTAGACTGTTAGACAAGAAACTTAGAATTTGACATGATGGTTAATTTTAAGATGTAAATGTATTAAGATGGTTTCTAAAATATTCAAAAATTCAAATGAATACTGAAATGAGAGTATGAAATGAGAATAAAAGTCTCAAAATACTTTCTAAATTATCATTTAATTGGAAATAGTTTTAGTTCTTCTTATTAATTAAAATCTCATTTCTGTCCATTGCACTTTTATAATGAAGTTTAGTCAAACTGTGGCTTAATTTGTAATTTTTGAATTATTTCAAAAAGTGTTCTTCTAATAAAAAATAGTCATGCAAATATCACTTGGCATATTTCAACTATTACGCGAGCAAAGCCGCGGGGGTTGCTAGTATGTTATAATTAGAAAAATCTTCTCCGTACTTTTACAAGAAAAACATTAAAAATTTCTTTTTTGTACGACTAAAATTTGCCGAGTTATGATACTTTGAATTTTATGGAATTCTAGTATTTTCTAAAAGCATGTTTCATCCATTATGCAAAAAGTAAAGACAAAAAAAATCTTAACAATAGTGTGTTTTTTATTGGTATTCTACAATGCTTTGAAACCCTTGAAAAGTAAAACAGATATTAAAGGCGGCAGATTGTATAGGCCCATTCGCGCATTTAAAACGAAAACCCCGTCCAATTCGCAGAAAATATTGGTAGGTACTCCGTACTTAAAGAATTATAATTCATTTCACTATTCATTATTTATTTTTAATTATTTTCTTTTAATATGGTGTTAAAATACTTTGACTTTCAAATAAAAGTAAGATTTTAAATCGAATTAAGAATAGTATATAAATTTTAAACTTCAAAACAAAATAGAGCAGAATTTTTTCGAGTGACAAGAGGGCGCACAAACTTTACTTGCTCCAGGGCGCTGAATATGTAGCTACGCCACTGAACATGGGGTCGCAATCTTCTTATTTAGTCACAAATACAGAGTGTTCTACCCTAATCGATCATTGGTTGACGGTAATAATTTTCGGCAAACTGGAGTATATTATAAGGAAACTTTCAATTGACATGCTCACTTTTGTTGTAAATATGATAACACACAAAAAAAGTGGTATAAGTTTCCGTTATACACGCCAGCAGTATGCATTTCACGCTCCACACATTTTGGACTGTGATTATCAGTTCATAAGGTATCATCGATTGCGTGAGTGCCCTGTTTTTCCAGAACTTTTTGTGATGTTATCGCATTTCATACAAAATAAGGTACATATTGTTACATTTTTATTGCAATATTTTTATTTTTTGCAAAATTGTTACCGACAAGCCGACTTTTCAGTTAGGGTGAAACAGCCTGTATTTGCGACCCATGTTCAATGGTAATTAATACTCGTCGGGATGGGTACTACCACACCTCTTATTTTATAAAAACAATTATAATCACCCTGTATACAAATCTATGGGATATATACAGCGCTGCACAAAAGAGAATATTTTCTCGACTATTGATGGTAATTTTTAAATTTGATTTTTTTCAAATGTGTTATACGTTTTCCAAATTATTTACTTAGACACCATCTTTCGCTTTATTAAACAGTGAAGTTTTGAAACAGTATTCTGAATGTGTTGGAAAGTGTTTCATAATCCGTGTTTGACGCATGATTTTTCCTTCTTGTTATATTATTGCAAATGTTTCTATACATGTAACAAACAAATATTTATTGTTGGGTCACGTGGTAATGGACTAAAAAAGTAGATGCCTGAACATTATTTAAACCGTCTATGATTTTTAAATTCTTTTCTCGACGTATAATCAAAACTTGGTGTAAAATTTACCGAAAAATTCAAATATGATATCGAAATTATGTTGGGTGGGAATCGAAGTTTGGTACAATTTTAATATGGAGGCACCCCTCCCCCCCCCCCCCCATCTTTTCCTATATTTTTCTTTTTAAGTTCAAAAAAGGCACAATTCTCAAGCGAATGGCTATTTTCGTTTTGTCTGTATTTGTTTTGTGATAAAATTGTATGGGGATTCCTTTGTTTTTCTTTCTTTCTTTCTCTTTTTTTTTCTTTTTTTGCAACAACTGTGCTTTAAAAATACAATACGCAGCAAAACACTGTATGATCCTTTCTGTCTGTCACAAGACAATATTTTGTAGTTCCCATAACAAAGTTAAGAATCATGATAAAGAAAAGTGCCCAGTTAAACTGATGGCATTGAGCATTGATGGCACAGGCTATTCACACTAATTGTATATTATACTCTTATTTCAAAGAATAATGCCTCTCGAAAAACACATTAAGAGGGATTAGCCACCCCCCCCCCTCGTTTCCCTTCTTTATACTTAACCAATGAATGTCATCAATGAATGTCATTATGTCATCAGGGAAGCTCCTTATCGAAATAAACCGGTATACCAAATTTGAAGCAAATCGGATAGAAAAACCCATTTATCTTAATTAAAGGGGGCATTAGCCCGCCGTCATCCCCTTTATATTTAACCAATGAACTTCCAAATCTGATCAGGGAAGCGCCTTATCAGAATAAACCGGTATACCAAATTTGAAGCAAATTGGATAGAAAAACACATTTATCTAAATTAAGGGAGGATATTAGCTCCCGTTCCCCTCTTTAGACTTAATCAATGAACCTTCAAATCTAATCAGGGAAGCGCCTTAACAGAATTAACCGGTATACCAAATTTGAAGAAAATCTGATAATTCTGCATGAAAAACCTATTTACCTAAGTTAAGGGGGGATTAGCCCCCTTTCCTCCCTTTATACTTAATCAATGAACCCTAAAACTAATCAGAGAAGCGCCTTATTAGAATGAGCCTAGAAAACAAATTTAAGCAAATCGGATATTTCTATCAAGAGTTATTGCGTTACGTACATAGGTACAGTCGTGGAAAAAAAAAAGTAAACACCCCCTACTAACTTCTCAACAAATTATCGTAGAAGAAAGTTACTGATACCGAATGATTGGAAATAAAGCCTACTTTTAAATTATGTATATCAAATTTGCTTAGGGAGCCACCTACATATTAAAACGAACCATAACTTTGTTTTTTTCAATAGCAGTACACAATTCTGACAGCATAAATGAACTCTACACCTTTCAATTAGCCCATAAATAAATTTTTATGCAATTCGTGCCGTAAGTTTCCGAGAAATTAATTATTTTAAAACGAGCGTATTTTAGGGGCTGTATCCAAATTGAAGTTCCGAACTCGATTGTTAACCGAGAGAGCCGCCTTCATGATCAAGGCACGTTTAAGCCTCAATGAAACCTGTTTGATTACAGGATAGCAGAATAAATTTCAAAAATTTACTCACTGCTATCATAGACGGCCCCCTAAACCATCATTTTGCCGTTTTTTAAGCATAATTTAAAAACTACTTGGAAGAAAAATGTGAAATTTGGGATTTCCATAAAGCAGGACTTAATAAATCTAAATCCATCAAAACAAGTCGGAAATTGCTCGTCAAACGTGGCAAATGAGGTGCGTTCGTACTATAACTAGTTTTATAATTATTTTTTGTACCCCATATTGTACTCAATGTATATATATTTTTAATTTCATAAGTGCATAGTCTATAACATCATTAAAATGCACTTGCAATAATTTTTTTTCCCATTCCCCGTAATGTAACGGAAAACTTTTGACTGTCCCTGTAATTAAACTATACATCCGATTTTCATAAAATTTGAAATGGCTCGACAAAATTTTGCAACAATTATATATTTAAATTTTCAGACCATTCGGAAGGCTGTAACATCATTAAAACGCACTTGCAATATTTTTCCCCATTGGCCGTAATGTAACGGAAAACTTTTGACTGTCCCTGTCATTAAACTATACATCCGATTTTCCTAAAATTTCAAATGGCTCGACAAAATTTTGAAACAATTATATATTTAAAATTTCAGACCATTCGGAAGGCTGTAACATCATTAAAATGCATTTGCAATAATTTTTCCCATTGGCCGTAATGTAAAGAAAAACTTTTGACTGTCCCTGTAATTAAACTATGCATCCGATTTTCATAAAATTTGAAATGGCTCGACAAAATTTTGCAACAATCATACATTAAAAATTTCAGACCATTCGGTTGGGTAGTTTTTGCTCTGTTATATGCGGACAGACAGACAGACAGACGGACGGACGGACGGACTGAACGACGACTATAGGTGCTACGTATTTATATAATTACGAACGCACCTAAAAATTGTAGGTTGCAATTCATAATTTTTTCGAATATTAATTTCATAATTCACATCATAAAATTATAAAAATTGCAAATTCAACGTATTTATGTTTGGGTATATTAGTATTATTGCTACACAAAAAATTAGCTCATTAGGAACATAATTTCAGGAGATATAAATAAAAATATGAAAATGTAATTTAACATTAGAAGTACTAAATTTTGAATGTCTATAATTCAAAAACTTATCATATGAATGACTTGAAATTTGGTTTCTAGGCATATTTTGAACCGAAGATTTGAAATATATCGTTAAATTTGGGTACTGCCATTGAAAAAAATGAAGTTTGGAATCGTTTTAATATGTATATGCCCCCCTAAGCAAATTTTATACACACCATTTAAAAGTAGACTTTATTTCCAATCGTCCGGTACCAGTAACTTTCGTCTACGATAATTTATTGAGAAGTTAGTAGGGGGTGTTTACTTTTTTTTTTTCCACGACTGTACATACATACAGAACCGGCAGGCATATTTAGCTCTCAGGCTTTGATAGCCTGTGAGCTAAAAACTATTATTATAACCATTCATCAAAAATGCTTTTCCAGAAGCTAAACATCCTTTCACTACCACCCTTATTATCGTACCAGTGGCTGAAAAAAAAAGTTTTTATTTACACTAAAACCTCCCTAAAACGACCACGTTCCGTCCCAATAAAAATTGGTCGCTCCGAGAGATTGTCTCTTAATGCAGGCCATGTTTAAATTTAGATTTTAATTTTTGAAAAAAGGTAACAATTAACGTTACTAAAATTTATTTTTCACATTAGGAAAAAATATAAAAATAAAAAAAAATAATCCAAAACAAAAGTTAATTACATAAGTTAATTACTGCAGAGTTTAAAAAATTAATACATTGACGTTTGCTTTGATTTTACGGTTTTATTTTTTATAACTTTTATTTTCAAGTCCTTTCAAAGTTCAGTAAATAAATGCAATTTTTTTTAATGGAAACAAATAATGACGATTTCATTAATTTATCTATTTCTTTGAGAGTTTCCTGACAGAAAGAGCTGGAAGTTTATTGACTGTCATTCCTAATTTGTCATCAGAGTTAAATTCATTGCCTAAAAAGGCACAAAGAGGTTTAAACACTTAAAAGTTACCGGAATAAAAAAATAAATAAATAAAACTTACTTTAGAAGTTTGATGAATAATGCGCTCTCCGGAATTATTTTTGAATAAAACCTTCTTCAAGCAACCAGGAAAAAAAAAAAAAAAAAAAAAAAAAAAAAAAACAGAATTTGTTTCATTTTTTTCAAAGAAATTGGCCGCTCATGGAGGGAGTTCAACTGGGATTGTCTCTGAATGGAGGTAAAATTAGTATTGAACCTATGGGAATAAATTTCGTTAAATGAAAAAATGGCCGTTCAGGAAGGTGGTCGCACAGAGAGGTTTCACTGTATATCAAATTTCGGAAACGATTAAAAGACTATGCAGAACAGACAGACATTTATTTTCCCTGTAGTTGTAACCCCTTCATCTGCCATTTAACACTTTAGCGGGCAGTGCCCACAAAAAAGGATGCCTAATTTTAAGAGTACTGCCACCAATAATTTTTAATTAAAATTTTTCTTTTAAAAATACGGGAAAATCAGCAAGTTTGTATTTTCTAATAAATTCGTTTATTAATTCTGGTGTCTGTCCATCATTTAATCATTTTACAAACAGAACTACTCCGCGCCGGAAAGGGTTAAACGTAATAATATAAAATCTGAAAAATGTATTTTGAAAATACAAAATACTTGGAAAAAAGCATTACAAAATACCCTACACATTACCAAAATATCCTACATATTACCAAAATACTTCAGTTTTATTAATTAAAAATACAAAAGTATTTTGAAAATGTATTTTTCAAATACATACATTTTTGTTACTATCCAGCTTTGACTGCAGCCGTAACCGTGACATAAAAATATTAATTAATAAAAATAAATAGTCATTGGCATAGCTTCCAAACTTCCGGTTTTTTATAGTCCAATAAACAAATTTTGAACCAGAAATTTTTCTTAAAAAATTAAATTAAATAGGTAGCAAAGAGAAACAAGTCGCATTATTAATTTTATTCAATAAATTTGCTGTATGCTATCATTTATGTTTTCTGGCTTGGAAAGAAAAAAGAACAGGAAGACAGGATAAATGTGTTTCTTATACTATATACAAGATACATATATAGACTTTAAATAATTATAAAAGTAAAAATAGTTAAAAAAAAAAAAAACGCTTTAATAAACATTCAATGTTTATCTTCAAAATCATGACTAATTCCATGACTGAAATTCATGTTTTTTCAAATCGCAAATTTTTCGTGGACCTCGATTATGGAAAATTCACATCTTTTATATGCTTGGTAAAAAGCGCCAACTAGTTAATTTATTCAAAATTAAATTTTTTGTTAAGCTAGAAAAAGAAAACAACATTTTTATCTTGCTGAAAATGTTACATTATTGTAACAAACAAATACTAATTATTGCTAAGGCTAAGATACATGATAAGATTTATTATCATTATTTTAAAATTTTTGCTCAGTTTCTTTTAAAATATGGCAACAGGGGAAAAAAAAAGCAAACACTATTTTAAACTATCTATTCAGAATTTCTAAAATGTTTTCTCAAAGTATAATGATAATTTAATTAATATTAATCTATTAATTGATAATTAAGTTCTCAAAATATTGCATTGTCATCACCAGGAACACAGAACTGTACACAATTTTCAGAACTAGCAAACCAGGATGTGTGGGAAAAATGATTGATAAAATTCCATCTTTGCAGAGAACCTATAGGTTCTCTAACATGAATAAATCTCCCAAGCATAGGCGCCGACTTAACTGGACCAAATCAGGAAAACTTCCACCACTAATTTTAAAATGTCCTTTTTGTCTTAATTAATCATAGTGATTAAATAAGACAGAAACTTTATCGAATTAGTGATAGAATTATATATGGAAAAGTTAAGTTAAATAAAACCGTGTAAAAAAAAGTATGCGTCAGGGCCGAAACTAGCCTTTTTTTTGCGCCCGGGGCAAACATGGATTTTGGCGCCCCACCCCCCTCCTCCTCACGCACAATAAAAGTTATCGACCGCAGGTACCCTATGCAAAACAAGAAAAAAAATCCTTAAAAATAAAAATCATTTAACAATAATTAAAATGCTAGCAAGAAATATGTAAACAACGTACCTATAGGATTAACATTAGCTTGAGCGTTACGAGGCTATACTAGTCACGCGAAGAAACTGGATCGCTAATGTTAAACCTATGGGAGCATTCTTTAAAAAAAATTTCACTTGAATATTAATTGTTTTAAATGATTTTTTTTTCTTGCTTAGAACAACTGAGATTGAATTCTAACCGGGTTGGTGTTTACTTTTTCGATTTTGGTTGCAGATTTTTTTTTATAAAGTTACTGTCACTTTCAGAAATTTGAAAAGAACGCTCTCATAGATTTAACATTATCTTGCGAGTTTCTTCGTGTTTCACACACACACACATATATATGTATATATTTTTTTATGAAACGGCAAATAAAATCTTCATTTGGCGCCCCCCTTCGCCCTGGCGCCCGGGGCACATGCCCCCTCTGCACCCCCTAGTTTCGACCCTTCGTGTAAGATGCAAGGCATAATATAATTTCAAGGGGTGGAGGGGGTTAGAAGCGCAGTTAAACAAAGTTTATAAGCATTTATAGCAAATCTAAAGGTCTGAATAGGCGAACATTGAACTATTTTCAACTCTCGGCGCCTTTTTTGTGATCACACAGTGCTTTTCATCTTTAATAGCTTTAGAAGAAAACGGACGGACATTCTAAAGGAGGAAAATCTTTCCTTCAAATCGATCTAATCTTCTTTCCATTGTTGAATCTCTCCATCGTTTTGTGAATAACCGCAAACGGTTGGAAAAGAATATGTGTTAATAGCAGGTCCCGAATAGACGTTTCATTCAACTATCGGCGTCTTTTTTGTGGACACGCAGTGCGTTCCATCTTATATTATAGTTTTACAAGGAAACGGCGCGCGGACATCCTTAAGGAGGTAAATCTTTCCTTCAAGTGTATCTTCCTTTTTTACTTACTTCTATTTTTACAAGAAGAAAGTATTGGATTCGTGAAAATTTTCGACTTTCGGTATTCGCCGGATTTACACGTTTTGTGGATCAAAGATTCTGAAAAAAATGTTTTTACAAAATGTCTGTGTGTGAGTCTGTGAGTGTGACTCTGTCTGTATGTATGTGACACAAATTTTGTGGGCGTTCCATCTCAAGAACTAATGCATGGAATTTAATAAAAATTTATATTCAGTTAGTCCCTGATAGAAATTGGTGCTGATTACTTTTTAGTGTAAATTGCTCAACAGGTGGCGCTGCTATGCAGCATTTTTCACGATTTCCACAATAGCTCAATCTCCAGAACTAATGCAATGATTTTCATCAAACTTCAGATTCAGTTAGTCCTAGACAAGAATTGACGTTTTATGTATTTTGATGTAAATCGCTCAACAGGTGGCGCTGCTATGCTGCATTTTTTCGATTTCCGCAATAGCTCTATATCAAAGAACTAATGCACGAATTTTCATCAAACTTCAAATTCAGATGTATACTTTGATATGAATTGGTGCTAAACTGGTTTAATTTCTTGTACTATTTAAATGATTTAATTGATGTGATTTATATAGAAGAAAGTTTTGTGATGGCCACAACATAGTAGTTCGAGTTCCTATTGTTGAATCTTCCGTCTTTTTGTTACATAAAAAGCCACGCCACAAGTAACGGTTGGAAAAGAAAGGTCAGTTGATATTTTTATTGCTTTAGAATGGGAGGGAGCATTTTTCCTTTCTAAACGGAGCCTATGTTATTTTAATTTAACACATACTATAATAATTGATACACAGTTTATACGTATATACTATTTCATATAAATATTATTTGGATTATTTTCCTTTAAATAATATAAATATTTAATAGATATATTTTTTTTATTAATATGTTTTCGAGAATCACGATCTTATGATATACAGATTGTCAAGCAATATAGCAGCACAGATTTTTTTGAAAAAATGCAAAATATACATCCTAAGGCTGTTCTCTAATCCAAAGTGACTACTTATTATAATTCCTAAAGTCATTTATATTCGTAACAGCATTACATTTGCCTATTTCTTATTTATCAAGAAATCGAATAGCGTTCCCCTCTCAATGTTGAATTCAGACGTTTTCTCCGGGAGGGATTTATGCGGCTCCTGAGGAGATATTTTAGAGATCTGGTGGGGGAATTTGCACTTTTGTCCATTAAAAAGCATAAGATTTCAAAACTTCCGGGGGGTGACATTTCAATGTTCCGGCGAAGGAAATGCCCCCCCCCCCTCGGGCCAGCCCCTGAATTCAGCATACGCCCCCCCACCCCCCTGCAATTAGATGTTCCCCCGGAAGATTTGAGATTTTGTGTTTTCAATGGTCAAAAGTGCAATTTTCCCAGCGGAATTCTATAATGCTCCCCCCCACCCCCACCCCCCGGAGAAAAGTATCTGAATTAAACACTGATAAACAGAAAATCTGAAAACGTCCGGAGTGGAGCCACTTCGCTGCTTCAGGTGGTAATGGTCCCTACCCCACGTCCAACCCCTGAATTTATCACTGGTCAGAAAAATTCGCGTTGTTGAGCGGTGATTTTTTTTTTCTTTTCTTAATAATCCGTTTATCCAGTATTTTTTGAGTTCGGCGAAACGGTTATTAAAATGACACTTGTAATGTTGAAATCACAAATTTGTATCCCTTAAAATGTTCATTTGCTCAATATCGTATCCTACACATAAAATATTGGCATGTTCACATTTTTGTGTTACACTGAAAAAAATTCTGGAATCGGCATCTAGAAAATAAATTGTGGCTCTAGGAAAAATACAGTAAACTCTCTGTAAGGCGAACTCTGTGTAAGACGGAAATCTGTTTAACTCGGAAAGATTTTCAAATCCCTGTGAATCCACAGTGCATAGAGTAAAATGTGTCTGTCTAAGGCGGAATATTGTCTACTGCGGAAAATTTCCTTGGTCCCGATCGATTCCGCCTTAGACAGAGTTTACTGTAGTTCCATGTCACCAGTGTTGAATTCAAACATTTTTCTCCGGGAGGGATTTCTGTGGCTCCGGGGGTGGGGTGGGGGGCACATTATAAAGTTCCGGGGGAGGGGAGAAATTGCACTTTTTGGCCATTGAAAACACATAATCTCAATCTTCCGGGGGGGGGGGGGTTGGCATCTCACTGCTCCGGCGGGATTAGCTCCCACGGGTCCCCCCCCCCCCCTCATTCAACACTGCATGTCATCCTTATAAATTCTAGTTCCCTAGAGAGTTCTAGTTATCCTTATTAAAATTCAACAGCGTTTTCCTATAGTATCGTGGTCAAACTTACTTACAAATCTCTGCAAATAAATGCGAACACAAGAAGTGAGTTTTAGTGACTGTAATTCTAGTTTATGAATGAATTCTAGAAATCAAGTCAATGTTTCTCGCAATTCAAACGATTCATAATATAATGTATATCATTATCATTTCATTACCTAGAAAACTATAGACTAGAAATTCTCGATCATTTTGTCTATTCAGTTTATTTGTTTACCTTATTCGCGTAGCTCAGAAATCTATATTTCTTGCTTAGGGATTTAGAAAATGATAACTATTCGTTCTAGATGAAGGCGGTATATATTTTCTTTTTTTACAAGATAAATGCGCTGGTCGTAGAGCCTCTTTTCTTTTTTCCTCTCTTACTTTTTTACTTTCTTCTATCTTTACAAGAAGAAAGTATTGGATTCATGAAAATTTTCGAATTCCGGTTTTCGACGGATTTACACGTTTTAGGGGTCAGAGATTCCAAAAAACATGTTTTTACAAAATGTCTGTCTGTGACTCTGTGAGTCTGTCTGTCTGTCTGTCTGTCTGTCTGTCTGTCTGTGTGTATGTGACACAAATTTTGTGGGTGCTCTATCTCAAGAACAAATGCACGGAATTTAATAAAAATTGATATTCAGTTAGTGCCTAATACAAATTGATGCTGATTAGTTTTTGGTGTAAATCGCTCAACAGGTGGCGCTGCAATGCTGCATTTTTCACGATTTTCGCAATAGCTCTATCTCAAGAACTAATGCACGGATTTTGATCAAACTTCAGATTTAGTTAGTCCTTGATATGAATTGATGATGATTACGTTTTGGTGTAAATCGCCCAACAGGTGGCGCTGTTATGATGAATTTTGCAGGATTTACACGATTTCCCTAATAGCTCTATCTTAAGAACTAACACACGGATTTTCATCAAACTTCAGATTAAGTTAGTCCTTGATATGACTTGCTACTGATTAGGTGTTGGTGTAAATTGTCCAACAGGTGGCGCTTCTCTGCTGCCTTTTCCACGATTGCCTCAATAGCTCTATCAATAGAACTAATGGACCAATTTTCATCTAACTTCAGATTTAGTTGTATGTTGACACAAGTTGTTGTTAATTAGGTTTTAGTGTTAATCACCTAATAGGTGGCGCTGCTATGCAGAAATTTTCACGATTTTCGCTATTGCTCTATCTCAAAAACTAATGTACGGATTTTCTCCAAACTTCAGATTCAGTCAGACGTTGACATAAATTGTTGCTGATTAGGATTTGGTATAAATCACTCAATAGGTGGCGCTGCTAGGCAGCATTTTGCTGAATTTAGACGATTTCAGCGATAGTCATATCTCAAGAACTAATGCACGGAATTTCATATCGTTAGAATCCTCATGAGATGCATAGATTGCCATTTAATTTTAGCAGTGTGATAGCGAATTTTGAAGTATTAACATGTATGAGATAGAAGAAAGTTTTGGGATTGGTACATCCGACTAGTTTATTTTTATAAGTCCACGGGACTTTAAATAACGCCGAATAGTAAAATTTCCTGTTTTCACGTCTATTTCCTCAGATTTTTTAGTTCTGCAGGACCTAAAGTAACACTGAATTTGTAAAATTTGTACTTTTTTCTTCCGCCACACCGCACCCGATATAACGCCAAAATTATAGAATTTTCTCGTTTTTTTTTTGTTTTTTTTTTTCTTTTTTTCGAGGACCTGGGACCTGAAATACTGCCAAAATAGTAAAATTTCACTTTTTGCGAGTCGTAAAATAAATCCGAATTCATAAAATTATGATGTTTACTTTTCCTTTCTTTCCCCTAATTTATCGTGTCTGACAAAGAGAAAATATCCCTTTTCAGTCCCCTTTTACCATAAATGGTGCCCTGTCCCTTTTTGTGTAAAAATGTCCTTTTTTGTTTTGAATCCCACCACGGCGTTTATCTCCCGGAAAAGGTAAACAAAACAAGTAACCAAAGTTCTTTGGGGGAACCACTGTCCTTTGATACCCTTTAAATAACCTTGAACTATTGTCCATCCCACATCCCACTCTCTGGGGGGCAGGGCCCAACCAGGGGGTGGAGAATTGAAAGTGTCCACAGCCACAGCAAGGTCAAAGAAAAGAATATACAGTATATGGTAAGTAGTAAGTTGTAGTTTTAGTTCCCTCGATTGAATGGAAGAGGCAATTTTTTAAAGAAATTAATATGTATCTTCGTTTAAAGTATGTACTGTTTTGAAGAAATTTTATTAATTCAAATGAGGAATGAGGGGAATAACATTTCCCTCTAGCAAAAAGTCGCAATGGAACATTCCGAAATTTATCTGGTTTTGCTTTTCTTTTATTTTCTTCCTTTCCCCTCCCCTGCTCAAGTCCGGTCCGATCTCCTATCCACTCGCAAAATAAATCAGCAAAACATCTGAGTCAGAGTTCCGCGCGTCTGTTCTGTTTGCGTTTGCCTGCCTCTGCTAGCGTCCGCGTCCGCATGTTGTATCGCTTTCTACTTATCCTTTGTTTTACTACTTAAAACAGCATTTGGATGGTAACTTGATAATTTACAATTCATTTATTCTATTTATATATTTTGTATGTATCTCTGTTCTGTATTACAAATTCTAGCTGTATGCAGATTTATGAAATTTTGCTTTTTCTTTGTTTAGCATAAGCAGCGCCGGAAATTTCGCTCAAGTTAAAAAAACAAAATGTACACCAGAATTTTTATTTAAAGTTTTTCAACTATCTATTTCACTTATTTTTTGATGATACATATATTTAACTCTTTTTTTTTTTTTTTTAAAGAAATTTCTGGTTTAAATCGAGGAATTTATACATATTTGATAGCAGTTCTTGGCTCTTCTAGTGGTAAGGTGTAGGGGCTGAAAAATGTTTTTCGCGAAAACTTTTACTCTGTGCTTTTTTCAGTTATAAATGAGATTTTAGGAACTGCATGATAATTGTTAATTAGTGAAATTCTTAACTGCAAAAGCCGAGTTGCATTGGACACCAAAATTTAATTTTTAAAAGAGAAAATAGAGCTTTGTTTAAAAACTGTGAAACTTATTTTGAGGACGAGGACATAAATCATGTTTCTGTTTGTTTATATTTAATTCACAAAAAGAACATTTAAGACTTACTGTCCCTGAGTAAATATGTTGCTAAATTACTTAACTCTTTTTTTTTTTTTTACTCCGATATTTTGTTTTATCGATACTCGAAATAGGATGATTGCTAATTTGTTCGCTTTGGAATAGTTATTAACAAAGCTGTAACTAGACAGGGGGCAGGACTCTCCTCTAGCCCATCATAATATCATAATTTTTCAATTGTACTATCATTTATATTATATTTAAATTTTTTAAAACTTTGTAATCAAAAACTTTATGACAGGAAAAAAGGACTTTGTCTTCTACTGCTACATTTACATATATTAAAATAGAGGGGAAATCTCAAACTGTGAATTTACTCCACCAAAGAATGTCAAAGCCCCCTCTGGCTTTGCCGACTGGTAACGGCCCTAAGTTATTGCTAAAATTTAGTTAACTAGGGGGCACGGCCCCCTACGAGCTACACTCGCCAACCCCCATTCAGACACCGCAGCCTCTAAAAGTACGCTAATTTGTTCGGCTTTAAAAAGATTTTGGAAGATTGAATTATAATTTTAAAAACAGTGGCGATCTCCCTATAAACGGGTTTCTATTCATTTTTCTTTGATTGGTGAATTTTTAGGAAAAATCAGCTGCTGTTAAAAGATACAATGGCTGTTTTCATCTTTGATTAAATAAAATCAGTTAAACATTTCAAAATAAGCTAATATAAAATAAATTAAGTAAACAGTCTTTGTCTCCTGATATTTTTTAACAAAGCGGAAAGAAAGTATGTATCGTTTTTAATCTGAAGTAATTTTCACCAAACTTTTCTTTCTCTTTTTAATATTCACGTGAAAATACTTTTGTTAGAAATGAAATATTGTTTGCGCTGTCCTAACAAAAATAGTTGAAAAGATCTTCTCTAAATATCAAATAAATGTCTCGCGCAATTTTTTAATTTAAACTGTTTTGCAATATTATTTTTTGTTCATTTTACGTAATAAGTGTAATGTGACGTAATTTTTCCTATTTAAGATTTCTTCTAACGCATGTTAATGATTTTATTATTTTACAATATCCTTTCTCTTTTAAAATTCACATGTAAATATAGTTTTTATGAAGTAATTTTCAATAAGTTTCTACTTTTTATACGTAATTATTTAATTCTAATTTGAAAGTTTTTTTCTGTTTATAATAGTCACGTGTAAATAAATTTTTAATTTGAAGCAAATATTATTGTTTGCGCTGTTTATACAGTTGGCAACAGTTTAAATTAATACCATTTTCTAAAATAAGTAAAAAATATCTCTCAAAATGCTGAAAATTTGAATTTAAAATAGAAATAAAACCTCAAAAAATGAGTCAAATTAAAAAAATAAATGCAGTCTGCACACCGGGAAATTCTAACGTATAAAATGATCTAAAAATGAATTAATTCCCATGTATAGTTTTTGCTCCTATAAAACTTTTTTAATGGAACGATTTTGTCCAACTTTAGCATTAAATATCTCTTAAAATAATTCTTCGATTTGAAAACTGTCTACATCAGTGTGTTTATCAAACATTTCTCTGTAATATCGCCGATTTTCATATTTTTGTATGCAATATTTTTCTTAATATTAACAGAGAAAAACCTCCGGTCACAAAAAATTCAAAACCGGCGGCGGTGACAGTGTAGTTACCTTTTTTTAGAATAGAGAGATAAGATTTTTATGATTATTATTTTTAAATAGAAGCAATAACATTTTCTATAAAGGCTACCGTGCATAGGTCGTTTATTTTTTCTTTTGAATAGTTATAAAAAATATTATTTTGAAATATGTTTTTAAATTTTCAGTTACAATCTATTAAGGATGAATGATATGACAGACTGGTGTATAGTATCCTCGACTGAGTCACTTGTAAGTATATATTAAACACATCAATATTTTAATGCTTTTCAATTTTATTTATTTTTGTTGTTATTTATTTTTGTTTATGTTTGTTGTTGTTTATGTTATTAAATTAAGCATAAAGTGGTTATAAATGACCAACAAAGAAACAAGATGGCGGACTCCAGGCGTATTCGCAAGTTGTTCCGGAATTTCTTTAAAAATTGTTTTTTAATTATAGTTATAATTATTAGATTCCAGTTTTTTCAATATTATATTAATCTACAACAATATTTAACCCGAGAGGACTTGTGCTGGGCCTGATAGACCCAGAGTGCGTATGGCTTTTACAGTTGTCACCACTATTTTTTTTTTTTAAGTAATCTATCAGAGTTTCCCCCAGACAGTTTCAGGAGGGTGCTGCACCCTGCCTGCCTTAGGTTTACAAAATAGCACCCTTCTTGCCCCTCATTCAAAAAATTAGCACCCTTATTGCCCCCAGTGGAAAAAAACCCCTTTATTTCTTTGTATATTAAAAAAAATTTACTTGCATAGTAAAAATTGACTCATTGCTGTCTTTAAAAGTTCCCTGACTATTAAATATTAATAGTTTTAAAAATCAAAAAAATGCTTATAAAAAAAAAGAAAAAAAAAGTGCCCTTAAGAATCCAAAATAAGCCCTTTAGAATCAAAAAGTGCCCTTTTCCCACAAGCAGCACCCTGCCCTTTTTTAAACCTGCGGGGAAACTTTGAATCTATAGCTTATTTTATTACAGAACTTGTAACGATTGTCTCCAATTAAATAATTAGACAATTATTATTTGTATTTATTGGTGACAAAGTAAAAACCATTCATATCCTGGGTGTGCGTGCATCCTTCCAGGACATTCTCATAGTCTCATTTTCCAATATGAATACAAATTTAATTGTAAATAACAGAAATATATCAAAACACCTAAAATGTCAGTGTCAGTAATGGACACCCCCATAAGAAGTAATAAATATAATTGTTTTTATGACTGTACTTAGAACCAGAATTTAGTGAAACAAAATAGTTATTTTCAAATAAATTTAACAATTAGGATACCAGTAATTAATAAAATATTTGTGATAATCATTCACTGTTTGCATCAATTGTAATTACAGGCATGAAGGAGTTCCTCCTAAAGGAAGAATTCCACCTTTTTAAAAGCAAATTTGGACATTTTCTGGATTGATGCAAAAAATAAATAAATAAAATAAAAGCATATGGAGGGGGGGGGGGGGATGTCTAGAAAACACATTTTGTCTACTCAAATCCTTGGAGTTTGTTTTTGAATTGCTGTACTATCAAATCAAAGGTGAGCTTTGCTTTTATTATAATCATCTGAAAGTCATGTAAATTAAGTTCTTTAACTAGGGAAAAGAAGTTTCCATAAGGTTCTTTTTGGAATAGAATATTTTATTCTATTTATAAAACACTTATGTGTAATTTCAGTGATGCATTTTTGCAAATATATTTCTGATCAATTTGGCATGCATATGAGTATATTTAGCATATATATATATTTCTTTAAGTAAAATTTTAAACATTCAAATCATTCAGAATAATACATTTACAGTACGGAACCAATTATCCAGAAAACCAGTTATCCGGAATGATATTTCTGACTGACTGATTTCAGAATCTTTGCAGAAAAAAGTATCACACACTGCCAGTTTGACATAGGCTTTGCTTAAGCAATTGTATAATTTGGTGACAACATCTAGTATTTGAAAATGAAAACATATTTAGTTGTATTTTAAATGTTTTAATTTTCATGCATAGGAAACAGAAGAATTTTTGTTCCCAAGGAATTCCTATAATTTACCTTTTTTTTAACTCTGGTTAACTTTTGATCTTTCTTGCATTGATTTTTAATCCAAGTAATCTAATAATTTAATATCAGAAATAATGCCACAACCGCATATATTCCACAAAACTTATCAAATGGATGCTGCTTTCATACACAACCAGTTAACCGGAAAAACCAGTTATCCGGAATACATCTGACCCCAAGCATTCCGGATAAATGGTTCTGTACTGTATTTTGAAAATTTAATCTCTATTGTACTTCACATAAGTTCATTAGATACATTCAAATGGATTTATACTTTTAGCAAACTGATTCCAGAACAGATGTATTATAATCCCGCATCCACCATCTTAGATTTTTTTCTTGGCATGAATAAAAATTGTTTTTTAATTAATAGTTATAATTATTACATTCCAGTTTTTTCAATATTATATTAATCTATCAACAATATTTAACCATTGGCGACATTTACTACTTGGCGAAAAAGGAGTTTTCATGCAAGAAAAAAATCCAAGATGGCGGATGTGGGATTATAATACATCTAAGCCCTGATTCCAATTTTCATTTTTGATTTAATGAATTTATACAGTTATTGTTATTTATTTTTTTTAATACTTTCTAAGTTACAAAAAGAAAATAACAATCATATGTACTGTTATAATTCATTTCATTGTATGAATAACTGTTAAAATGTATCTAAATTATATGAGTTTGGTCTTATTGTATAGATGGAAGAAATTTTCCACCTTTTTTCCTGTTTTCCACTTTTATGCCTGTAATTATCAGAATATTGATGTTTTAATTATTTTAGATAGATAGTTTAAAATACTAAATATCAGGCAATTACAGCTATTAAATTATTGAGATAGTGGAGGGATTTAGAAGGTAATAATTAAAGTTTTGGAGTATTAGTGTATAGTTTCGTCTCACTATTTTTAACCATTAAACTTCCAGAGACTACTTGATATATTACTTATATGATAATATTACAAATATGAAAGAAATGATACTGTGAGTTGAATATTTTAAATACTAAATAAAATAACTTCAAAATAAAACTGTAGAACTGATGTTTGAGGCCACTGATCTGTAGATTTACCAGTTTCATGATTACTATAACTTTCATTAATATTGCGATATTTTTTTTTGTCAGAGATGAATAAGCAAACATTTAAGACAGAAAATAGATTTTTAACAACTCTGTAACTTGTTTTTATTTAAATGGGGAGAGATTAAGCCCTATGATCATCCCCTCTTTGACTGTGATCACAAACAACATTTTCTGCTTCTTGACTGGTTTGATTGCCAGATTATAAAATGAAAGGCAGAGTTATAAAATATATATTGAGATTTCATTAATCACATAAAATAACTTAAAAGTAGTTATTTATAAAAGTTTTGGTGTTATTACATTTTGGTAAGTATAATTTAAAAATTAAATTTGATTATTTAGGTTTTCAGTTAAGTCAAAATGTTTTATGCACTATAAACATTACTGAAATTTCATTTTTAGCAATGTCTACATGGGATGTCCAATAACTAATTAAGCATCTCAGTAATGGACCTCCCTCTTAAAACCTTTAAAAAAAATTACATTTCATAAATGGCTATTAGTATATAAAATTTGAAGTTTTCTATTACTTCCAAAACAAAAAACTGAAAATTTTGCAAGAAAATAAGGAATATGTAAATTTAAATGAAGCCAATTCTTATGTTCATTAAGATTTTCTCTGAAAAACAGTGGAACTTCAAAACATTAATTTCTGCTTCCTAATTGGTTTGATTAAGAGTGTCAACAATAAGTCAAAGGCCATTTTTAATTTAAAAAAAGAAAAAAAAAAACTTTTTCCTTCCTAAAATTACATAGGGGTGAAATCAAAACAAATGTCTACAATAGAGAAAAAAAAAAGTAAGGAAGATGGTCATCTTTCACTTATCATTTAACTTTAATTATTTTTACATAAATTTTTCTAATTTAAATTTATTTAATGTGTATTTTCTTCAATATACACATCAAATAAGTATATCAGAGTTCATATCTGTATACCTAAGGTGTATATTAAAGGAAATACATCAAATAAGTATAATCCTATGCCTATCCTATAGCTTTTATAACCATTAAATTAAAATCGTTCAAATTAGTTAATATCATCACCAGAATGTTAAAATATTCATCAAAATATAAATAGGTACAGGGATTAGATTTCTGACTTTTTGCATACCAGTAAAATCTTAGAGAAAATGTTGTACTCTTAAATCACAACTATGTTCTGATTAAAAAAAGTAATCATTTCCTCTAAGATTATACTGATGTGCAAAAAGTCGGAAATCTCATCCCTGTATGTATCAATAATTTGACAGATAATAGTTAAAATGTACAAATTGATATACCTTTTGTATTTGAGAACATTCCTATTCAATATGTTTATAATTAGACTAGACAAGTAAATCAGCTCAATGACAATATTGTTTCTTTTTATTTGAATAAACTTTTGTTTTTCTGACAATCCTTATCCTTAATAATAGCCTGTATAGTTTAATACTTTCATAGTTTATTTTGGATATTGACTAGTGATAAAATATAAAAAAATAAGTGATGGGTTAATGAATTTGTGAGTGGAAAGAAGTTATTAAATTTTTATCGTGTAATTAGATTTAAGAATAAAAATGTAACTGAATTAAATTACTAAGAATTTAATTTTAATTAAAGTTTATTAAAAAAGCTAATATTTGCAAAAATGTATATTAAACATTTTTAAGTATTCGGTTGCTGAATACCGAATATTCAGTATACACTTTGACCGAAGCTTCGGTATTCGGCAAAATTGCTGCTTCGGTCAATTCCTAGTGCTCATTACTGGCACATCTACCCTATATGAAATTCTTGTAATGTGTACAGTAATGAACTGGGTCTAAAAATATTCGTTGCCAGAAGATAATGCAGGGTTCCCAGTCTCATAGAATGTCTAGGAAAATCTTGAAAGTCAGGGAATTACAAAGTAACCAGGAAAATTTCAAAACATATTGGCGATTCAAGCGCTCGAATATGCCATCTGGTGGAGAAAAGATGTAACTTCTTGCTTCAGGATAGTCCCATGCAAGCGCATTGCTTTACAGGTATTTTAAATTTGTTCAGAATAATTACTTTTTTGCACAATTTCAGATTTCTTGTGACATTTGTGTTCTGTCTTGTATAACAAAGTAAAAGTTATCCGAATTTGAATATCTAAGACTTTCAAATGCATTTACAATGAAGAATTATTTCAATGGCACTTTAGCATTAGTTAAAAGGACAATTTTCCTGTACCGAAGGCTGTGAGCAGCGCCTTTATAGGCGATTTTAATTCCCAGTAGGGACAGTCGGGGGAATTAACAATAAATGCTCTAAAATACATGCCCTATCCAGTATTTTTAGGTAAATTTCTGATAAAAAGCACGTATATTTGGTTGTAAATTATAAACTTTAAATTCATTCACTTCATCGAATAGGTTAGACTGGCAGCACCATCTATCGCTTTAAAGATATAGGAACCACTCATGCAATATCAAAATTTGTCATCATTTCAAGAATTGATTAAAAAGCAACAAAATTCTAAATTCTAAAATTTTTCTAGTGAAACATTCAAGTTATTTACTGTCAAATCTTGATGGGTATTATCTAGTCTATTATTAAAAATTAATTCTTAGTCATTAATGATAAATGATGTCCTAACAAAGCATTCATATTAATAAAATAAATAAAATGATTTTATGTGTGTGTATGTATATATCTGTGTATATATATATAATATAGAGAGAGTAATTTCTTTTAACAGAACTCTTTGGAAAATGAAAATGATGGGAGTGCTGAATCTGAAAAAGTTGAAGAAGTTGGTGCGACCCGGGTTGAGGCCTGGTTGAGAAACCTGGCTGAGGAAAAAAACAAGGAAAGGTAAAAAAAAAATAAACCTTGAGAATAAAAAAAAAAAAAAGAAATTTAAAGCAAGACTTAAGGGACTGTACATATAATGTTATCAACTTTTTGGCAATTTTGTATCCCTTCTACCCCCTAACGATATCATTCCTAGACCCCCCCCCCCTCTCCTCCTCCTCCCTATTGACACCATTATCATTGTCTAATTTTTCTTCCCTTTTTCTTTTCATATGCTTGCAATGATATACATTTTATTATTCACATATTTTACAGATTTCAATGAAGCGAAGTCAGTGAAATATTACTTGCATATATGAAGTAACTTTATACTAAATATAACACTTTAAGGAAATACCTACAATCTAAAAGTATTTAACACAGTAGTTTTTTGTTATGTAATACATTAAACAGTAACATTGATTTCTTGAACTTGCAGAACTTCTTATCACCAAAATTCTTCCCTATTTTTTTGACTAGTAAACATAACTATAATTTCGAACCTGGTTTTTCTAACAGCACATTATATGCTCATATGGCAGAAGAATGGGGATCCTGAACATTGAGATATTTCATATTTTGGAATAAAATGATTTTATAATTATGTATAGTCAGGAGGGGTAATTATGACCACTTTTTACATTTTCAACTTTGCTATTTTTTTTTTTTTTTTTTTTTTTTTTTTTTTTTTTTTTTGCTTATTTCTATTTGGAAAAGTGCTGTTTTTAGTACATAGGAAGTAACTTTGATCCTTTAAGAACAGATTTTAAAAGTTTTAATTATCATAGCTGTTTTTCTTTTAAAGTTAAAAGGGTGGTTATAATTACCCCACCAAAAACTTACAATCACATAAGTTTGGGGTAATTAAGACCACTAGTGGGGAAATTATGACCACTATATCTTCGCTTTATACTTGCCAATACACATATGTTTGGGGTAATTATGACCACTTTGAACTCCAAAGTAACAAATCCGTTTATCAAAAATTTTATAGACTTAGTTTCAAATTGCTATTTTGATCTCAAAAAGGCTTCAGACTAGTAATAAAGAATACCTAAGATGAAATATACATTATGAGGTTAATATCTAAGCTTGAAACAAAATTTTACCATCACAGTTATCTCCAGTATGACGGCGGTCATAATTAACCCCTGGTCATAATTACCCCATCTGACCCTAATCATTTTTATAATAGCTTTGTATTTTCATAAAAATAGATAATAGACTAAGAAAAAATTATTTTGATTTTTGATGTTTAATTATTTTGACTATTTTGATGTCCTAAAAAAGGTAAAACTGGTTAGATCAAAAATGATATTAAAAGACAAACCCCACTCCCCATAGAGACATCTTACGATACAAAGTGCCAAACCTCCACCAACCCACCCCTATAGTGATATTGTCATAGTATATGTACATCCTCTAAAATATTAAACTAGTTCTTATTTCATTTAAGTTCTGTTTTAATTTTATTTTAGCAGGGGTCGATCCAGGTAAAATTTGGGACTCATCTAGGGCCCCTTCACAAAAATCCATTCAATAAAACAGGCCCCTTCACAAAATTCCTTTTAATAAAACAGCCCTCTTCACAAAATTCTATTCCATAAAAAAATACCCTTCCTCAATTATTTTTATATTGTTAAGTTTTTAAATTTTAAATTGCAAAGAAAACAAGTTCTCCAGAAAGTTAAATTTTAGCAGAAGGACTTAAAGAAGTTATTGTTAATAAATGCTTCCTTCAAATTTCAATAACTAAATTTCATATTTCATTACAAAAAGTTACTTTTCACAAAAATAAAATAAATTTCGCAAAAATAACTTACTTTTCACAAAATGGGCCCCAAGAAAAAATCCTTGCATCGACTCCTGTTTAGACAACTTCCATTTTTTTTTTAAAGGTAGTTTTAATCAAATGTTGTACTTAGTTTTAATTAAATGTTGTAATCTGAAATTAGACAAGATTATCTATAACTGTTCACTAAATAATTTTCTTTTTATATTTATTTCATTTTAAAATATTTATTTTCTCCTCTTATAAAGCAGTTGTGCTTGTGCTAATTGGTAGATACGTTAAAAATTCCAGTAGCTACTCAATTAAGTTCAGTTACTCAACTTTACAATTCAACATGATTATTAGCTAATTTTCACTCTATAAATATCTGTGATACTTTTCTGATGATTGGTAACTTGTGAAGATGCCTGCAGATTAGAAAATTTCAATTTTAATCAAAAATAAATTAATTATAAAGCATTTTATTTCAATTGCTGACTTGTAGGGGACTACTGGACAAAAAAGCACTTGCCCTATATTGGATATATATATATATTTTTTTCAAATTATTAAGCTAAAAATTATTTCAAATGAAATTTAAAAAAAATCAGTTTTTTGACCAATATGGAATAATGTTAACAGCTTACAAATTTAAATAGGAGTAGCTTTTAACCTTTTGTAACTCAACAACTCTAATTTCAAAAATATTTACCCAGACTTTAGAATACATCATTTTAAACACAAAAAATAATTAAAATAATTTAGAACATAAAAGTAAACAATTATTGACTAAAAGATACTTTTTCACATCTACAATGAACAGAAAATTACACACTTCTCATAAATATTATCAATTGTCTAATACAAACTTGTAAAGTATAAGAACTTACTGTATATTTCTGTGTATAACCCGAGAATTTTCAGCCATTTTTGGAGATCCAAAATGAGGCAGTCGGCTTATACACGAGTCCAAGAAAATTTCAAAAATTGATATTCTAAAGTAAAAATGTTGGTAAATATAAAAAACAAAAAATATTTACAAATTTCTAAAAATAATCTTTCATACTATTACAATGAAAAAAGTCTTCAATCATCATTCACTAACCAAGAAATTACCTGAATTTTCAAGCAACTCCGTAAAATCTTCTTCTTTCATTAATACCCCAGGATGAATATTGTCAGTGTTTAATTCATCATCATCCACAAAAATTGCCTCAGTTCCATCCATAACTTTACAGATACAACATATTTTGAAAGATCGGGCGATCATTTCTTGTGATAGTTCAAGCCAACCTTCTTTCACACATTCAGAGATAGTGACGATGTCAGCTTTTTAAAAATTGCTGCCAATTGTCACAGCTGCATCCCCAGATGACATCCATTCAGTCCATTTCGAACGGAGCTTGTCCTTAAATGGCTTATTTAGCCAAATGTCCAGTGATTGAAGAATAAAAGTAAGGCCATCAGAGATCATAGCTACTGAATATCCCATCTCACAGGAGAAATTGTTTTACTTTTTCTGTGAGGTGTGCTTTAAACGCACCTAAAAAAAGCAGAGACATGGCTTCTTAAAAATTGCTCCTTTTCTTTTACCCCATACTTTTTTAAGCTAATCTAAGATTCAATTTATATTCATCCAACCTTTCGGATGGGCACTGATGATAATACCACTTGGGAAATGTATCCACTTAGGCAATGTTTTCCATTTAAAAATTATCATTGGAGATAAACGTTTTCCATCTCGCTAATAAAAACAGTCTTTATTCCTTTTTTCTCCACTGTGTGACCTGCCAATAAGTCAAAGCATACAGGAGTTTTATCCTTGTTTCCTATTTTAGAAATTTTGAAGTTATATTTTTTTCGCAATCAGATGCCATGCTTTTGAAAAAAAAATTAACTTTTAACTTCTAGCTCTTTCAGGAGTTTTTGGGCAATTTTAGTATGAGTTCAGATACACAACCCATATGATCGATTCATAAAACAATTGCACCAACCAACAGATGCGACAAAATTTGTTGATTTAAATGACACTGAATTTCGATCTTTTACCATGTTCAGGGCGCTGAAATGAATATTTACGGGTTACAATAAATCTGTTTAGTCAAGACACTTGCACTCAGTCGGCTAGTTTTTCTTCAAATGCAGGAAATGACGGTTTGCGTCCATGTGCAGCCTTTATTATTTCTGAAATTTCGTCTTCTTTCTTTCTTCATCCTCATACTTGTTTTTCATTCAGTGTGAAATGACCAGCAGCCGCTGAATTATTCGAATTTTCTTCAAAACTGATGGCTAATTTAAAGTCAGAATTATAATCCGTGCACTTTTGCTTAACCGTGGTTCCTTAACCACTTCCGTACCAGTGGATCCACGTATGGATTCTCCACAAACACCAATGGATCCATGTCCATTCATCATTCTATCGTTGCTGCTAAAAACTTTATTGCAGGAATATATGTTTGTGCATAGCTGGTATTACGAGAAATGTTGTGTTGGGTGGTTTTTCTCTTCTACTAATTTTACACTCCACTTTTAATTTACTCAAATAATTTTCACCAATGGCATTAACTTGACCTCATATTTTTAAACAAGGTGTGAGCAGTTTACCACAAAGTAGATGTTGTTACCAAAGAAAAGAAACTAAAAAAAATAAGCAAATTTGCTTCGAGAAATATCACTTTAGTAAATTGAAATTTAGAGCAATTACCAACAAACAAAAACAGAATAGCGAGGAAATACATAAATTAACTTTAAGTATATTAAAATGTTGCCATTAGAAATTGCAAGATTAAACCTTAATTCTTTAACAGTAACAACACCTCAACCACTCACAACTTATGAAGAGAATACCACCAACACTACTGGATTTGAAAACATACGACATTCATAATAAAAAAAGGAAAAGTCAAATTTGATTACCACAGAGCCAGAAGGGTGAAAGGCAAACTCTTAAGTCTGCACCAATTTTAAACAACATGTTTTAATAATTTAAAAGAATGAAATAATAAAATTATGACTGCACCTTATATTCTCAAATCCAGGGGCCAAATAATCGTATAGTGTCATTAGCATTGAAAACTATAAAATCTGATGAATTTCACTTCTGACAAAGTTCTTTCTTAAGCCACTCATTTATGTGTCAAAATTTGTATTAATTATTCCAGTGGCTACCTAGATTTCAGTATTTATAATTTTTTTTTTTTTTTTGAAACAATGCTTACTCTTTTCAGAAGTCAATTACTTATATATAATACTTTATTTTCTCTCTCTCTTTTTTTTTTTTTTTTTTTTTTACTGAGGGAACACATGTACGACTGAATTTCCGTCTAAAATGGATCTTGTTACCATATTACCTAACTCCTTAATTTAAAAACTTAAGAACCAGCATAAGTATAACCAGAAAAGTAAGTTAATAAGAGGGGTAAACACACATTAAAATTAATCCACATAACACTCATAAAATGAAAGGGAAATGCATAGTAAGTATAAAAGCCATTAATCAAAAAAAAGGTAACAAAACCCTCAATTCATTTCGCACAGTATTCCTCCTTTAATACTTAATCTTACTACTGATACAGAGTTAAAAGATCTTAAGATTCTTTAGTATTTATTTCATTTACTAATGAGATTAAAACCTTTTTTTTTTTTTTATTTTAGAGATTAATTTAGTTGAAAGAGAAGTGAGCAAAGCAGAGCAATACATTTGACATCATTTTATTAAACTTCAGATCTTATTAAGAATTTAATATTATTTTTGCCAATATTTTGCAGTGAAATTTTAGTATAAAAAAATCAATTTGATACATGACAGGGTTTAACTCAAAATAGTTTTTAATTTAAAAGAGTCGTTTAACTATTATCATATTGCAGAAAATTTTCAATACAACAAAAACTCAATTAAATATTTAGCAAAGAATACCTCAAAATAGTTTTCACTTTAAAATAGCCATTTTAACACAACAAATTGCGAGGGTATTTCGATTCCTTCTAATACTTTTGACATAAATAAATATGTAAGAGATAATCAGAATAGCACAGAAAATTCTACTTACATTAAAGGCAATTCAAGAGAAGGTGTAGGCTATAACATCATTTTACTCTTCTTTATTTTTTTTTATCTATTAGCAGTCCTTCTAATAGGGTGGAGACAAGGTCGATCGGTGTATACTTTTCTTTAGACGAATGGATGTTGGTATTCTCACATAGAAGCTATTTTTGTCCATATTAACTCTTTCTTTAAACCCAGGGTAATAACGGATATCACAGACAGTTCATAAAAGGAAAAGTCGTTCAAGGGATCACCTATCAACTTTCAATGAGGATGTACTAAACCATCATTTCCTCTACGATTTCATTAAATGCACACATCCAGTTTCTGTGCCGCGAATCTCTTCAGATGTACCTGAATTCTGAAATCAAGGCGATGATAAGCACATGCTGATTGCGATTCGTTAATTTCAGCGAATGCCCATAGGTTTTTTTTCTTTCTTAGTTTCTTAAGACAACATGAGCTTCTAAATCTTCAATCTTAAAGTAAAGATAAATTTTGTTCCAACGGTATGAGTGGGATCAATCATGGTTGCTGCTGTACCCACGCTTGGTAAAAAAAAAAATTCTTTAAAGATAGCAGGACCATCTGACACATCCGTTTTCTTGAGAGACTATTTTCTACTCTCCTAGTTTTAACAAATCCTAAACATAGTCTGACCACTGGTCAGGGGGAGGGCTAAAAGAAAGCCTCCTTTCCCCCTACCCCCACTCACTAAGAGAAAAATATCACATCTTTGCTGTCTGAAAACTCCTGCCTTAACTAACTTTTTCCCCGTATCGTGTAATAAAATTTCACACGTGCACTCTTACTTGCTGACGTGCACTCTTACTTGCTGACGTCAGACGCTCCTATTCGCTAACCTGGTAGGGTTCAACCACTTATCTAAAAGGGGGTGTAATCCACTTTCCACCTTATACACTTTTTCTAATGGGCCACCCATCCTTAAATGCCAAGCAAACTATCTTTTCTCACGGCAGTATCCCATAAAAATTTCCAAAATTGTCTGTATGACAATAACTTTTAAAAGGAGGGTTATAAAATTTCACCAAGCATTTTACTTAAAAGGCTCATAAAATTTTATATACATGGTTGGCCACCCAAGCAGGCTTTTAGGCTGTGATGATAAGCAACACAAAATTGTGGGAGAATGCATTCGCAGATTTTTTCCCGCGCTCATTTTATACTAACAAAACAGGGTTGCCATTCTCACAGGGTGCACCTGTTACATTTCCACCCCCCTGTTTGGTACTGAGAAACGTTTTTCTCTCTTTTTCTTCTTTTTTTTTTCTCTGCCCCAAAACATGAAACACATACGTAGAACAACATTGTACTTTAAGGGTTCTAACAAGGATATAGGGGGTGTATATACATACAATTTAATAATATTTAGGTACTGGAATATTTTTAAATATACTGTAACAGTTGGAAAATGTTTATATATCTCTTCTTATTAATATGAATAAAAGCATCTCATTTTTCTGAAAACTACTACTTGATATTTTAAATCTAAATGCCTGAAAAACTAGTTTTACTTGTAATCGTCATATACTTATGCTGGTACGGAAGTGGTTAAGCCAAAATAATAATTAGCAGCCATATGAAGTAGAGAAAGGTTTCCTATTTATAAAAATAAAAGGTTTGGTATTAATGAACGAGCAAGTCCTAACAGGATTACAGGGAACCCATTATGCACATTTAGCAGTGCGCCAAGATAGAATATCAGAGATCAATAATTTTGAAGAGCGTATTTTTTTCTATTAGCTATGCATAAAAAAGTACTAAGTTTTCGTTCACTGAATTTTCCATCACCTTTTTTTAACATCGGGTTGTGTATACAAGTTTCAGATTTCGGACAATTTTATACTGAAAAGTAGTATACTCAGCTTATACAAGGAAATATACAGTACCTTTTGTAAAAAATCTAATTTTGGATGTAATCAACCTTTTTAATTTAACAAAATTTACGAAGTTCATTTTAGCAATAATGATGAGAACAGCTCAAATGATAAATAAGACTTTGGAGTGAAAACTTAACTCGGTATTATTGTCTGTTGTGAATTTTATGAACAACTTAATAGTACAGGAGCCGGTGACATCGAAGTGATTGCGAATTGAAAATTTTTAATGTCAATCAATAGTAAAAAATCACACAAACAAAATGAGCTAGGTATGACTAGGTTTGACAAGCTGAAAATATGTTTAATTAAATTATTATTAAAAAGTTATAATGTTTTACCGCTATCGCAAATATTGATCACTCTCACAGCATTTTATAGAAAATTGTGTGCTCTTTCAGAAAAACTTTGTATTACAAACTTTATTAGAACACTGTCGGAATTCGCAGAGGCCGCTCATCTGCCAAAAGTCCATACACCTTTGCCAATACTTAACTAGCATCTGGATGCCACTGATAAAATTTAAAGTAAAATAATGGTGAAATTTTACCACCAGCCGCCTCCTTAAAATAGGTATGACAGGCTTTTCCAGTAGAATAACGTTTGTCATATCAAGTTTTTTTGAAAGAATACAAAATTTGCTATAAAGATGCTCTGTAAGTGATCAATATCTGCAATAACGGTAAAAATTATAGCTTTCTAATAATAAATTTAATTAATCCTTTATGCACTGAATTGTGAATTCATGAAAATTTTATCTTTTAAAGCATTTTTTGTGAATTGTTTAAACTAAAAAATTGTCTAAAATTGTTTGTGATTGTTTTCATTGTTGTGGGTTGGGGTTGGGTTAATTGGTTTTTTCTTTTTCAAAAAAAAAAAAAAAAATGTCCAGAATACTGTTGTTTCAGATTAAAGACTACTGTATTTTCCGGGAATAACGCCGCGGCGTTAAACTAGATTTTTCTGGTTTGAAAACAAAAATGCGGCCAATAACTAGGTGCGGCTTATAAATAGTACCAAATTTACTGCCGATCTTTATTTAAAAATTTGGAAATCTGGTTAAAAAAAAAAAAAGAATCCATGATCTTATGTCGTACTTCTGAAAAGAAAAAACAATGTCTCGCACGGCAGAAAGACGTGTTTACAAACAATGCAATTTTCATGAGCAAAAAACTGTACTTTATCCGGACATCGTATTCAATCACAATGGTTCTCCTCACGTGCCCCTAGCATCTTGCATGCCGTACAAGGAATAACTCCTCCCACTTTCTCTCTCGTTCATTCTTTGCCATCTGTGATAAAGCTACAGGAAAACTAGCATTAAAAAGATATGTATACACACGTTTGGCAACAGCTCAGTTAATCTTAAACACAATCGAGCGTGCACGCCCGATCCAAAACATACAACATCCAATCTGCCGACGCCCTTTTTTGATAATTTCACGAATGATGCAGATGATTTCATAGACACCGATAGAAGTTTCTCACCTGAAATTTAAAAATTATTCCACATTGATACTGAGGATAAAGATTTTGAACATTAATTATTCGTTGCTACTGTATTATTATTTTTTTCCGTTTGTTAAAATAAATAACGTTGACAATGGAATTAATTGTTCAATTAATTAAAAGATAAATTATTTATTTAAGTTCAAAATGTTTAATTTTATGCCCGCCAATTAATAATTTTAATTAATTGCACTTGGTATATTTTTTATAATGCATGTGACGTTATACACAGTGCAGCGTTATGCTAGGTGCGGCATTAAACTAGGTTTTTTTTGTTTTGTTTTTTAAGTAACTGTGGTGTTATACTCGGTGTGGCATTATTCTCGGAAAATACAGTATATATTATTTGTATATGAATTATTCTGTATATGTTTATTTTTGTTGTGTTATAAACAGTCCGTTTTTTAAAGATTAAAATTCAGCTCATAAATCATGATTACGATTTTTATTATATTTCAGGAATGTAATTTTAATAAATTTTATTAGCATAGAATTTTAGTTAAATAAGAAGAATTCACTCTGCCCTCCAAACTGAATACCAAAGTAAATAATTGTTTTTTGTAATGTTGGTAATAAGTATTTTAGTGAATACCTTTTGATAGGATGAATTAGCGCACCTTTGTCTAGTCATTTTTGAGAGTATTATTATTATCAAAGGAATTTTATGATTCACTAAGTGGGTTAATGGGTTGCTTGCTTGCTTGAGACAACAGCATTATTTTTCTTTTTTCAGAAAGCCTACCTTTCAGTTTCTTGAATAATATAAAAAGCATTCAGCATCATGGAAAGTCAGGGAATTTCAAAGTACTCAGGGAAATTTAAAAATATATAGGAAAAGTCAGGGAATTGAGAAATATTTTCTAAAAAGTCTTGGAGAAAAAATGAAAAATGACAATTCATCAAATAGTCTCAGGAAAAAATCACGAAATTCATCAAACAATCACAAAAAAAAAAATTAAAGAAAATTGAAGAACGAGCGCAGAAAAAAAATTGCTAATTTTGACAAAGGATTGCGAAAATAAGTAGAAAATTTCGTTGTATGCCATTTGATCAGGGAATTTTCCAGTCATGTTTTGCTGGGAACCCTGACTTTACTGTTCCTCGCTTCTATAGAAAATACAGGATGAATATGTGCATGAATGCTTCATTTGCAAACTTTGACCCAAAGCCATCCATACAATATTTTCTATGTAAATGTGGCTACAATTTTGATTGAATGATATAAAGTACATTTTGGGCTACTACAGTTTTCTGTAGGTTAATGAGATTTTTGCCACTATTTGCACCCGTGTTTTAAACTTTATCTATCAACATTATCTGTAAGCTGAAAACTCTCCAGCAGAGGGTAATTTCAAATGCATTTGGATTTTAATTGAAATCAACCCTTTCAATTGAATTTCTTATAAAGCAACATTTTTCAGTTATGACATTATATGTTAATGATCAAAATGACTTTTAAGAAATCATTTTTCCATTTAATTATTGGAAATTCAAAATTTTTACGATAAATTGAAAGTATTTAGTTGAAAATCTATTATTATTGTGAAATGCAGTAAATAAATATTATTTATATGAATACAAATGTAATAATTTTTTTTTACTTCTCAGCTCTCCAGAAACAAAAAATTCAAGCTCTATTCCAGTAATAGAGGAAAAAGAGATCTGGCACACTATTCCAGTAGTAGAGGAAAAAGAGATCAGGCACACTATTCCAGTAATAGAGGAAAAAGAGATCAGGCACACTCGTCTTCCTAAATCACCTGGTCCAGTTAATGGTAACTCATTTCTTGATATCTATATTATAACTATTTAATAACATTAGAGTTGTAAATCTTAAAGTAATATCCCCACTAGAACATTATGTAAGGGGATGGTTTCCTTGCCTTTTCTAAAATGGCAAAATATGCTTAGCCCTTTTTAAAAATAATGAAACGTAATAATAAAAAATAATGGGCCTCAAGTTGTAATCAGTTGCACTAGTTCAACTTTACCTCCTTTATTCAAAGCTTTTAAATGAAATAATTGGTATTATTATAATAAAATTTTAAAAAAAAATGAGTAATATAATAAATTATTTAGTCCAGGCATGTTTCGAGTATGTTTATAAATGTATGTTTACAATGTGTGAAATGATCTATTATTTGCTAAAATTTATAATCTGCTCAACTCCTAGTCCCAAGAAATGCAATATAAAAATGCTTTACTATATTTTGATATGTTTCAAACACATTTGGTCATGTTTACAAGGTATGTTTAATGATAATTTAAAAATGTGATCTATATAATGCAGAATTTTGTATAACACACAACCTCACATTTTTTAGTTTGCATTATAAAGATATTCTACTGTATTTTCATTTTAATATGTTTATTACTAGGTAATTTCTAGGGCTGGACTAATTCTACTTGGAGCTCTGAGGCAAAGATTTGCTTGGAAGGCTCCTATAAAATTTTTGTGTTGCATTATGTGAAAAAATACACCTAGAGAGATTTGGCAGTGTGGGGGAAATTGTTTTGTTTGCTTTTGAAATAATCAGACTGGACTTTATTTTCTTTTTTTTTTTTTTTTACTCTAACGAATTGGTAACATTGATTGAAAAAATTGTAAAAGTAAATCTATTTCTTAAATTATCAGATACAAACTGATCTAATGAGAATTGTCTTACTCCTCATTCAGATTTGATTTGATTTTTTTTTTTATTGTTCTTGTGAATTGAAGTTCAATGTTATTAAATAAAATATAGTAATCATTTTTATATAAGTTCTGAAGGAATTCTATAGACTTGTTTGTTTTTCTACAATAAAAGCTATAAAATCCTTTAAATTCTATAAAGCTCTATAATAAAATTTTTTTGTAAGGTTTATGATGACAGAATGAAATTTTTATATTGCTGTTTTTGAAATACTATCTTTTATCCTTAGCTTTGGAATTGTCCCTAGCATTAAACAATTTAGCAACTAGCCAGATGCTGTCTAGAGGAGTTAGCTCTTGGTCTCTACCGTAAGTTATCTTGAATTTTACTACTTGAAATAATTATATTTTGTTAAATGCCTCAGTAAATTAGCTTTCAGATGTGCTTTTTTTATATTACAGTAGACTCCCGCTTAACCGGCCTAAGCAGGACCAAGGGTTAGCCGGTTAAGAAAAAAAACGGTTAAAGCAGAGAAGTAAAATAAAATTAAATAAGTATCTGCATTAAATAACTATTAAATAAGTAATTCAATTAATTAAACCCGTATGATGCATTTAGTTTTTAAATTTCTGTAGTTTTAAAAAACTACATATTTTCCATATTTTATGAAATGAATATTAGTTATAATTAACTGAAATGAAAGAAAAATTATCACTGATAACAAATAATGAAAAATATTTAACACATTAAATTGTTAAAAATCACATCACAACACAGTTATGAGAAGTTGAAATTGTTCTACATTATGTATATTTAAGTTAATCAGCCATATGTTGGGTCAGTGACCTTCTGTTGAAGGCAAGATGCCCGACATTTTGCACCATAATCTCTCCATCTCTTTAACATCCTAAGATCAACTGAGGAAGCTGTTAGTCGCTGCTCAACATAGCGTAGCGTCAACTCTAATGCTTTTACCCCTTCCGTATGAGGAATTTTAGCAGTGTCAACTTCAACTGGATCATCATCAAGATCGTCTTCGTATTGAACATCAGTTACAGTCCTAATTATATCCTCGTCAAATAATGTTTCATGCTTGAGATATTTATCAGACTCAAACAACTCTCATACATCTTCTACGGTGATCTGTTCGCATCTCTCAAGCTTTTTAAATGCTTGTACAAAACAGTTTGCAGATAGATCAGACATTATAGAATTCCGGGGAGGGGGGGGGGGATGCTCTTTTGACCATTAAAAACTCAATCTCAAATCTTCCGGAGGAATATTTCATTATTCCGGGGGAGTGTGGGGGGGGGGGGTAATGCCCTCCTCCCGGACCACACCCTTAATTCAACACTGGTGAGAGTCAACGCGTATCCATTTCGAACCAACGTTCTTACTGAATTTTACCTCCTTCCCTTCAGGATTGCATTTCAACTGGAAAGCGTAAGGTGAGTTCCCGAGGCCGTCATCCCTAAATTTTGCCTGATGTTAGGGGAAAAAATAGTCGGCCAGTTAATGCGGAGTTCCAGTTCAGAGGAGGAGGCCAGTTAAAAGGGGGCTACTGTACTTAAATTGAATTGATAACTAATTTTAAAAAAAACCCCTGATCTAATAGTATCTAAATCAACTTTCTTAAATATATTAAACTGAATTTTCAACTTTTTTTGAAAAAGTATTCTGATTTCAGAATGAAATTTATTTAAAATTATTTTATTTTATTATTTTATTTATTATTATTAATATTTGAATTTAAAATTTGATTTCTATGTATGTTAAATGAAAAAAATGTTTTCTTTGACGCAGTTCAATGAAAGGGGTGGCTTGAGTCCCATAAGCCCAAATCTCTTTCTTATACACTTGACATTTATATCTCTGTTACCATCTTCTTCAGTTTTTCATGTTCTCAGTTTACATTTCCTGTTATGTTCAACATAAAGAGGGGCTATTTTAATTTAGAATAAATATGTAATAGTTTTTTTTTAAGTTTTAAGTATTGTTTAAAATGGAATAATAAAATATATTGGAAAAAAATTTCTTATATTTTGTAAATATCTTGCAATTTAAATGGATTAGAGCCATGCATATTCATATTCCCTGTGGCAGAATTTTTTTAAGCTTTCTGCGACAAGCTTCATTAACAGCAATTTTTTTCTGGAACATATGATACTTTTTAACAGTAGAAATGAATCACAAATTTATACATAACGCCGTTAAAAAAAGACACCAAAGAACTAATATATTAAAAACCAGGTATTTTATGTTTTTTATGTGATGCTTAATTACTTGATATAATTAAAATGTAATGTATACATTCATATCTAATTTTCTTTTTGCTAGAAGTTGAAGATAAGGTCATTCTTATTCTTGTTCTAAATAAAAATTCTAAACTTATATCTTCAGAACTTTACCAACTTTAATACTTCTTACTTTAAATAAAAATAACAAATTAAAAAAATATTTCCATCAACTACATTTAGCGACTCAGATGAAAGTTTTCTCTAAGAGGCCATTCCCTTTCTGCAACAGTGTTGTGGTGTCGCTGCATTTCTGCCACGGGGTTCATATTATAGTCATAAGTAAATAAAATTTTCTTTCTAGAATGCCCAGAAAAACAAGCAAAACTTCCCAGTTTCCCAAAGCATACTCTAGTTATCCCAGACCAGAAAAAAAGCAAAGAAAGCTCAAGACATTGAAACAGGCTGTTGATGCCTCTACAAATACTGAGCATCAAGGTATAGAAATAGAAAAGCTTTAATATTTTATTTTGGTTTTCTTTTGTTACGGTATTCTCATAATTGTCTTACATTTATAGGACTAGGTTTATGTCATATAATTGAAATCGTCAGATAACCAGAAGGATATGTTAGATATATTGGTGGTTCTCAAATTGTGGATTGTGACCAGGGTTCTTGCTGCCAAATTGTGCCAAAATGCTTCATTTGGCATGTAAGAAAGGAACAATCAAAGTCACCAAATTGTGAGAGCTTAAAAAAAAAGTTATGTACACACCAAGCAACACTCTAATCCATGTTATTGAACAATGATGTTGCTTATCGCATTTGCAGACCTGCCAACTGCTACGAAAAAATCGTGGTTGCTACGATTTGGACCTATAAACTATGATGCTACGAAAATCGGTCTTAAACTACGATTTTTTGCAAAAAACACAAATGCATTTTTTGTTTCTAGTTCCTATTTTTATCCCGCGCAGCATATTTTTCAGCCGAAATTTTTAAAAAATTGGTCATTAGTCCGAAAATTCGGACACTCATGGGGGAAAAAAATCTGGGCTGCAAAACAAACTTCTTAACATAAAACCCTCTTTATGAATATTGACCACAAGTGAATTCTGTAAATATTTATACAGAAATTGACTTCCTTAGAAACAGAGGTGCCATTTTAAGAATTTCTGGAGGAGGGGGTGAGGTGGTTCTTTGAGGGGAAAGGTTTGAAATAGTGTGCAAAATTGCACGATTTGCACACGGGAAAAGAAAGTCATGCATAATGAAAAATGCTGTGCAGTATTTCCCTCTGCAAATTCTTCCACAGACCTATGATTCTTTTGTGAGTATATTTTGAAATTTTTTGGAAGACCACAATTTTTTTTTTCTTTTATGAAATTTCCCAAATTAATTCGTGAATCATTTGTGGAAAAAATAAGAATTTCTTCACATGATCTTGGGAAAATATCGGGTATTTCGTCAAAGATGTCAGAAACAAATAGTGATTTTCTTCAATTGGTCGCTGAATAAAATCACTAATTTCATTAAGAGTTCAGAAAGAACAGGGGTGATTGTGTTCCGGGTGTACCCCGGATTTCTGGGTTTTTCGATCGATGCTTCCGGGTTTATGAGATCGTTGTTTAGTGGAGAATTCTGACATTAAAAAATTTCACAAATTTCGACAAATGGCCGCCAAAAAATCAATTTTTTAATCGTTCGCTGTAAAAAAATCGACAATTTCGTCAAAGGATTGCGAAAAAAACACAAATTTCCTCAAAGAATCTCGAAATAAACACAAATGATGGCAAAGTAAACAGAAAATTCGCAAAAGATCGCGAAAAAAAAACACAAATTTCGCAAAGGATCGCGATAAAACAAGATTTTCGTCAAAGGGTCGCAGGAAAAACGCAATTTTCGTCAAAAGATCGTGGGAAAAACAGATATATCGTCAAAGGACAGCTGAAAAAACACAGAATTAGAATCAGAAAGGATATTCCCCATCCCGGAATCGCGGGGAAAACGCTATTTTCGTCAAACGATCGCGAGAAAAGTGCAAATTTCGTTAAAGAACGCGAATTTCACCAAAGGATCGAGTAAAAAATGGTAATTTCGTCAAAGAATCTCGAAATAAAACAAATTTTGTCTAATATGATCGCGAAATAAACACAAATTCCGTCAAAGGATCGCGAAAAAAGCGCAAAGCTCGCAAAGGAAAGCTAAAAAAAACAAGATTTTTGTCAAAAAATCGCAGGAACAAACGCGATTTTCATCCAAATATCGCGGGAAAATGCAAATTTTGTTAAAGGGTCACAAAAAAAACCCCAATTTCTTTAAAGAATCGCGAAAAAAATGTGAATTTCGTCAAACGATTGCAGAAAAAAAAACACTATTAAAACCACGAGGGATTTCTCCCCTCCGGAATCACGGGAAAAACGCAATTTTCGTCAAAAGATCGCGGGAAAAAACGTGATTTTTCGTCAAAGGATCGCTAGAGAAACGGAAATATTGTCAAAGAATCCCTGGAAAATGGAAATATCGCCAAAGAATCGTTGGAAAAGCGGAAATATCGTCAAAGGATCGCTGAAAAAACGCAAGTTTTGTTAAAAGATCTGAGGGAAAAAACATGAATTTCTTTAAAGAATCGCAAAAAAAGGCAAATTTTGCCGAAAGATTGCGAATTTCGTGAAAGGATCGCAGAAAAAACACATAATTAGAACCAGGAGTGATCCCTCCCTTCCCCCTCTGCTGTAACCTTTCAGAAAAGGTGCTGTGAATTTCAGATATAATTTTTTTTTTACTCAGGATTACCCCTGGTATTGTGTCATCCATCTGAGTCTCAATACAAATATGTCCAGAATTTCATATCTGTAATGTGTAATACCCAGGAAGAAAGCAGAATAAGAAATTTACCTTGTGTGCAAAGTTGAAAAAACAAAGAAAATTTCTATTTTTATTTATTCATTTATTTTTCTTTTTTTTCTCTAATACTTAGCCACTTAGAAGTAAAACTGGATTGGTTTTGAGATTTTTTTACTATTTTCAAATAACTAGGTGACTTGTAAAGATTAAGAGATCACACTCTTAACACGTAATTTGTACTTGTTTCATGAGTACTTGGAATAAATGTATTTACTGATTATAGAATTCGAACTTTGCATAGTTAGCAAGATAAACTACATGCTCCATTTGATGAAGTTATTTAGTTTTCAGTGAAATTAATGTAAGTTTATCAAATTATGTTTTTCTGCAATTGTATATTTCAAACAACAGCAGAAATATGTCATTTGATTGTCATGATGTTGCAGCATCAGTTATGTAGATTGATATTGGTATATTTTGCATCGATAATTTTCAGGGTTTTTCACTTTGTATCAATTAATTTTCAGGGTTTTTCACTCTGAGTCACAGTCACCCCTGAAAGAAATTGCGAATTTCGTCAAAAGAGTGTGCAAAAATCACGAATTTCGATAAACTACCAAAGGAAAAATACTGCAAATTTCGTCAAAAGGTCGCGGAAGAGAATTGTAGTGAATTTTGTTAATTGGTCACAAAAAGATATCAAAAATTTGCCGATCGGTGCGATAAAGTATCGCGAATTTCGACAAATGACTATGTAAAAAAATCATTTTCGTCAATTGGTCGCAGAAGAAAATAAATTTTGTCAAAGGATCATGGTAGAAACGTGAATTTTGTCAAAATATCGCAGAAAGAAAACACTAATTTCATCAAAGGATCGTGGAAAAAAATGCAAAATTTGTCAAAGGATCGCGGTAAAAAATACAAATTTCATCAAAAGTTCCTGGTAAAAAGTGCGGATTTCAACAAAGAATTGTGATAGAAAAATGTGAATTATGATTGTGGGAAAAAAATGTGAATATCCTGAAATGATTGCAGGAAAAAAATTGCGAATTTCATCAAAATTTACTGCACTGGGCTAGAAAACTGAAACCAGGCTCCTTTTACAAATGTAAAAAAAGAAAAACGCTTTGAAACGAAAAGGAACTCTAAAAATCGTATAAAAATTTTCAGAGGAAAAAATTTACTGTGTTGAGTTCAAAGACTGAAACCTTATTCCTTTTACGAATGTCAAAAGATGGCTGCGAAACACGAAAACCAACCTGATAAGTGTAAAACACCTTATCCCTATCTTGACACTGTCCAGATATATCTCCTCTACATTTCATATATTTCTTTATTTAAATATCTTAACACTCTTTAAATATCTTTTATTAATAATATAAAGTCAATCATTTCTTTACTTCCACTTCTGTTATCCTGTTTGTAAAGTCCTTTATTTTTATTTACTTTCTTTGCTGGCCGTACTTTCACTTTTCAGCTATCAGCTTCCATGCATTCAAGAGCACGCATTTCATTTGATTGACCGCCACGATAATAGTTCCACATCTGCCGCCAGATGGTGTCATCCGTTTGAGTCTATGGTACATCGGCTGTGCGATCTTTCGTCCCGGTTTCGTCTGCTGCTGCTCCTTGAATTGCGTAATGAGATGCTATTTGAATGCCCGGCTGATATAAATACAGATCCATTTTCTTTGCTCTTCGCCCTCTTTCTTCTTTACCCACTAACAGTGTTTTATCTCTCCGGAATTTCGATGGCGGGAGACATCTGTTTAAGAGTTCTGTTGGTTTTCAACAAATCGTCATTTTACTTATTCTTGCTTTAACCTGTGTCAAGCCATTTACGAGGTTACTGATTGGAGTTCGGTAGTATTCAACTTCGACTCCGGTTTTGATGTATGGACTCTGTTTTATCTCGACAACAAGTAAATGCCGAGTCGTGAGTCATGAATGGCGGTTGTTAAAGTGAAGCTTGAAGTTGATTTATTTATCAATGATTCTTACTGCATCCATTTTTAAGTGTCATTCAATAAAGTGATTTCATCTGTAAAGAAATATTTTCCCAGTGTTATTTAGCACGGATATTTGTGAATCATAATAGGTCATTGGCAGTTCATGGATATATCTAAACACCACGGTACTTTTGTGGATTGACAGTCACTCAAGCGATTTCATCTTTTTATTTCTTTATGTGTTATGAGGTCAGTTTTCCTTTTATTGTTAAATATGTTTTTCTAGATATGTATAATTCGATAATATAATGTGCTTAATGGAATTTAAAGATTTATTACTGTTGGAAATATATTTAATCATATTGCTTTATATTTTATTTAATAAACGTTTAGTTTGTTTTTAAACTTAACTTGTTTTCTTTTCGCCACCATACATCTTTTATCTTTTTCATAACTATTTAAAACCCAAACGGGACATTTAGCTTTTGCTTTCATTGTGTATTATTCTAAACTCTGCTAATTTAAATCCTTGTCGTTAATTTAATGACATCACAACCAACCAACCTCCAGATTAATTTTAATTTTGTGTGCTACGATTTCTCATTTTCAAAGGTTGGCAGGTCTGCATTTGATCGTATCATACCATTTACATAAATCTATCATCTTATGCATTTTTTGAAGACTTCTTCTGCCTTTAAAAAAAAAAAAACTTATTGAAATCCATCCTTATCTCAAAATTCCCCCGCCCTCTCTCTCTCTCTTTACTCACTCCTAGCACACAAAGTTTAAAGAAATTTTTTAACTTAAAAAATTTTTTTAAACTTATTCTGCTTTATTTTTGTTGTAGCAATAAATAATTAAATCTCCCTTCAAAAAAGAAAAAAAAAAAACCTTTTTTGTAGCTCCTCCCGTCTCTTTACACAGCACCAACATAGTCTTTTTAAAATTTTGTAATTTTTATTATTTAATATTTTGCTTTCTGATCCCATCCCTTCAAAATTTGCACTTCTCCTTTGTTCACACCCAGCTTCCAATTTTTTAAATCTTTTTATTTAAACTTAATTTTTTTATTTATTATTAATATTTATTTCTTACTTTATTGTAACAATAAATAATCATCTGAATTTCCTGTCCCTTCTTCTTCGCCTAAAAAAAAAAAAAAAAAAATTGTCCCCCCCCCCCTTCCCCCCAGTTATATAAAGTTAAAAAATTTTAAAACCTTTTTATTTCTGCCCTATTTGTTGCATGCCAACAATAATAAATAACGAATCATCTAAATCCTTTCTCCACTTGAAATATTTCCTCTGCATAAAGATAAAATTCTAAGCATGGGGATGGAACATTATTATTATTTTTTTTTTAATGTAGTTTGATTGCTTGCATCCCTCTTCTGACATGCATTGCTCGACATCACTTCATTTTTGCATCAGCCAAAGACAAACATTGGTTGTGTGGGCAGTATCCTGGCATGCGCAAAGTCCGATTGAAAATGGAGGTTAAAAATTGTTTTTGTAATCAGTATTTCACAACAAATCTATTTTGCAGTTTTTTTTTATTTGGCTACAGTTTTGTGTTGTTGATTAATTTAATTGTTAAGGTTGATCAGAAGACATCAAGAACCCTGATTATGACCCACCAATGGTTTGCAGATGACATTTTGATGTGTCACAGGGTGATCAATCAGTTTTTCAAAAACATATAATTTTATCTGCCGTAGAAATATGAACACAATATATTGCATCTTTAAATGAAAAAAAAAAAAAAAAATGTAAGAAATATCACTAAACTTTGTGTTTGGCTATGTTTTATGACAATATCATATTTTTATAATGATTAGTCATATTAGAAATTTTTATTACGTCTTTTGTGTGTATATTTTATATCAAAGTTTGCCCTTTTTATGTGATAAATTATCCAAATTCCTCTACACATTTATTATTATGTGAATTACAGAAGATTTTCTAACTTTAAGGTCAGTTGCATAAGAGGAAAGTTTGGAACTGCTGATCTGTGACATTTTATAGATGTACTAACATTATGCAATAAGCAAATTAATATGAATAAGATAAATAGTTGATATTGTAAACAAATTATTTTAAATCAAAATAAACTGAAGAGAAATATTTGTGCTTTATTTTCATGGCATGATTCTGGAAATCTATGTAATAGAGGTATTTGAAATAGTTTAAGCATTTGGATAACATCATCAATCATCTAAACTTATTCTTTTTCCTCTAAGAATTCTTATACTTTTATGCCTCTTGAACAATCATATGCACTTTTCCTTTTTTAAGTTATAAGAGTCGAAGAGAATAAGGAATAGATATAAATTAACATTGAACTAAGAATTTTTTATTGATAAGTTAACTATAAAAAATAAATATTATACTTTATTTATTACAAAAAAAGAAATATCCTTGATTTTCATTTCAAAAACAAAAGGAAAGAAGTTTTCTTATTTGGGCATTTATTTCACACTGTAAGAAACATTAAAAGAGAGTTGTTTCAGTGGAGTAGGGAGAGAAATTATGTTTCCAAAATCAATCAAGTCAGGTTAAATATTAAACATTTTTGCTTGAGTACAACAGACAAAGCTACCTGTTGCTGCTAATTTATAAAAATCCCTGTGTGAAATTTAAAAAGTGACTACTTTACTCAACTCACCTCCACTTGCATTAGCCATCTGGCTTTACTTTGACTATGCCCTATCTTTTACTTATTAGGTCCTCTATTGGTTGTTAACAAAGACTCATCACAACTCCTTAGACCAGAGGTGGTGGGCCTTTTTCCGCCTGTGTGCCAATATTTTTTCAAAAAATATTTTCCATGCCCATGATGTGCCAATTAAAAAAGCAAATTTAGCAAATAAATCAAAAAATAATGAACCTAAATTATTTGAAAATTATTACTCTTATTGAAGGTACTCCTTCATTCTTCCAGGGGTGATTCTGTTCTGAAAATTCTGAAAAATTAAGGCAGTCATTTCCGAAAATTAAAAAAAAATCTGTCATAAATCTGAAAAAAGCCAATTTCGTCAAAGGATCGTGGGAAAAGCGCATTTTCATCAGAGAATCGTGAAAAACGCCAATTTCGTTAAATGATCGCGGAAAAACGGCAAATTTTGTCAAAAGATCGTGAAAAAAACCGCAAATTTTGTCAGAGGGGCACGAAAAGAAAAAAAAAAAGGCAGGAGTGGATTCCCCCCTCCCTGCCGCCGCTGTATTTCCGAAAATGTGATATGAATTTCTGAAAGTTTTTTTTTCTCTCAGAATCACCCCTGCATTCTTCCTTTGTTTAAACCATAAACAACTGCATCCAAATTAACATCCTTAGCAGGACGCATTGTTTTCCTGTTAGAAATCCCAGAATTGCTGTCACTATTTGAGTAGAACTCCAGAAATTTTTGCTTGTTTTTACTTTACAATTCTTGAACTTATACCAAACATGGAAGCTAGATATCTCACGGATGATCCACTCTAGCTGTTTTATAATATCCACTTTTTTTTTAGAAGAGTTAGCATTACATGTTTACACTTTGGGATGTTTTCACGATCTTTAATTTCAGACATTCTTTTTTCTGAATTCAAAAGATTGTTATGTGTTAATTAAAATCTAGATATAAATAACATTCAATGTGGATGCAATAACGTTAATCAAATTGAATTTGTTGTAACGGCAATTAGCACATGAGTTCAAAGTCAAGATTTGACAAACAATCGCCTTACACCCATTTCCATACAGATAACACTAATAATATCATTAATCATTAAGTAAATTAAGTCTATTCACTGCAGTCGCAAATGCAATCGCTCACAATTTCTTTATTCACTAGGTGTGTTGATTGTGTAGACTACACAGCTGCATATCTTAATGGCATGAAGTTCGGTATTGTTTCGGCATGAAGCGATTTGATTAGATGCACGCTGCTCTAGTGCTCGTTATTTATGGCCAGGAGAGCCAACGAATGTTTTCTGAATGTAACAGTCTAATAGTTATGTCATGTTATTAATGTCTGTTTATTAATGTTTTAGGTTAAAATAATTCTTAAATTAGTTTTCTTTACGAGATATCTTTTCTTTTTACACTTAGAAAATTTGCATCAATGTACATGAAAATGCCATTGCTTCGTGCTGTTTTTCAATAAATATGTGATTTGCTAACGCTCTAGCACAGCGATTGCAGAATCACCTAATAATCACTGTTCCTAGCAGTTGGTCTTAAGTTTGAAATCATCACTCGTTAACCAATCATATTTTGTATCTGGTTTTTGTTTCCAGGAATGGCAGTGTGTGATGCCTAGCTCTTGTGAAAAGAAAATAAGTTAGTATTGGTACTTACATATTAACGCCACTGCAGCAATAATAATAAGTACAGTATGGAGCCATTTATCCAGAAACCAGTTAACTGGAAAACCAGTTATCCGGAATGATATTTCTGATAGACTGATTTCAGAATCTTTGCAGAAAAAGGTGTCATACACTGCTAGTTTGACATAGGCTTTGCTTGAAACAATTGTATAATTTGATGACAACATCTAGTATTTGTAATGAAAACATATTTAGTTGTATTTTAGATGTTTTAATTTTTATGCAGAGGAAACAGGAGAATTTTTGTTCCTAAGGGATTCCCATAAATTACCTTCTTTTAAACTCCAGTTAACTTTTGATCTTTCTTGCAGTGATTTTTAAACCAAGTAATCTAATAATTTAAAATCAGAAATAATGTCACAACCACATGTATTCCATAAAGCTTATCAAATGGATGCTGCATCAGTTATCCGGAATACATCTGACCCCTAGCATTCTGGGTAAATGGTTCTATATTGTATATATAAGTTGTGGTGGCGTTAATACACAAGTACATCAGTGTTCAAAATATACACAAAACATATTTTTCTATGTATGCAGAATTGCCTTTAAAAAAAATCTTAGTAAAAATGATCCGTTCAGTAGACATTTATTATGGTCAAAGTCAACATAAAAAAAACACTTTAGTTTGTTTTACACAAAGTATCGTGTTAGAAAATGTTTGTTTACATCTTAAATATATCGTGAATTATAGGGTCACAGATTAGCGGGAGTGGGCTGTACTCTAAAGTCATGAACGTCATGCCTAAAGTATATGCTATAGATTTATTTGAGAAACAGCTGATATACGATATATACCCTCCACTACACCCCTACTTAATATGCAGCTTTGGAAAGCTTATTAAGATTTTTTTTCTTTTTTAAGTGTAAAATCTCAAGAAAAAATTAAACTGGAATCTTATGTTTTATTGAAAAGAAACTTGTTTTCAATTTTATGTGATTGGGAAGCCAAATATTCTTTTCTTATTTAATTTTCTGTTTTTTCAGATGATACGTTCACCACTAATTCCATCAGTACAGCTCGCCAAATAAATGAAAATACAACTGAACTTCATACTCCACAAGCAGTAGAAAATTTTGCTATAAATTTGGAATCCAGATTTCCAGACAACCCATTGATGGCTTCACCATTTTATTGGCTATATTATAGTAAAAGAGATTATGTAGAACGTTTAATTAACATCTGCTTAGTATTATGCATCTTCGTGGCTACAATTGGTACTATTTATGGTAAGTTTTATTTCATTTTTTAAGCGTATATAATAAAATGTTTATTTCTTCTAATTAATATTTACTAATTATCCTTTCAGGGTTTCCAGCGTCATGGAAAGTCAGGGAAATTTCAAAATATATAGGAAAAGTTGGGGAATTTACAAATATTTTCTAAAAAGTCATGGAAAAGTATTAGAGAAAAAATTAAAAATGATGTGAAATTCATCAAATAGTCTTGGGGGGAAAATCATGAAATTCATCAAATGATTGCAAAAGTGATTGCAGAAAAAAATCGCTAATTTTGGCAAAGGATTGCAAAAATAACTAGCAAATTTCGTTGTATGTTTGTTTAGTTAGGGAATTTTTTGAAATTTGGTCGAGGAATTTGCCAGTCATGTTTTGCTGAGAAAATCGGCCTTTATTAAAAATGCATTTTTTATTTAATCCTCTCTTTTTCAGTTAATCCAATGTTACAACATACTGATACTAGTTTAGTTTTTGGTTCATGATCTTTAATGTTTAATTTTTTTTTTTTTTTTTTTTTTTTTTTAACTTTGTTCAATACATCCAGCATATATTTCTATTACTTTTTCAGAAAAAGTAACATTCATTTAGGAAGAATTTGGTTTCTTTCATGACACATTCACAATTTGTTTGATCTTAAAATAGCATTCTTCATAAAATTCTTTGCCCTTAAAAAGAATCTTTCATAAAATTTTGCGTCTGTAAAATAAACTTTCTTTCAGAAATTTTATTATTTTAAAATTCAATCAAATCTATAAAAAAAAGGGGGTGGGGTGGGGATCATCAAAGAATATATTGTTTACCCGCAAGAAAAGTGACACATCTCAGCAAAAGTAAATTTCACAGGAGAGGAAAAAGAAATTTTGCATGATTTTACTGTAACATAAAATTATAGCACTTAGCTCAGCATCCAGGAGTAAAAACGTGCATTGAACCTTTAAGTGATTCAACACCCGTTCGCTAATGTTAAACCTATTGGCAGGTTGTTTTTGAATTTCTCATTTAAATTTGAATATTTTTAAAAGATTTTTTTTGCGTAAGATAGCTGTGCTCAATCTCTAATATGGCTATTTTTTATTTTGGTGGCAGATTTTTTAAATAACGGTACTTTTCCGGTTTCGAAAAGGAAAGTACTTTGCAGATTTTTTAAAATGAAAGTACTTTAAAAAATCTGCAACCGAAATCGAAAAATTACATAATAGCCCTATTAGAGATCGAGCTCAGCTATCCTATGCACAAGAAATCGTTTAAAAATATTCAAATTTAAACGAGAAATTGGAAAACAACCTGCCTATAGGTTTTAACATTAGCGAATGGTTGTTTTAAAGTGAATGAAGAATCTCCTTAAGAATGCAGATATAGATGAGGTTTTTGAGGGTTGTGTAATTTTACTTCCCCACACAGTCCAACCCCCTTCTGTGTAATAAAGCAATTTTTCAGATAGCCACACTTATGAAACTTTTTCTGTAGCAAGATCTATAACAGACTATTAGTGGAATAAGATGCAAAGTGAATTTTTGTGAGGTGTGTCACTTTTAAAGTGTAAAAAAAATCATGATTTTTTTTTTAGATTAAAAAAATTGATTTTTTAAAAATTTAAATCTGATTTTTTTTTTCTTTTTGTCCCTGCATTAAAATACGAAATAGCGACCAATAATTTTAGGTTTCCAAACCTCTAATTGCTAACATAATCTATGCTTTTAAGCTTTAATTAATTATAATTATTAGAAATTACAATAATTATAAAAATAATTATAAAATAATTTCGATTAGTAGTATACAATAACATTATATACATTAATATTTTGTATAATTATCTAAAACTAAATTAAACACTACTACTAATATTTACAGTTATTAAAATTAATAACTGCATTTAATATTAAATTGTTAACACTGCTTGAAATTAATAATTATTAAACAATTAATTCTCTGATTAGGAAAATAATGTACATTTTTATGCTTTAATTACTAAAATGGTAATTAATAATTTTATAATATGACATTAGTTTTTAAAGGTTTTATGAATTACAAATTAAAAAATACAGTTAAATAACATGTTTTAATAATATTATGTTCTTTATAAAGAAATAAAGTTGTGTAATTTGGAGCAAGGTCTTGGGCACACAGATTTAAAAATACTGTGATATGGGGATTACAAGAAATATCTTTGGGTACAACTAAAGGTGAATTTAACTAACAGGGTGCATTTTGCCAATTTAAAAAAAAGGTGTTGCAAATAAGTATAATTTCATTAGTTAGCAGCACAAATAACAAAGCTAGCAAATATCATTTTCGGTCATGTTGCATTTGTACTTTAAACTTACATTCATGTATGTGTATGCTAACAACAACAACAACAAAAAATATGAAAATGAGTTACACCCATTCATACACACATACAGAGTACATATAAGAATAGCCAGTTATATTTCAAATGAAAATCAAATTTCAAAGTAATTGCTTAAGAGGCTATGTTGGCCTTTGCGCCTCTTAAGCAATTACTTTGAAATTTGATTTTCATTTGAAATATTGTATTCAAGGTGAATGTTTCTCTCTGGAATAATTTCCATGTATTAATATAGCCAGTTATATTTGAAATCCTCAAAATATTAAATAGCAGAAGTACTACTCAGTAGGGATTATTAGATTTCAGTGCTTAATTTTTTTTTTTTTTTTTTTCAATCCCTAACTAATTTCTTTATTTGATGTATTATAGAGTTCAAAAGTAAAGTAATCTATTTATATAAAATCCAAGTCTCTGTGTGTCCCTCACGATTCCGGTAGGACCGCCTCATTGAAATGAGTAATTGTTGAAAAAAACTAATGCAGGGTTACCACAGTAGCGCCAAATGTTAGCCAACTTTGTGATAGCTGGCTAATTTGGCGAAATTCCCATTTAAAACCATTAATCTTTCATAACGGAGGTCACCGAAATTTAATTTAAGCTCCGCTCTTTTAAGATACTTTACAAAATCTATGAATGAGAATTTAAAGTACATCTTTACATCTTCCTCCCGATGCTACTAATAAAATAGACGACACTGTACTGTGTGAGCTCCTAACTGCGTGATTTTAATGTGCTTTAGGTACTTTTCCAGTATAGGTGCCTTGGCGAAAAAGGAAATTTGGCAACATATTCTCCGGGAACCTTATCCACTGTTTCATTTTATATACACACGCATTTTTTTCGATATTTATACGATTTATTTAATATAAAAAAGACGTTTCACTAATTTTATAAAGAAACAGATGTGATTTGTACATAAAAACATCAATAATATACATATAAAATAAACATATAAAACAAACAAAAACGCTCATCAAGTTTGTTTTCATACCTGTTTATATGATTTGACAACAAATCTCGATATTTTTCCGTTATACGGACACCATGCCAAAATGTATGCTAATGCGCCAATTATTTCAAAATGCTAAAAGATATTTTTAATTTTATGCCAGCAGTTTAATATGAGTTTTATTTTATTGCTTTATTTTATAGCAGTTATTTGTTCACTTATTTTCTAAGTATATAATTGTGATTTAATGAAATAGTTCGTAAAAGTCTGGAATTTTCAAATGTTATATTTTTTAAATGCTCACTTTAGTATCGACAATGTTTTTTCTTTTATTTTTCAAATGCTTCAATTCACGTGATTTTCATTTTGCGCCATCTATTACGCTTGGCGACAAAGGTATCCGTATAACGGAAACAAACCCAAATCTTACTTTCTGATGCCCAAATTACACCAAGCTTTTTTTAAAAAAACGCCAAAGCTCCTACAGTGGAAAAGTACCAAACTGTCTATTATTTTGCGCTATCTGTGTTATAGTTTGTACTATATGTAAGGGGTGTGGAGCGAAGAATTTAAAAATTAAATATTAAAGTTTCGGCACAGATGTCATATACGCGATTATGGCGCGATTTTTTTCTGACGCCAATGTCATATACACAACGGGTACTTAAGTGGCGGCAAAGTGTCGTTATTTTGCTTGATATGGTAACCCGGATGTTGTTGTTTTTGCTGTTGATGTTTTTGCCAAATTGGCGTATATGACAACTGTGCCAAAGTTTCTATAAAGCAGTATAAGACTAAAAAATTAAGAATAAAATAAATTCAAAATAAGACTAAAGAAGAAAGAAAATTCATGCGTTAAGCATAGAATATGAAACACTTTCCAACACATCCTGAATGCTTTAACAAAACTTCAAAGTAAACAATTTTAGAAGACGCATAAAAAATTTTAAAAATTGATTTCAGCAGTTACCGTCCGTAGCCAATAGTATCGTTATTACATGCCACTATTTAGCCAAAATTTAATTTAAACTACTCTTAAAACTACTGAAACCACATTTCCAGATATTATCATCCATAGACGGTTATGTATCCAATTCTGCGCGACCCTGTATATCATTTTATCTATATTCTACAAACATTTCTTAGTAAACTAAATGCAGTTCAGCGTAAAAACGCATAACTCCTTTAAAAACCACCTTTAAGCAATTTACTCTCATACTCAGTAACCCTTACGAATTCTTTTGTGTAGCCCTGCATATGAACTGTAGCATTTATACATACAGAATAGTATGCATAAATGTAGTGAAACATAAAAGCGCATATCATAATTAAAAATGCATTTCTAGCAATCATTGCTTATGTACAATACTTTGGAGAAAAGTTGCTTGGCGAGAAAGAAGTTTGCCAACGTATTTTCTGACAACCTATTTACTGCTCAACAAACAACAACTGCTCAACTATTTACTCACAAGCAATTTTTTCCATATGTATGCAATTTATTTAGGTAGTTGTTAGCTATCCCGTCGACCAGTTTCGCCAAATTATATAAATCGCCAAACCACTCGCCAAATTATACAAATTGACATAATTTTTATTTTAAACAACGAAAGATCAATTAAATTAGCAAAACATTAATAAAAATACAAATATAACGTCGAATTAAAAATCACTTGATGACGTAAGAAACACATGATCATGTTTAATGTGAACCATTATTGGCATTTAATCTTACAATTTGGCGACAGTAATTTGGTCGACGGGATAACTAACAAGTACCTTTATTTAATGTAAAAAAAGCTATTTACCCATTTTTTAATTATTTTTTTACCCATTTTTTAACAGAAGTAATTTTGGCACAGATGTCATATTCGCCCCATATTGGCGCGATTTTTTTCCGACCCCAATTTGGAGAAAACATCAACAGCATAAACAACAACATCCGGGTTACCATATCAAGCAAAATAGCGACACTTTGGCGAGAGTTAAGTACCCGGTGTGTATATGACATTGGCGTCAGAAAAAAAATTGTGCCAATATGGGGCGAATATGTCATCTGTGCTGTAATTTTTGCACAGATGTCATATACGCATCGGGGTTGGCGTAATTTTTCTCTGACGCCAATTTGGCAGAAATCTCGCTTTCGAATACCAGTTACTTATATATTTTTAAATTATTTGCTATCATTTTGAAAAGGAAATAACTATAAATAAATAAAAGTTTGAATAATAGCTATAGAACAAAACTGTTTATATAATTAAAAACAGAAAATAAAAGTAAATAAACAATTTATTAATAAATAAAAAACAATAGCCGGGTTACCATTGCAGGCAAAATAACACCATTTTGGCGCCAGTTAGGTATCCCGGTTCATATCTGAAATCTGTGCCGTAATTTGCATATAAAAAAATATTATATACATTTAGAAACAATTTTTTTATGTATATAAGTGCATATTTAAACAAAAATAAAAGTTCATTAGATTTGTTTTCATAGCTGTTTATATATTTTGGCAACATATCTCACTTTCTGATGCCCGAATTGCGCCAAGCTTTTTTTAAAAATGCGCTATAATGGAAAAGTACCTAAATAAATAATTAACAGAAATAACCAATTATACAAACTAAAACTTTTTATTTCGAGATCAAGGCATTGTTTTTAATTTCAATTAAAAATACATATATCCTTGGATAACTTTATTTGAAATTAGGTTCACAGCTTAATATCTCATTCCATAAACCTAAACAAACACAAGTGATTCATTCATCGTGGAACTTAAAAAAAATTTAAATCATTGAGGTAATCATTCACAAAGTAAGTTCTCCAACAATCAATGGACAATATTCTAATGACATCATAGTAGATAAAATGGTGGCGGTGTCGTTTGTTTATGGTTTGAAATCACAAAGATTTAATTTTGCAATGTCTCTTAGTTACATTATTTTATTGTCATATTTATGAGCTCAGAACAAAAGCATATTTTTTCATTATTTAGTTATTAAAGACGGAAAAAAATTATAAATGCATGATTTGAAAAATTTAAATAATTTTCTTTCTTAATAGTAAAAAATAACATCGGGAAGTAACAGCGGGTTTAAGTTAAATAAGTTTAACTGTTTAATTCTGTTGTAATATTCAAAATAACTGTATTTATTAGATTTCAGTAACCAACATCAGGGCCCGATTAAACTTTGAAGTTAGAGGAATTACAATGTCATTTCAGGACCTTTCTTTTGGAGAAGCTTTTCTAAATTTCATACACACATGGAAACTCTCCAGGTTAGAAATATTATTCTTAGGACTGACATAACATGAGAACGGCATGCAATTTTACACAAGTTTTTGAAAACTACTTTATATCAGAAATTTTGCTAAAAACTGGTTACTTTTTTGTTATAGCGGCCTACACTATTAGGATTATCACAAGTTGCAGCCAATTTCGCCAACGTCGTAACCAAAATCGTGAAGCACACACATATAATACCATTTCATGAAATCGCATACGATAATTTAATAGTTTTTACCTTACTTCAAGTGTAAAATTTATTTATTTTTAAGGCTTAACAATCTAAATTGTCCAATATATGAATTTTTAAAAAAAATGTAAACAAAGATTGAATAGACATGACCACAAAAAGCCTCAAATCTGCATAACACTTGGAACAAAACTGTGCATATCAGTGGTCTTCTACTGTACACAGTTTTTCATAAATGTGTTTCGTTCTTTAAATGTGTTATTTTCATCTATCACTGCGTCGTAAAAATGTAAACGTCGTAACCAAAATCGTTAAGCACACACATATAATACCATTTCATGAAATCGCATACGATAATTTAATAGTTTTTACCTTACTTCAAGTGTAAAATTTATTTATTTTTAAGGCTTAACAATCTAAATTGTCCAATATATGAATTTTAAAAAAAAATGTAAACAAAGATTGAATAGACATGACCACAAAAAGCCTCAAATCTGCATAACACTTGGAACAAAACTGTGCATATCAGTGGTCTTCTACTGTACACAGTTTTTCATAAATGTGTTTCGTTCTTTAAATGTGTTATTTTCATCTATCACTGCGGAACAAGCGAGAAAACTCATATTCTTGCACATGAGTTGTATATATCTTTATATCTAAATTTCTTTTGACGGGATGATCTAAATTTCTTTTGAAGTCATTTTTGACGGGCTACCTTTCTAGTAATAATAATAAAATACATTTATTTAACTTCTACCAAAAAAGCTCTTTTTTGAGCTTAATATTTTCTTATCAATTCGTACTTTTCTTTTAAACATTCTTTTATAATAGTTGTTCCTCAGGTGTCATTCTTTCGTGCATTTTTAACTCCACTTTGCTATAAATTTATTGTTGCAAAAGTAGAATGAAAAAATAACATACTGACTACTTATTCTTTTACTTACAGAAATGTAATATATTTGCTGTGCTTATTTTATTTAAAAGAATGAATAATTTGATTAGCTGAAGGAAATTATGACATCGTGAATTATATTGAATTTAAATATAATTTTTAAATGAAATGCTGTTGTTTATGATAGATAAACTTACTGTAACAGTTAATTTTTTAAAAGTAAGGCAAAATACCTATAAAAACTTTTCGAATTATGTTCATCTTAAATTTTAATACTTTTTTATGTAATTTTGAACATTTAGAAAATTTATTTTAATCAATGATTTAAAAAAAAATCAGTTGATTAAAATCATGATTTAATCGCTGATTTAAATCATTTGATTAAAATTGTTGACAACCTAGTCACTTTTCTTGCAGATGAACAGTATTATCTAGTTATACAATGTGTTGAAAAATTATAGGTCCGCAGCAAAATTTTAAGAATTCTAATTTTTACTATGTGTTGCAAAATTATAGATCCACAGCAAAATTTTAAGAATTCTAATATATTATTACTTTATATAAAATCCAAGTGTACATAATCATTCTGGGACAAACTGAGCCATCAATATACAGGATGTCTAGCCACCTGGAAAATTCAGGGAAATTTATATGGACTGGAAGAGTAAAGTTAGAGGAATTTACCATTCCTGAGGAAAAGTCAGGGAAATTTGAAAGTTCTGGAAAAAAATTTATTATAAAACTAAGGATTTGAAATTGCAGTGCCAGGAAAAGTCAAACTTTGCTTTCGATAAATACTGTAAAGAGTATTTCAATCTCTTGTGCAAATCATTTGTCTAGTTTTTTCAGTCCTTCCTTGTAGCTCGAAGATTTTTCAATTCCAGCTTTACTGAAACTTTGTACGGAATGTTGTAGGATCAATTAGGTGTTTGTCTGTTTACTTATCTTTGTTTGGGAACTGAACTGAATATTTGTTAGCTTAATTTATTAAATATTTATTACCTATATATTTAAAACGCTAAGCGTTTCCTTTCGACAGCCCGTAAGAAGAAACTATGGCATTAAATTACACCAATCTTTTTTAAAATGAAGGATATTTAGCCACAGATTTGTTATCATACATTCATTTGTTCAAATATTTTATTAGACATAATTTTAAATTAAAATTCTACAGTTGTGCATGCACAGTATTAGGGATGCAATGGATGTCAGTTTGGCCGGATACCGAATATTCAGTTGCAGTTTAAGCCGGATATCCGGCCACAGTATGTTTATTTTTCTACCCCTTCCTCCCAAATCAGATTAAACATTTTTTTAAAGTTATTACTTTTAGTTAAACATTTAAAAACTTATTAATTTAATTTCTTATTTTATAGAAAACATAAATATTAAATTTTTAATAATGATAATTGAATTCATTATCATTAGTTATTTAATTAGTACTATTTTAATTAAATAGTAATAAATAATAATAATAATAGTAAAATTACCAAAAAAAAATGTAAATCATGTAGGATAGATGTAACAGAAATAGATACCATTCAATGTTTTTGGTTTATAAAAAAAAATAATCAATAAAAATTTAGCTTTTATTATTTTTTTTCATTACTCCCCCTTGCACGTTTTATAATTCGTGTTATTGTTCACACTTTTAATCAAACCAATCAGAAAGTACAAGCAGAAGATAATGTTTTGAATTCCACTGTTATTCAGGGAAAATCTTAATGAACATGCTAAGAGACATTTAATAAATTTATATATTTATTATTTTCTTGCAAAATTTGCATGTTTTTGTTTTGATAGTAATTAGTAACAGAAAACATTGAATTTTATATACTAATTTGGTTACTTTATTTTTAAGGTTTTAAGAGCCGTGTTCATTACTGGAATGCTTAATTATAGTCCAGTCAATCTGGGATTCTGCCTGAAGTTTTGGAGAAGTTTTTTCTCTTTCTTCCTTTATGTTTTTTGGGGTGCTATCCATGATTTTAAACTTTGCCACCTCGTATCTGGTCTGCTTAAAAAGTTATAAGCGAAAAACCATGAAAAAATTGGGTTTTTTCGGTTTTTTCCATTGTAGTCCCTAAAGGGTTAAACTTTTTTGAAAAAACTGCTGCAGCAAATTAAACTAGAGACAATTTCCTACATTTTTCATATCCTATGTTTTTTTCTAAGATGAATACTTTTGGCAAAACAAACAAAGTATTTTAGCGATATATTCAAATTCATCATCTGAGGACGAAAACGCAATACAATCACAATGCATCCATTTCAATCACCAATTTGAAGCTTTTTAGTATATTGCAGTTGAATTTAGAATATCTTAACATTTGCTGACCAAGTTTTAAGCCTTTTATATACTTATTAACAAAATAAATTGAAATAAGGAAATTAAGAAAAATATAAATCACAAATACTCCGAACAGATGAGAGCACCAATTTTTATTTTCCTACCAATCTGATTATGACTATTACATGGTTATAATTGTACAATTATAACTATTATAAGTTTAATATAATAACATAAGTGGGAGATTGTAAACAGGAAAAAAAAAGAAATGCACAGTTGTTCTCACATTAATGTCGTTTTGGTAGCTTTAAAAGTCCTGGTTGATGTTCTTCGAAAGGAGGCTCATCATTATCTTGATTACTCAGTTTGGGTCTTCTCTTGGCTTGAAATATCCTAATTTTGAATAGAATTGGCTTGTCAACCTCTATTTCCAAGTCATTTTCGACGATGAAGTAGCTGAGATTGCCACAATGGCCATTGCAGTTCAAACGAAACAGCGAACAAAACAAACCTGCATTCCTATAGCCACTTTTTCCACTGCAGTTTGTTTTGAATTTGCAGGATTTTTTTCGCAGAACAGCTTCTGGTGTGTGAGTTTGACAGTTGTTATTTGTGTTCTCTTGGTCCTATTCCAGCCCCATTCCTTAGCTTTTTTACAGTTGCCTAGCCATAGCTGTACTGGTGATAAACTCTTAAACATGTGTATGAAGTTGCATCTTCTGTTGTAGGAAGCGACACAATATTTGCAGCGGTCTTAAAAGAATTCTTAGTCTTACTGCAATAATAATGCTGTAAGCTAGTGCAGTACTCCTGTTCTAGCATTTTTTAAGGTCTCCTTTTCTTTTTCTTAAAAATAGTGTTTCTATGAAAATCTTTATGGTTTCTGTAATGAGAGACTCTCTTTCAAAACTCGTCTGGAGGAGGATATTGAGTAGATTTGTAAACCTTAGACCGAATATCTTCAGCCACTATCCTCACCATAATCTGAACAATACACTGTCATTTTTCCTGGGGAGATGACCATCATTCTTGATATCAAACATCACTCAAAATTGTATGACATGCGTTTTCTACGTCTTCAGAAATCCTCTTCAAATTACAGCAATGTGTTTTTAGTTTGTGTACAGTTTACGGCCTTTTTTATGGATCCTTAGAGACTCCTTGTTCAATAAATAATTCCGTTTCCCATCTTTTAGTTTTTTACTTGCTAATCTGAAGAACTCCACACCAAACGCTTCTCTGCCATCATGTCTCACAGAATCGTTTTAAAACACATAATTTTTAATTAAATGCACACTGCACATACATTAAAGCAAATGCATAACCTACCATCGAGACGTCTAGAAACAACCTGAAAGCTGAGCTTTCAATTTTAACACGAGCCAAAAAAGCCCTGATGGAGAGGGGAAGTAGGAGAAAGGTGAGGGGCTTCTTGTAATACCATGTGCATGGCACCATGGAAGTGTTTCAAGTACACCCTCCCACCCGTTTTGCATTCACAAAAATATTACATTAAGCGTTTTCGACATCCGATTATGGAATTTGAATATATCGCTAAAATCCTTTTTACTCGTATTGCCGAACCTATTCATCTTAGAAAAAAAAATTGTGCAACAAACTCGATACACATGTCTAAGAGTTTACCACCAGTACAGCTATGGCTAGGTAACTGTAAAAAAGCTAAGGAATGTGTCGGGAATAAAACCAAGAGAAGCACCACACTAATAACAACTGTCAAACTCAGTGACCAAAAGCTGTTCTGTGAAAACAATCCTGCGAATGCAAAACAAACTGCAGTGGAAAGTGTGGCTGTAGGAATGCAGGTTTGTTTTGTTCACTCTTTCGTTTGAACTGTGATGGGCATTGTGACAATCTCAGCTCCTTCATTGCCGAAAATAACTTGGAAATAGAGGTTGACAAGTCAATTCTCTAGGCTATTTTAAGCCAAGTGAAATCCCAACCTGAGCAATCAAGATAAAGATGAACCTCCTTTCGAAGAATATCAACCAGGCCTTTCAAGGCTACCAAAACGACATTAATGGGAGAACAACTCTGCATTTCTCTTTTTTTCCTGTTTACAAGCTTGCACTTATGTTATTATATTAAACTTATAATCAGATTGGTAGGAAAATAAAAATTGGTGCTCTCCTCAGTTCGGAGTATTTGTGTTTTATATTTTTCTTAATTACCCGATTTCAATTTATTTTGTTAATAAATATATAAAAGGCTTAAAACTTGGTAAGCAAATGTTAACAATTCAAAATGCAATTACAATTAACTAAAAAGCTTCAAATTCATGATTGCAATGGATGCATTGTGATTGTATTGTGTTTTCGTCCTCCAATGATGGAATTTGAATATATCGCTAAAAATCTTTTTGCTCGTATTGCCAAAAGTATTCATCTTAGAAAAAAACATAGTGTGTGAAAAATGTAGGAAATTTTCTCTAGTTTAATTCGGTGCAGCAGTTTTTTCAAAAAAGTTTAACCCTTTAGCGACTATAATGGAAAAACCGAAAATAACCCAATTTTTTCATGTTTATTCGCTTATAACTTTTTAAGCAGACCAGATACGAGGTGGCAAAGTTTAAAATCGTGTTCAGCACCCCCAAAAACATAAAGGAAGAAAGAGAAAAAAAACTTCTCCAAAACTTTCCAAGTAGATGCCTTTTTTGGTCTAATTTTACTGGACTACTAGTCGATTTCTAGTAATGGGCACCCTCATGTAGACATTGTTAAAAATGCAATTTTAGCAACGTTCATAGTGCATAAAATCTTTTAACTTAACTGAATACTTAATTAATCAAATTTAATTTTTAAATGGCATTTACCAGAATGTAATAACAACAACAACAAAAAAAAAATAAATAACTGCTTTCTGTAAAGGCACCCTAAATAGGCCCCAAAACTTTGCCTGAATCGACCCTTGATAGCTGTTAAAAAATGCTATTGAAGCAAAAGACGTTTGAAATAAATATGCTTAAAAATTAAATTTAGTTTAAAAATAATAATAAAATACATTTTAAAAATAATATTAGTTATTCATTTATTAAAACCATTTATTTTCATCATTGGGAACATTTATTTCAAGTCAGATGTTTGGCCGGATAATTATAATATCCGGCATGTAGGCCGGATACCGGATGTTCGCCGGATATCCGTTGCATCACTACACAGTATATAAGTACAAGTCTGTCTTTGGAGTGACACTTTGCATATGTGTAAAGATGCTCGCTCAGTTGAACTATCACATCATAGGTAGAAGTTGTTTTAAGTTCATCTCCTATTCGATCTTACTGTAAACAAGCTTTTCTTTCTTTCACAAAGCTAAAATTATTTGACCCTTTCAGCATTATTAATTCAAAAATTTATTGTGTCGATATTAAGAACTAGATACGGTTGATTTCGGGAGTGTCATATTGCTTTGGTTATATTACATGCAGAAAATAAACACAATGATTTGAGGCTAAAAGTTATGGCTGGAGGTCTGTCTTATGAATTGCCAATACTTACACATGAAGATTGGGAAACTAGCATGTTAAATTGTAGCTGCTGCTTTGAAAAAATAAGGTACTATAAATATTAAAACGCAAAACTATTTCTGTAAGATCAGAACTCAAATTTGAGACAATTGTGTATGTGCCAATTGTTTTTCGAACCTCTTCAATTTAGAAGGAAGGAAAACGAATTCCTGCTAGTGTAGCGGTTTAAAGCTCTGAATTTTTGTAGAGGACGCAGGTTCGAGCCCAAGCCTGGCAAAATGTGTAATATTTTTGTCAATAATTCATTTCAATAATGACTTATTAAGAAGAGGAGTTATGGGATTTTTATTTATTATTATTTTTTGAAGACTTTATAATTCAATAAAATTTAACACTCAATAATATTCTGAAAAAATAACGATTTTATATTTAAAATATTTAAGCTAAAATATTTTGTATGTAATTATCAATTAAATAAATTGAGCTGATCTGCAATTTTTGTTATATTTTCTGACCATTATCAAGAATATATATATGTGTGTCAGAAAGAAAAGTTTGTCATTCATTTGTGTAAAAAATAAAACAAAAAGAAATGTTTGTATAAGAGCTATAAAGAAAATTACCTTGAGATCCAGGTTTATTATTTAAACTATGTATAAAAATGTGAAATAAAATCCAAGTAATGAAAAAATATATATTATAAAACATTAGCTGCATCAAGTTTCAAATTTAGGTTTTTAGAGAATGAAAAAGATAAAAATAAAATTCATGGCAGCTTTTAATTGTCATGTCGCTTAAAAAATGAATAAATTAAAATAAATATTGTTATTTCTCCCCCCCCCCCCAAAAAAAAAGGATGTAGTAAGTAAAAATAAATTCTCTACCTGGTATTTTTAATTAAATTTCTGATAAAAGGAAAGCATAATTAGTTGTAAATTATAAACTTAAAATTCTTTCACTTCATTGAATAGGTTAGACTGACAGCACCCGCTATCGCCTTAAAGAGATAGGGATCACTTTTGCAATATAGAAATTCATCATTCAATAATTAATTTAAAAGCAACTAATTAAAAATTCATGAATTTTTCTAATGAAACTTTCAAGTTATTTACGGTCAAATCTTGGCGGGTACTATCTAGTTTGTATTAAAATATGTTAAAGCAATCTGTAGTTAGCTGTGACTAAAGAATTTCAACCTGATTGTGCAAATGGATAGAACCTGATGCTAGAAGTGTTCATCTGCAAAATGTTATAGATAGAACCTGATGCTAGAAGTGTTCATCTGCAAAATGTTTAACATTTTGTAAATTTTATAAAAAAATATTTAAAAAAATCACCACTTTTTGCTTCAGAATCAGTTGTGAAAGTTCCACTCTTAAATTCACAACTTTTAAGATTTTTTACATGTTAACATCACAAAATCCTGATACCTGGAATTTATTTTTATCAACCTGATTGCGCAAATGTATAGAACCTGATGCTAGAAGTGTTCATCTGCAAAATGTTTAATATTTTGTAAATTTTATAAAAAATTGTTTAAAAAATCAGCATTTCTTGCTTCAGAATCAGTTGTAAAAGTTCCACTCTCAAATTCACAACTTTTAAGATTTTTTGCATGTTAACATCACAAAATCCTGATACCTGGAATTTATTTTTATCAACCTGATTGCGCAAATGTATAGAACCTGATGCTAGAAGTGTTCATCTGCAAAATGTTTAATATTTTGTAAATTTTATAAAAAATTATTTAAAAAATCAGCATTTCTTGCTTCAGAATCAGTTGTAAAAGTTCCACTCTCAAATTCACAACTTTTAAGATTTTTTGCATGTTAACATCACAAAATCCTGATACCTGGAATTTATTTTTAACCATTTGGAAAAATGGTTATTGTCCTCGTCAGGGTAGGAAATCAAAAGCATATCTGATGCTTTTTATTGGTTGAATCCACATTTTATTGGTCTGGTTGGTCTATACAGTAATTTGTATTTTCCCTTTACTTTCAACAGAGATGAATCAGAGTTTCCCCCAGGTTTAAAAAGGGCAGGGTGCTTTGTGTAGGAAAAAAGCACTTTTAGATTCCGAAGGTCATCTTTTGAATTCTTAAGGGCACTTTTTAAAATTTTTAAAGGCACTCTTTTGATTTTTAAAACTACTTTTAATATTTAATAAACAGGGCGCTATTTTAAAGACATCAATGAGTCAATTTTTAGTATGCAAGTAATTTTTTTTAATAAACAAAGGAGTAAAGGCAATTTTTTGAACTGGGGGCGACAAGGGTGCTAATGTTTTTCATCAGGGGCAAGAGGGGTGCTATTTTGTAAGCCTAAGGGCAGGCAGGGTGCAGCACCCTCCTGAAACTGTCTAGGGAAAACTCTGGATGAATATTTATGTTGCCACTATGACAAAAAAGTAATAAAAACTACAAAAAAAAAATTAATAACTCTGAAACATTGAGATACAGCTTTCAAACAAATTGCATTTAAAAGTACATTTTTTTCTCCATACGACGGTGTAAAAAGTAATATTGTGGGATGTTTAGAAGTTTAAGAATGAAATTTCATTTAAAATGGGTCGTCAGATTTCTTGGAAATCTGACGATGGAAAAGCCTTTTCCCAAACAGCCAATGAAATGCTTGGATAATACGTAAGTTTCAGGAAATTTGAGGTGTCGCAGGCGATTTTTGTCACTTACAATTTTTACGTGAAATAACACTATTTCATGATGTACGTAATGTATGATCAACTCTGTGTGATTTTTTATGCTTTAAATTTTAGTCTTTGAAAAAATCATTTTCCAAATGGTCGTTGTAATTTGTTGAATTGTTTTTTAAAAATTATTATTGGTATGGGAAACCTGGAAAAGTCAGGGAAATTCGCTGCTGATCTGAAATAGACACCCTGTATTTATTTAAAACAAAAGGCTGTTTTTTAGTCACCTGCCCTAAGCTTTCTACTGAACTGATTTTGTTAATTATTTTTTTTTAAATGAAAGCTGTTCATTTGTAGATGTACCTGCACTAGTTTTTTTATGAAATTTCTTCAAAATAGTGGCAATTGGATTACTTCCATTGTTTCAGATAAAAGAGAAATAACGAAAAATATTCAGACACATGGATATTTGGACATGTTTTTTCATTTGCAAGTTATATTCAGTAAAAAAAAAAAATTATGTGCATGTACTTTATTTTTAGTATAAGCGAATAAAAATGCATATTTATTGCAACATCACGAGAGTATTGTCTATTAGGTTTATTTTATTTTTATACATTATGTCTTTATTAACTTTTTTTCATTACAATTAAATAGAAAATATAATTTTTATTAATAAATGGAAATTATTCCAGAGAGAAACATTCGCCTTGCATACAATATTTCAAATGAAAATAAAGTTTCAAAGTAATTGCTCAAAATAGCAATTACTTTGAAATTTGATTTTCATTTGAAATATAATTTTTATTTGAATATACTGTTGTTAAGCATAAAAGTATGTTTGAAAAGTTTATGCCAGTGATGTTATGCTTAGCTTGAAATGTATTTTTACATTAATAAAACTAATGAAAAAAATTGATATGATTGTGTCAATATGACCTAATTTTCATGGATTTTTCATTTCTTAACTCTAACGATTAGAATCGGAGCCGTTATTGATCGTTGAACTATTTTAGAAATTGAATATTGAGTAAAAAAAATATCCTCATCATTTGTAGAAATTTTAAAATGTACTTTTCTACAGTACCAAACCTTTCAATAATAAAATCTTCATTTTGTTTAAGTCCTAATGAAAATGAAACGCAGATCAACATTCCATCATTTTTGACGGAGGTGATTTACTAGTTACTTTACAATGTGAATTAATATTTTGAGCGAACTATAAAACTCTTAATAACACTAATTTATTTGAAACAAAAATTTATGACAAATATATTTATAAAAATGAAAGCATCATTTGAAAAATGGATGTTGTAAAAAGATAAATCCACCTTTTTGGCATTGAATTATGAATTTCTGCAAATTTTCAAATTAGTTGTTTTAGTTTATTTGTCGAATTTATTATTTTCTACCAACTTATGCAGTTTTATAGATTTTCCATGGTTTTTAAATCGGGATTTGAAACAAGCTAGTCTATAATGTGCATGCTATAGGATAGAAAACACTCAAATGTGGAGTCTTAAAGTATGAATTGGGGCACTGTGTTATTGATATTGAAAACATGGACCTCCAATTTCTTCAGAAACTAGTTACAAGTAATTATTGGTTAATTTTTGGTAATCTCTAACATTCATGTGATTATTCTAGATTACAATATTTGATTTTCCTTTCTATCCAAGACCTGTTCAAACCATTATAAAGCCACCTCTTTGATGTTTAGGGGAGAAAAAAAATATTTCTTTGTAAGTCATACAAGTCAAATTTCCAATTTCTATGTGCAGTTCAAGACAGGATTATTAATCTATTTATAAAATTTGATGTGCTCAATTTCAGGTTAAAATTAGGGTTAGTTTTTTTAACACGTATAAGAAAATCGTTTAGAATTTCACAAACAGAACTCTGTGAGTAGTCTTGACAGCTCTAGAAAAGTTACTGAGTCAGTCAGATTGATTGTTTGATATGGTACTGATGCTATTGATTATAACAAACTTATACATACTTATATACTGGCTTATTTTCTATTTTAAATTTTTAATATAAACTGTTTAGTGGCTGTTAATGATCTTGGATAAAGAACTATAATTTCAATGATATTTGCAATGCAATAACACATTTACTTTTCTGCAAATGCTATTTTACATTCAATTAGCTATTTTTTTTTATTTAATTAAATATGTTGATTTCTGTATTTCTGTCCATGATTGTGTTGTGAGAAGGGGAGGTGAGGGGAGGGGATTTACTATTTTTTGGAGGAAAGGGTAAAATATATTTTCTTTTATACTTCATGTAGTTTTTGATTAAATCTCGGAAATATTGCTCATATTTCACAAAAACCAGGCATGAAAGAGTTCTTTTTTTAAAGCAATTTTGAACAAACATTCTTTGAATTGATGGTAAATAAATATTAGAAGTCTATAAGACTAGAAGGGGATGGAGGTGAGGGGGGGGGTGGTAGAGATCCGGAAAATTCCTTAATCGGACGTTTTACCTACTCAAATCCTTGTAATGTGTTTCTGAACTGCTGTACAGAAGAGCTGCCGAATCACAGATCAGCTTATTTTATGAGCATATAAAAATCATATAAATAAAATTGTTTAATTTCTTTTCAGTGTTTTAAAGACTTTAAAAGAGAAAGGAAATATGCATAAGATTCTTTTAGGAATATATTTTCTTTTTTTTTTTTTTCCGTGCAGCACTTGGATAATTTCAGTGATGCATTTCGGGAACAAAAATAACTTGAATGTGCATATATTAAGCATAGAGATTTTTCTTTTCTTTAGAAAAGAGGAGGGAAATCCCAGAATAATGGCTTACATTCTTTTTTAATTCAATGAACCTATACATTTATTGATAGTTTAAATTTGTTTTAAATATTTTCTAAGTTATGAAAAGTAAATAACAGTAATATGTACAATTATATTTCATTTTATTGCGTAACTATCTGTTAAAAAAGAGTCTAAATTTGTCGCTATTGAATAGATGGAACTTTTTCTTTTTCCGCTTTTATGCTTGAAAAACACAAAACTATAAAAATCTCATTGATTTCCAAAAGTGGCTTGCTTTTAAAAATAAGTTACTAATAGTTGAAACAGTGATCATTGGCAGCTCTGAAATCACCCTGATAAGTAAACACAGATTTATATTATATACAGGGTTGAAGAAAAATATGGAAACTACCTTTAAAAAAAAAAAAAATCATGCCCTGAAAATCCCTTCTTATTGTTTTGGTGGTGACAGGCTTTATGAGCTCGACATTTACTTCAGCAGTGACTTTTGTAGCTGTCGTCTTCTTATTTTTCGTCACAATCAACTTTAATGACTGTCTGTCACGATCATCCAGCACACACTTTTGTCCGCATTGTGACTTGAGGCTGTGCTGAAACTGCTCTGTTCAACAAGCACAAAATGTTTTGACACATTTACAAATTCATTTTTTAACGGAAAGGTATAAAATTGGAAAGCCTGGCCATGAAAGCAATTTGGAATTGAACTGTTTTTTCCATTTTTTGATCAATCAATTACCTATTGAGTTATAAGCGAATTTGATCACATGACAAACACGTTTTTTGCCCGCTCTTGAGTGCTCTTTCTTCCTTCGCACGGAAATTCGGTTCAAAACGCCCAGTTTGACACTATTTTTTGAAAGATCTATTGCGTTTGCAAAAAAATGGAAAAAACAGCTCAATTACATAGTTTCTGAACAACACCAGCTAGTTTCATGCATTTTTGAACAAAAATAAATTAAAACTTATGTCAGAAAGTTGTCCTTTTGGATTTGAGAACACCCTTAATAGATGACGTTTTTTGCTTTTCCTGTATGCGATATAAATCTTTGATACGGTGCCTTTTGAAACATGAAAAACTTCAGCTGCCTTGGTAATGGAAGCACCTACCATATGAGCACCAACAATTTGTCCAAGTTTGAATTCACTTAGCTCAGATGCAAGGCACTCACAACTACACAGAACACTGTTCTGACAATGACTGACACTTGCAACATATTGAGGGCATTGTACAGGTGGCGTTGGTGAGAAAATACAACAGTGCCACCCACAGGATTGGGTAGAATCAACATTTATGTTCAAGCATACATTTCACGATGTGTTTCCATATTTTTGTCCAAACCCTGTAATTTGTTATAAATGCACTAGTTAATTTCTTTTTTATTGTTAATTCACAAAATACTAAATATATTTTAAAATTTACTCATATTACTTTTCTTCTTTAAACAAGACATTCCAGGAAGTTTGGAAATTCAAGATATGAAAAAAAGTATCACAACTCTTAAAAGTAGGAATGATTTATTGAAGCAGCAAATACTTGATGATCAAGAAAAAGAAAACAGAAAATTAGAAACGCTGACTGGACATATCTTTAAACTACTTGAAGAAAGAGAAAATGCTTCAAGATACTGCCAACAACAAATAGAACTTGAATCGTTTTATCAGGAAGAAATTCATCTAGTAAAGGAACAAGTTTCCATTTTAGAAGCTGATTATAAAACATTACAAAATCATTTCAAGGAAGTTAATTCCACTATTGAGGAAACAAGGATTAAACAAGAACTTTTTAATGTATCAAATATTGATAATCAAGTAAAACATTCAGATGTTAGCCTTGAAAAATTTCACAATCTTATTTTATTGTACAGTCAAAAGTTAAACTGGGTTGAGATAGAAGGTGAACCCAGTGAAGATTGTTTTAAATCAACTTTTCTAAGCAATCCATTTTGTATTGAGACTATGATTTCTAATTTTTCTGAAAATTTAAACATTGTAAAAAATTTTATTCTTGAAAAATGCGTTACATTTCAGTTTGACGAGTTCATTGATGCTTTAAAAGATAGAATTTCAATGATGCTTTCTAATTTCTCTCAGTTTTTAAATGTTGCTAAAAAGTACATCCTTGAAAAAGATATTAGATCTCGATTTGTTGAGTACGTTGATGTTTTAAGAGATGGAATTTCTACAAGCTATGAATTGTTACAAAAGTCCACTATGTGTTTAGAACAAGAGGAGATAAAAGCTACGCGTAAAAGAAAAATTAATCGGATTCGAGATAAAATAGATACTCTTCTTGAGGAATTAAGAGAATTGCACTCTGATATAAATACTTCAAACTGAACTAATACTTGAAATTAATGAAAACAGTAAGATTTTTTTTTATATCGCTGTTTAACATTTATTGCATTTTTCTTAACATTTTGGGATGCACATATTTTCTTTTTGTTAATCTTTAAATTAAGTTTCTTTTTTTTTTTTTTTTTAACTATAAGAATCCAAGTATGTATTTTGCAAATGAGATTATTTATATCACTCTAAAAAAATGGCATTCTTTGATGATTTCTTCTTTTGCTTACTTGAAAAGGGCATTTTTAATACCATTCTACAGAAAAACAAAATAATCACTGCTTGGCTTTTTAATATCAAAGACTTCATTGACAAATGTACAGCTGAATGTGACATTAAAAATTATATAATATAAATTTTAATGCAATGCTTTTTTAGCACAATTCATATAAACCTCTTGTGTATATATATATTTAATAATTGTAAATAATATAAATATTTTTGATAAATGTTGAACAAATTTTCATTTTTCACTCCAAACTGATGTAAAGAATTACATGTCATTTCTGTCTGATATATTTTTATTATATTTATTATTTTCTAATGTTTATATAGTTACTTTTTTTTTGTTAATATTATTGTCTGACATATAAATTATGACCAATCTCTTTTTTGAGAATTATTTTATTCATCACTGTTTGTAGATATCAAAACTTTCAGGGATATCTTTTTTTTATTTCAATGTAACAATTTTAACTTAATTTATTAAAACGTTATACTGTTGTATCTATGGATTATATTGTATATAATTAAAAATTGTTTATGTATTGTAAATTTTTTCACTCTAAATGCTATAATTTGCATGCGAAATACATTTATCATCTTCATATTATATTGCAGCTAAATGTGAAAATTCACTTGTATTAGTTTTTAATTGTTTTTATTGCTCAATTTTGCCAAAAGAAGAAAAGGTAATTTTTGAAAATAAAATAATTTTTTGGCAGAATGTGACTGGATATTATGTTATTTTCTAAAAATTGTTGCTGTGAATTTATAATAACTTATGGTGTGAAAATAATTTACTGAATAATGATATTGCTATCATAAAATTTGTCCATTTTTACATCTTAGTATACATAGGATATTTTACCATAAGTGATTAGATTTCTGCATTATTACAAGTTTGAAAACTTAACTTTACCCAAAAGAAATTCATGGATTTATTTTATGTCGACATGAGTCACCTGATAATTGTATGATAATCTTTGCTTTTCAAAGCACCATATTGTGCTTTACAATAATATTGTATATCATTGAGCAACTCGATATTGTGTATAATTAAAAACAAATATTAATATTGGTGTAGCGTATATTTTGAATAAATGTTTTTAAAAAATTTCTGTTATTTTCTTTTTTATAAAAAATAAAACTTTTTGCATACAAAATATATTTATGGAAATATTACTACCTTTTATATAGAACAAGTTGTGAGGATTAGCATTCATGATCAAGGGTCAAAATGGGAAAAATCCACAAACTGGAACACTATTTCAAAATTATTGTTGCCTAAATTTTAAGTATAAACATATTTATTTCTAACCATACAAAAACAATTAAAAAATTCCATTAAAAATTCTAAATAATAAAAAACATTGTTACAGAGAGCACAATAAGATGTATATATACATTATATATATATAAGACTACATTTACGCTATGGAAAATGGCGAATATTTTCTCTTCACCTGAAAGTAACAAGTGGAATGTAAACAAACCCTTATGTCTCTGGTAAAGCCTAAATTCAGCCTGCTTTCATCTTCGTTATATCAAAAAATTAAGATAAAATGAAACTTTGGATGTGTGTCTTGTCATATTTATTTAGTCATTGAAATGTTCACTATTAAATATAAATTAAAGTGCACTTTCATTAATTATGTATAAATATTGTTTTTCAGGAACTGTAACAATATGTTTTAATAATTGCTTGAATTTAAACAATATTTATCATAATTTCACAAAACAGGAACAATATTTGTCACGAACCAGAATATCATTCTGGTTTGCTCCAGTAGATTTCAAGCCTTGGTCATGACTATTGGTGTTCTAAATCTAACTTGCAATGAATGTTACTGAATATTAAATTAGATGTCTAGAATATAGGAATATAATTACATTTTTCTATCAAAACTGCTAACTACTGGATTTGATGGGAAACTAATTTCTCTAGAAAAACTTTATACATTTTTGTTTATAAATATCATATTTTTCCAAACAAAATACATATAAATTAGAAACTAAAACATATTGCACATAATATGAAAACTTAATAAAACAATATTCTAAAAGTGCATTTTTTTTTCCCTCCCACTTAGAACAAAATTGAAGTTACACTAATAAAAAAAGAAAAGAAAAAATTGCTTTATAGGGGAAAAGAAAGAAAAAAAAAAAACTCTGTAGGATTCAATATGAAAAAAATTTTAGATTTTATAAAACAATTTTAAATACAAAATAGCTTATTTTGATTGAAAAAATTTGAAAGAAATTAAACAAGTTACAAGTTTATCCTAAAAGAAATGTTTTATTTAATTTAGAAATAAAAATGCTAATTAATGACAATACTGTTAAATAGAAAAGAAATAATTACTTAGGGCAAACAAAATGTGCAAAGAAACGACTGTACTGACATAATTCAACCTTATGTCATTTTAATTTGTGATAGTTGAACAAATGATCTTTTTTTATCTTGCCATTTTCCAGTTTTGTGACATGCTCAAAAGTATGATCTGTTTTATCGGATATTTATTACCAATATTGGTGGGGAGCTGACAGCACTGTTTGAATTTTTCACACTTTCGGTGTGGGAATATTTTTTTTCTTTTAAACACTCTCACTAACATTCAATAACAGATGTGGCACTAACAAGGTTCAGGGATATAATCTGATATTTATTTTCAAAATATGATGCTTGATATTTTCATATACAGGGTGATTTTTTTTTTTAAGTTGAACCCTATAATTAATGAACTACTGATCCAAATGACCTGAAATTTCACTAGTATGCTCCCAAAGCAATGGAAATTTTTTAGGCATTGTTAAAAAAAATCTTAATTTAAAATCACACCGACAGATGGCGCTGTAAGTTAACAGAAACAAAGAATATCATCAGCAGGAGAAAACAATGGATGGTACTTTGAGAAAAAGAAAACTTTATTATGCAGATTAGGATTATAAGCTGCAATTTCCCAACAGCCTGGCCAAATAAAGAATTTACCTAAAGAATATTGTGTATTGTGGTGGTGTTACTAACTTAGCGGACCTGAAGGCACACATTGTGCACTAGATCCACGGCATCCAGCTGAATACTCTTCTCTCTGTTGTGGAACATGCAGTTTCACGTTTCCAATTTGTAGCTGAAAATGGTAGACAGCACATTGGAAATCTCTTGCGTTAGTTGCACAGTTCAGTACGAATGCTTTACTCCATATTTTTATTTCATTCTTTCTGCAAAGGTGTTCATAGTTCCGTTTCTCTATTATTGCATTCTGTGTTTTTCATATGCATAATAAAGTTTTCTTTTCTCAAAGTACTGTCCATTGTTTTCCTCCTACTAATGATATTCTTTGTTTCTGTTAACTTACAGCGCCATCTTTCGATGTTTTTTTTTTTTTTTTTTTTTTTAACCACACCTAAAAAATTACCATTGCTTTGGAAGCATACTGGTGAAATTTCAGGTCATTTAGATCAGTGATTCTTTTGTTATAGGGTTTTACTTTCACAACTTATAAAAACAAATCCTGTATTTGTTCAAAATATTGTGTAGGATTTTTTTATATTTTCAGTCCAAAAAGTGTAAATGAATTTTTCATCTGAAAAAGAACCTTTGCTCTGGCAGTGACTTTTTTTAGCCCAAATATATATATATATATATATATATATATATATTCCAAGCTATATGTTTGAAGCTAAATTTTTAAGTGTAAAACCAATAATTTTGTCTAATAATATTTACTTACAAGGAAGGTCTCCTTACTGGGCATTGAAAAAAAATACCAATTAAACTAGTGATGTATGTAATAAAGGATAGTCAAATTTACTGGTGGAATTCCAGTGGAAAGACTAAAAAAATAAAATACTTGCGATTTGGCGAGCAGCACTTTTCCTTGCCAAAAGCAAAGGATTTTAATGCATCTGAAAATTGCTTGTTAATTGATTTTGAGAATGCGTGAAAATAATATTTAATGAATTTAAACTTGAATGAACACAATGAGAGTTTAAGACATATTTCTTTTGTATTACATAAGGTTTTATTCACATTACTGCAGGTTGTGAAAATAATTTCATATATTAAAAAAGAATTCATATTGAAAAATATATTTTAATATATTTAGGCGTATTTCAAATAAAGGCCAGATGAAGAATGCTGAAGTTTTCCATTTCAATATCGGAGAAGTTTTTGTTTCCATAGCAATAAAATTGAATCGACAGTGCTTAATTGGAGTTAGTTTTGAGGTTGAAACAATTTTTATTTTGTATTAATTCATAAAATTTCATTCTTAACTTTATTATAAAAAATAAATATATATGACAAAATTAGAATTAAAACAAGTTCAACATGAAACATTTTTAACTTAGAGTATTTGACATAAAAAGGTATTTTTTTAAAATTTTATTCCATCTCCAATTGGTGGCAAATGACAAAATTTCCATTATTTTTTTACAGACACTCTATTGAGTCTCCGTCAATTTAAAAAAAAATAAATATATCTATCCTCATGAGAAGAACATTCTATAATTTTTTTTTAGATTTTTTGGAGTATGCCCGTACCTTCCTTGTTAGAACAGCCATTGAAAGATAAACCATCAGATTTAGATAATGTTATTTACGGGCTTCATTAGAATCTTTTCCGATTTTGGTTTCTCCACAACAGGTTAGGAAGTGAAAAAGCAGACAAGTTTACACTTATATTCAAATTTTTCAATAAAAGCAAATTATTTTGTATTTAAAATTTTGTTGTATAAACATGAAAAAAAATTTTGATTACTTGATACTAAATCCTATAATTGTATTTTTTTTTTTTTTTTTTTTTTTGTTTAAAAAACATATTTTTATCTTCAATTTTGTTTCATAAGTGAAAGAAAGACATTAAGGATAATGTTTTATTATGTTTCATGTTACAGTTTGTTTTAGTTTCTGATTTATATGGAGTCTCAAAATATTTCTAATCATCACTAAGTTGGCTATGTTGAAAATAATGGATAAGTATCAAAATAGTAGATATTTTCAAAAATATTTATTTATAAACCCTAGGCACCAAGCTACATTGAAAAGTAATGTACAAAACCTATTTCAATTCTACTTGGTCAGTTTATGAAAAAATTGTTCACATCACCGTCTTTAAAACATTAATTGCAAGGAAAATGATGGGGTAAGGATACTTGGAGGAGGATACTTGCAAAAACACCTACTCGGTAATCTTGATTTTAAATATCTCGTTGTATTTCAGTATTTTTAAATGTTTTTTTTCATTGGATAGCCTTAGGCCAATCTCTACAAAGTCCATTTTTTTACTTTTTCGATTTTGTTTGCAGGTTTTTTTATTAGGATACTTTCACTTTTGGAACAGGTTTTGAAAATAAAAGTATCCTCATTAAAAAAAAAATTGAAAAAGTAGTTTTTGTAGAGATCGATTTCAGCTATCCAATGCAAAGAAAATTAATTTCTAAAATATCGAAATGCAAACGAGATATTTAAAAAAATTTCTCACATAGGATTAACATTAATGAGTGGGTGTTTTTGCATGAATGCAGTAGCCTCTTAAACAGAGATGCATTAACGAGAATCCACTTTTGGTATTTTCCCGTTAACCAGGTGAAAAATATAAATTACGAAATATTTTAAATTTATAATTGGACTAAAAAAATATAACAATGATCTGTAATCCATCGAACTTTTAGTCCCAAGCTGTGCAGATTTCCGTGTTGACTGTACAATGAAATCTGCAAAGGTAAAATTGAGAGAAACTGAAAAAATTCCATGTTAGACAAATTTGCCTCTTAGTAGGTACATCAACTCTTATAACTATTATATTCTTTTCTCCGAAAACATGAAAATTTCCATTTTAGGCAGAGCTTTGTTATAGATAGGATCTGTTTTCACATGTTTTACTACACAAGAAAATTTTATTGCGAGATTTTATTTACAGAGAGTGGATCCGGTTAATAAATCTTTTTTATTTTATAAGATTATATTTTGACCATTGAAGCATTAATAAAATTTGAAATTTTTAATGCTTTCAATTGGCAGTCTCTTTATATATATATATATTTAATTAATACTACTTCACGTTATTTTATAATCAGGATGTCTGCCCTTTTTCCATGATTGGGATTTCTTTCTGTCCCATTGAGTAGTATGCAAGATATATCTTAAAAAAAAAAAAAAAATGATGTAATTACAAAAATAGTAGGATAAGGTCGGGTAAAATGAATAATTAAAATATATATATATATATATATTGTGCTTTAAAAAATAAGTTTCAACTACATAAGGTTTTCAGAGATTTGTTGGCAACATTTATGCCCCATAAGTAAGTTTGGAATTTGAATCTGGCAATATATATAACGTTCTTTCTCTAAGAAATGATTCCTTTTCTACTATTCTCCTAAAAACTTCCAAAAAAAAAAAAACTATTTTGTTTGGTTTGTGAGGAGTATTTACATTTTATTCATCTATAAAATATTCTGAATTACTTTGTGTCAAGAATCGGTAAGAAATATTTTGAATAGTTCTTGTTTGATTAGTATTTTTATGTGATGTGGTAAAATGAGTATTTGTTAAGATTAAAATGCATTTGAAATTTTAAAGGAGTAAAAATGATTTTAAATGGATTTTTATTGCAAATTATTTAATATTTACATATTTATTTTAAATTTAGTGTTATCTTTGGAAAGAAAATAATTTTATAAGTTGAATTAGTTCTTGAATTACTGAATATGTTAATCTTACATATTGAAAAGAGTGTTACTTTTGTTTATATTTGAGAAGAACTTCTAGACTATATCGAGTCTGCATGAATTTAGAGTTAAAACATTCGAGCCAAACAGTAAAAATAACTATTAAAACTAATTTTTCTATATTCGATGCTCATGTTCCATACAAAGTGATAAAACAAGCAATGAAAAAACCATTTTTGATCTTCAGACAAACACAAGTCAGACCAGTACTATAGTTGGGTGGTAACACCATTCCCAGAAACATTTGGTTTGTTACTGTTAAAAAAAAAAAAAGTATAAGCACATTTTTTTTCCCCAAACAAAACGATAATTTATGCCAATTTTAAGATCCATTTCACTTATATTCATAAGCCGTGAAGGACCTCCCTTAATTTTTTTTTGTCCTGAACCATATGTGAAATCTTGGTAGTGATCAGGAAGAAAATTAGCAGACGAAACAGCTTGTCGTAAATCAGAGGGTACAGAAAACACGTCTCATTATCTTTCTTTTGGAAACTTCTAGGATAGATGTGCCAGTATGTAATATATGGATTTGTTTCTGTTATTTCAATTTACAGTAGAAGCTCTTTCATCTGACATTCTATGGTTCAGCACATTCTATAATCCAGCACGTGAGTCCGCAGGGTTTTTATTATTATTATTATTTTTTTTTTTATAATTACTGTTGACTGGGATTACTAGGATGTGAGCACCCACAAGAAGCCCAAATTCAGGAAGTGGAATCGCATGAAGAAGGAGCCAAGGCAGATGATTCTAAAGTCTCTTGGAAACAGGCTTCTGATGCATTAGATACAATCATAAAATTTGCCTAATCGAACAAAAGCTACAACACTGCTGAACACTGTGTATAATCCGTAACGATTTTTTGAAGAAGAAATCCGAATCACGGAAGCAGCATGATATCAGAGACTTTTTTTAAATGCAATGTTTATATTAATATTTTACTGCATGTACAATGTAATGTACATATACAGTGCCCTATATGTACATACAGTAGAAGATCTTTATAATGCAAACCTAAAAACACAAGGTTGTGCGTTATATGGATCACATCATTAAATTCACCTTCTAAACATGGCCAAATATGTCTGAAACATATCAAAATACATTAGAATATCTTTATACTGCATTCCTTGTTACCAAGAGTTATCCAAATTATAAATTTTTTGCATAACATAGGTCAGGCATTGTTAAATTTACTTTATAAACATGATCCAAATATAATTGACACAACCATCCCTTATATTAGACATTTTGAAAAATGTTTATTGTAATAATAGCATTTTTTTCATAAAAAAGGTCTTGAATTAGAAGATAAAGTTGAACTAATGTATCAAATTTAGTCCTCTAGATAGTAGCAATATTTTACAATGTGAAAATGCAGGTGCTTTTTAACTGCAAAAATCATTGTTTACATCTGAGAAGTTGTGCGTTATATGGAGAATTGCATTATAAAGATCTTGTACTGTATTAAATAACTGGATTTTAAGTTTGTATTCTATGTTTTCCTTTAATGCTCACAGTTGTTAGATTGACGAAATATAAAACAGTATTTGTCAGATATTTATACAATTTGCACAGGTTCATAATATAGGTGAACATAAAAAAATGCAATTGGCATTCGATAATCCGGCAAAATCACTAATTTGGTATTAATTTAATTGAAAAAAGTCGGCTTTTAGCTAAATGTTTTAAATTAGATTTTGGCTTAGCAAAAATCTGGTAGCATCAACATCTACTCTATGAAAAGGTGAGTTCCCACCTCAGAGTAAAGATAAGAAGTAGAGGCCGAATCCCATTGTTATTTTGGTCAGAACTTGAGGCACACATGTTTCCCGCTTTCATCGCCAAAAGGTTGTCTTTTATGGCGGTAATCACCTTATTGGCAACTGTCGGATTTGATTTACGCGAGAGAAACGCCGATGCAAGAAAGTGTCAGCGGGAACCAGAGGAGAAAAACCGGTTTGGCGCGTTTTCTCTGCCCACCACATGACGGTGGGTAGCGATAACAGCGTCAAGAAAGGGTTGCTATTTCTGAGTCCAGTTATATGAGAAGTCTATGGTTCCCACAAATATTTTTTTTCCAACAACAGCATTGAGTCACGCCACAAAACCTTTAAACTCTTAGGATTGTCCCACTAAAACAGTCCTGTAGTAAAATTAGTACAAAGATAGCCGAAGCTGTTGAAACTTTGAAGGGTGAGCATATCATGAAATGTTTTAAAGGATCCGGTCTTCAGAATGTTTTTGAACACAGAAATATGATAACTGAGAGAGACAGAATATGTAACAAAGCTTTCAACATCAACTGCAGCAGAGTATCTTCCTCAACAGGCATTCACTTCAAGGGGTTTTTTTTTCACTTCTGTCATTTCTCTCAACATTTCATTTTACCCAGCGATACATGTTAAATGAAATTGCACCCTTTATTAAAAGTTTTAATTCATAACTCTTGAATTAATTTGTATTTAATCCCTTATCAATGTTGCCCGAATACAGTTCAAACAAAAGTATGCTTCTCAAGTGAGCAATATTCTCGATTATTAAAATGCAATTTGATTCTTTTATGTGAAGACCAAGCTGAGTTTCATTTAACATTTAAATATATAATTCATTATTTTTATATTCTTATTATATTTGGGGGAAGGGGTAATCAGTAATCTTGCTATACTGTTAAGGGGTTAAACAAAATACTGATTGAATTAAAACTTAATATACATTTGAATTGAGGAACCCACCACAATCAGAATGCCTTTTATTTTTTATAAGCAATGATTTTTCAACCCAAAATAAAGCTACTCTGTCATAATTAAAAATTTAAGATATAAATTTAATTCCTTATAATCTTAAAGAAGTATGAAAATATAGTCATAGCTACAGATAAATCATTAACAAGATATACGTATGAATACCATTCACAGAAAAAAATAAGAATTTGCAGAACATTGTAGAAAATTAAATAAACAATGGAACAGATGTCATAAGTTCCCACGGCCGCCATCTTGGAATTCTTCTTGGCGTGAAAACCCCTTTTCCGCCAAGTAGTAAAGGTCACCAAGCACCGGTTTATACGCATGTTTGGCTTAACGAAAATAAAATGTAAATAATAAACAAACCCTAAACTGGCAATCAGTAATCGTTGTATGAGCGCTTCGCGCACATTTACCGAAAAAAACATTGCCGATTTCAGCATTTCTCGCAGTATAGCATTCTCAAAATTCAGCAGCTCTCGTTTTGTAGCAATCTCAAAATGTAAAAAACTCTTAAAGCAGCAAAATATACATAAAAAACGAAAGTCGTTAAAGTGGCAATCAGCAATAGTTGTATGAGCGCTTCACGCACATTTACTGGGAAAAAACATTGCCGAATTCAGCATTTCTCGCGGTATAGTATTCTCAAAATTCAGCAGTTCTCGTTTTGTAGCAATCTTAAAATGTAAAAAACTCTTAAAGCAGCAAAATATACATAAAAAACGAAACTCCCTAAAGTGGCAATCAGCAATAGTTCTATTAGCGCTTCGCGCACATTTACCAAAGAAAAAAACATCGCCGAATTCCGGTATAGCATTCTCAAAATTCAGCAGTTCTCGTTTTGTAGCAATCTCAAAATGTAAAAAACTCTTAAAGCAGCAAGATATACATAAAATTATCAACATACCTTAACAGACATATGCTTTCTTGAAACCTCCAGCACGAAATATCTCTCATAACATCACCGTCATTTTCCAAAATAGGCTTAATACGCATTGACACGCTATAAACAAACCTCCCTTTCTTGTCAAAATTTCCTCATATTTCTTAATTACTTCAGGAAGAGCATTTAAACGGACTACAGAGACTATAGTCAATGAAATACATCCAATAAATTTAACATAAAAATAAAAGGACAACGATAAAACACGATATCAAAATACATCCACAAAATTCTAAGCTTCTCAGGGGTTGCCAGAACACCGTCACAACACACACGTCACAACACACACGTCACACGGGGTTTACATATCGAGTTTGTCATATCCATAAACACCGCCAACACACCAACAAAAAATCGCCAAACAATTCAAAACAACAACGGCTGAGGGAAGGTATGGCATCTAAGACTAAACAATCTTTACTTTATTTTTATCTTTGTCATTTATTGAAACAAACTCTGAAAGTGATAATTGATAGACACTTTGCTTGAAGAGGTTACATTATTTAGAATTTTGCTAATTCTTAATCAGCTGACAAGCTAATAAGAAGAAATTTAATTTAGTTAGTCAATGAGTGTTGAATTAACTTCAGAACATTAATACATTTTAAATAAGAAATTGATGTTTTAAAAGTACATTTATTCATATTCTGAGATATGTATGCGGGGAATAGTCATCAGTGCAAGGTTTTTTTTCTTCAGATACACATTTCATGAAGAAAAAAAGTACCATATTTACTTGCAAATTTTTTGTACTTCTTTTCTCTCTTCAATGACAAAAAAGGTGTAGAAAATATGCGAGTTATTTTCTTTAATTATTTATTAATACAGTAGACTCTTTCAAATCCGCAGAGGTTGTGCAGATTTTAGAATTTTGTGGTTTTCTGGTCATTGCTTTGTTTACATTTTTAAAACTGTAGTTTGAATGTAATAATGCAATCAAAAATGTAATGAATGCTTGCAGTATAGTAAAATATTAAAATAATTATGTAAAGTAATAAACTAAAATAATAAAAAGTAAGATAATTTAAAAAATGATTAAAAGTAAAGGTTAAGTAAATAATAATGTATAATTAAATATGCATAATAAAGATGAAATACCTTTTTCTTGAATTATTCAATGAAACTTTCCTCTTAAAGATACTCTATTAATTTACATCAAAATCATAATGTAAGGTACTGTTATTCCAGGTTTAGCCAGTCTTAGTAACCAAAAAAGCTTGATTAACACATAAATATATTTGATAAAAATATTGCGATTGCCAGTGATATCAGCAGTATCTTGATTTTTTTTCCAGGAATAAATTTATACTTTCTTCATGAATTCAGTCATATTATTGAGAATTACATATTAAAATACATATAGAATGATATAAAACTAAAAAATTCAGTAATTTCGTTCTTGCATCTGAACTGAAAGTTTCATTGTTTGGATTTTAGGCGTTTATGGATTTTAGGGTTGCAGATTTGAGGGAGTCTACTGTATAAGTTTTAAAACATCTAAAGAACTTTTTTACTTTTTTTAAAAAAGATGAATACCCTAATTTCCTGCCTATAATCCACAAGTGTCAATTCCATGATATTTTGGAGAAAAAACATCGTATAATCTGCAGGACTAACATTGAGCCACAAGGGAAATAATATTGAATCTAGTGTAAAATATTTTCATTTTTAACGTTTGTATTTAATATACCACTTGATAAATAAATAAATAATAGAAAATTCAGTACAAAGATATTTGCAATTCTATTAAGTACACACAAGTAAGAATAAATTTGGAAGGGTTACATTACTTATTACTACAATAAAAATTATAATTAAATAAGTTAATTACATAAAATTAATTACACATGTTTAAATGAAATCTAAATTCCTTAAACTAGTTTTTTTCGTCTTATTTTTATTTTAATATAATTCGGTCTATTTGATAAACTTTTAACATCTGCAGTGGTGGCGCGATCTACCGAACAACGAGAAAAATATTGAAAATCAAGCAAGCATTATCCCAGAATACACTAATATTATATTTCCTGATAAAAAAAAAAGATGTTTTAATTTAATCAAATGTCTTCATTTAAAAATTAACACAGATTTAATAAGCTGCATTGTTTTTAATGTTTATTCAAAAATTATAATAATGAAAATAGAAATGTACCCATTATGTTACATCACAAACTTGTACGGCAAAAAGATAAACAATACTTAATAATTTATTTAAATGAAATATAAATCCCTTAAAGTAGTTTTTTTTTTTTTTGTCTTATTTTTATTTTAATATGATTCGGTCTTAATGAGTCTATATGCTTTTAACATCTACAGTGATGGCGCCATCTACCGAACTAAGAGAAAAATATTGAAAATCAAGCAAGCATTATCCCAGAATACACTATTATTATATTTCCTGATAAAAAATAAATAAACCTATGAAAAGATGTTTTAATTTAATCAAAGGACTGCATTTGAAAATTAATGCAGATTTAATAAGTTGCACTGTTTTTAATATTTATTCAATAATAATAATAATAATGAAAATAGAAACTTACCCATTATGTTACATCACAAATTTGTACGGCAAAAATATAAACAATACTTAATAAATATTATATAGACATAAAAAATCGGATACTCTTAATAATAAAATAATTTAATTAAATCCATCAAAATCAGAAGAATCAAAATCCGAAAGGGATTATTCTCATCAACCAGTGAATATGAATCAGGTAGCGCCATCTGTTGATTCTTAAGAAAGATATTTGTAAATTTGCTTAAAAGATTATATTTATTGACATTTAGGAAGGTATCGCATAAGAAAAAAAAACTTGCAGATAGTCTGTGGTGGCGTGTAATCCGCATTATAAGAAAAATAAAGTTTTTTAACATATAATCCGCAGATTATAGGCAGGAAATTAGGGTAATTAGTATTAAATATGAAAAGTTCAGGTAAAAAGTTATCTTACATGCATTTTATTCAGATGACATAGCATAACCATTATTTTGAATTAAAAAAAAATGTCTTGATCAAAATTAATTCAAAGCTTTCTTGGGTTTAAAAAATGGCAGGGTACTACTAGCAGGAAAAAGGCACTTTTTAAATTCTTAAAAGCACTTTTTCAGATTTTAGAGGGTACTTTTAAAATTTTTAAAGACACTTTTAAAATTTAAGAGACTCTCTTCAAGATACAGTAATGAATTAGTTTCTACTATTCTATGCAAGAAATTTTTCAGTACAAATGTCAGTAAGGGTACAATGTTTTGGCTGAGAAGCAAGAAGAGAGCCATTTTTTGGATGAGCAATAAAGGGTGTTATTTTTTAAACCAAAAGGCAGGCAGAGTGCAGAACCCGTCGGAAACTCAGTCATTTGAGACTACAGATTTATAAGCATGAAATGCATTTACGCTGTTTATTTGTTTTGGTTATTTTATATTTTTATCTTACTATTATTTAATAAATACTTCTTTTATTCCAAATTTACTATTAATTTGTTGTACAGTAGACTCTTTCAAATAGACACAGATTGGGACCAGAGGTTGTGCAGATTTTAGAATTTTGTAGATTTCTGGTCATTGCTTTGTTTACATTTTTTAAACAGTAATTTGAATGTAATAATGCAATCAAAATTATGATAAATGCTTGCAATATAGTACAATATTAAAATAATTAAGTAAAGTAATAAACTAAAATCATAAAAATTAAGATAATTTTTAAAATGATTAAATTATTAAAAGTAAAGGCCAAGTAAATAATAATAATGTATAATTAAATATGCATAATAAAGATAAGATACATTTTCCTTGAATTATTCAATTAAATTTTCCCCATAAAGGCACCCTATTAATTCACATCAAAATCATAAAGTAAGGAAGTTTTATTTCAGGTTTAGCCAGTCTTAATAACCAAAAACGCTTGATTAATGCATAAATATATTTGATAAAAAGATTGCAATTTCCAGTGATATCAGCAATACCTTGATTTTTTTTCAGAAATAAATTTATAATTCCTCCATGCAAAACTGCAGATTTTAGGCAGTTGCGGATTTGAAGGAGTCTACTGTTACTGTTATTTTTTGTAAGCATTATAAATTGAGAGTATGAACAATTCATTTTCAGCAGAAAGCTCCAATACCAATATAGCATGTGTTTGATGATGTAGTATTTTTAGTTTAAAAAAAACCTGTACCTGCACAGTTAAAGTATGCAAAAAGAAAAAACCTCAGGTAACAAAACAGTGAATTTGCTATTTTTATGCACAGAACAAAGCTGAAACATGGCTTTCAAATGAATATAGTTAAAACATGATGCAATTAGATTAATGTGAAATCCCATTTCAGTAACCAATTTGCTGCATATTCTTCATGCAAATCTAAATTTTCTTTCTTCCAAAAGTAAGAGGTGCGAATGGCACACAATATGCAAGTGCGTATAATTATGTAAGCATGATATTTTTATCAAAATAAGGTTCATAAATAAACATCAAATCCAGATTATACATTTATTAACATTTGTAAATCCTCCTCGTATAGTTTTTTTTTCCCAGTGAGCTTGTTATGTGTACAAATTACATATTTCAAATCTTAACAAGCTAAAAAAATTATGACAAGTTTCTTTAATGAAATGGGATTTAGTGAACTCTTTTATTATGTTTATTATATATATGAAAGCAATGTCATATTCATTTATAAAGCATTAATTTTAAATTTCCACAGAGTTATAATAATATTAAAGCACAAGGAGTCGAAGGCAAGCTAAGCTTCCTATGTATTCACCCTAAAATGAAACGGACAAGATTTTTCAGAAACAGCAAAGTCAGTTACAATGTGATTTCTGACAGCCCAATTTTTGAAATTAAATCTGTGGCTTAAGCAATTAAAGGTTTAAATTTTAATGCAAATTCTGTGGCAATTTCAATTCAAAAGAAAATTCAATCACCTAAATGTAATTTGTTTTCTTTTCTGTTGCTATTACTATAAAAAAAAAAATTGCACTAATTAAAAAATGAGAAGAAATGGTACTACTTCTGGCCTGTGTCCTTCAACATTGATCGTTTCCTAAAAATTAACTAGTAAAAGTTCCATAATTAGTTTTACAGCCAAGAATGGGATCGAACATGAGCGATTTTAACAATATACGCGACTTTGCATCTATATGAGAGCAGTTGTATAAAGATGGATGTAAATGTGAATTATATAAATATGATATATATAATTATACACAAACAGTAGTTATACAAACATGGAGCTGAATGTTTAAATTCAAGTGTAAATGTCTGCTGCACACAAACAAAACAAACACCTAGATTATAATAATTAAATTAAATTTGCACCAAGCTACAGGGTTATGTTCAGTGGTGGGATTCAAATAATTTAACAACCAGTTCACTGACCGAATGCTTTTTTATGTAATAAACATGAAAGGAAAGTGAAGCTTCACAGATAGAAATTTGAAACATTTTCTAATATTATAAGAACATTGTTAAAAAACTTTGATCTTTTAGTACAGTGAAACAACAAAATTCCTGAAATAAGTTTTCCTTTAAAAGGATGTAATTTATTTAATAAATATTAGGCAATAATGGAACTCTGATTCAAATTTCTATCAGAAAATGCATCAAAACAGTATAACACATTAAGGATAATACAAAAAAGAGCAGAAATGTAAGCTTAAGAATTAACCCATGTCCATGATCTAAAGTTAAAATCAGTTAGATATTAAAAACAATAACTATAGGAAGAGCTCAGATATTCATGAAGTCTCTAATCTCGTGAGAATACGAGTACTAACTCATTGAATGTCAATTATCCTTCATTTGGTGATAAATACTTGTAATTTATTCAAAGTCTCTATAAATCGGCTCTTGTAAGTGGTAGGTACTTGATTTCTGGATTTTTTTAATGCGTGTTTTATGTTAAGTTTTGTACCAAAGTTGTAAATTTCACTGAGATATTCGTCAATGTCGTCTTCTATAATTAGATGCAAGTGACTAAGATTATTTTTGTCATAATAATAATGCACACGCGAAGAAGTTATATCTGGAAATTTTGTAGCAATAATAATATTTAGCTCACAGTTAAAAAACATGCAACATCGTTTAAAAACTTTTCGTACAGTAAATGCGATGGATAACAATTGCCGATGAAATGTAGCAGCACTTTATACATTTTCAGATTGAAACAAGAAAAGCTAAATTCCAATTATTTTGGGTATCCTGTACTGAAAATAACTAACTTTATGATGTTGAAAAGTTAAAAAAGGTATTCAAAAGGGTAGTAGTATATTATTTAATAAAGTTAATACTTAAATAAAACAATAAAGGATATAGGAAAAACTAGATTATAGTACAGAAAAGTGTTTTAAAATATTAAATAACTTGTGTTATATGAGATAGTTACATTAATTAGATACATTAATGAGATAGTTACAAAATATTGAAAAAAAGTAACCTGCATCATGATGATTTGTGCCAGTGACCCAATTCCACAATCAAGATAGCTACTCCATGCTCATTGAGGCCCTTAAAAATGATACAAAGTGTAATAACAAGGTGCAACAAAGACTACAAAATAGAAACAGTATAAAATATTATGGTGTTTTGATGTGCCTTCGGCAGTGACCCAAATACAAATAATTTTGATGCTCCAGCTCCATCTCCGCTCCTAGATAAAATACTGTGGCTCTAGCTCCGGCTCAGACTTTGCGCTTTTGAGTTGCAGATTTTAATTTACACATTTAATTTTTTGCTCACAAATTCTTTCTTTCTTTACCTTCATTAAAGATCTGACAAAATGCATTTTTCTTCTTATCAAACTTGAAATGCTTGTTCAGAAAATATGACATCTTTTAGCTTTTAATTTTAAAATAGAAAGTTTGGTGGAATTTTAAACACAAAAATCTTAAATTTCTTCTACACTTTTCAAACAACCAAAATTGTACAACTACACATGTAAACAACAGGTGGCCATATTTGTTTTCAAATAGTGTTGTCACTTAGCTCCATGGAAGAAGGAATACATGGAAGGGAAACAAACCCCTTTCCCATTAAAAGCAGGGAGAGGACTCGATGCCACCGGATTTCTTTGAGGGTCCCCCATTTCCCAGAATTCCCTGAGAGAATGGCAATAGTTTGGCGCACTTATCGCTTATTTGGCCCTTCTTACACTGGACATTTTGTTCTTTTTAACATTTCATCACAGGGTTGAAAAGAACGTGATATTGTGTTTGTTTACTGTAGATTATTTGACGTAGCGGTGGAAACGAACGTTTAATAACTATCGTTTCAAATCTATTTTAACAGCTATGTATCTTGAAATTAACTATAGAGAATTAAGACTTTTTAAAAATAATATTAATCGGCTGCTTTTATATTTATACTAGATATTTCCAATAGATCTAATTTATTTTAAATCGGAGAATCAGTTTAAATTTGACATATATTTTTTAACTTTATTATTAAAAAGCTTATATACAAAATACAGCAACTTATAAAAATAAACGCATACGTCTCCTCCCCCCCCCCCCCCCAGTTTAAATAAATTTTACCGAATTTATTTACGAAATTTTTAAATATTATATTCAGTTGTACATTGAACCCAAGTTATAAATAGGTCACCTTAGATTGTGCTTCTATAACATTTATTCGAAATAACTAAAAAAACAATTTCAAAGATGTAATAAGTACTTTAATTTGAATGAATATTCTGTTACAAGATTTGCATATATCATCTCCCTTGATTTTTTTTTTTTTTTTTGGGGGGGGGGGGGGGAATTTATTCTTCACAAGTGGCTTCATAAAAAAGATATTGTTTCTGTTCCTTTTCAAAATTTCTGATAGTAGGCATGAAATTGGGAAATATTTAAAAAGGCAGAATTTTCTTTCCGTCTATACTAGGACAAGAAATTAGACACATTTTAAAAGTTATTTATACATTAAAATGAAATATAACTATATGTATCATTAACCTTATGAAAACATCCTTTCATTTTTAAAGTCTAAAAAACTTCACTCTGGAAAGAGCTTTTAAATGAATCCATTTAGATGACTTTCAGATGCTTATAAGCTCATCCCCTTTTTCTGTGGGGAGGGGGTGGGGGCACAGCAATTTAGAAAGAAGGACTTGAATAGACAAATATCCAGTTATTAAATTTTTCAGATCTCCCCCCCCCTCTCTCTCTCTCTCTCTTACATGCTTCCAGTATTTTTGAAAATCAATTCAGAGAATTGATTTATTTAGTCTTTTAATTCAGAGAATGTCTAAAATTTCTTCAACTCTTTCACGCCTGTGTTAGGTAATTTTAATAAGCATTTAATGATTTTTACTGTTAAATTTCTGTTTTAAAAATTGTTTTTAAGGGAAATTCTGAAAAAAAAAATCTTAGTTTAACTTTTTTTTTTTTTTTTTTTATTAAACCTGATATAGGCTGCACAAGCACATCTGTTCCAAAAATTGGTTATTTCTCAATTTCGTTCTGCAGCCTTGATGTCCAGAATCACTTTCCTGACTGCATTTATTTACTTATGTTAATGCAGTTTAAAACTTTCTGATACATTCATAGACTCAAAAACAAAATAGCATGAAACTAGTATGTTCAATATAAATGATTTGTGATCAAATAGATTTTTATTACTTTTAGATATCTCAAATTATTACCCATTGCTGCCTTATAAAGAGCTTTCTTCATTTTTGCATCTGGAAATTCAATTCAAAATAACAAGTGCAACTAGATTTCATTGTTTTTAAATAAGAACAGCTACTGAGTTTATGTAGTTATGAAAAAAAATGTATTCAGTAAATATGCAATTAAATTAGGTTTTAATTAAATCATAATGCTACAGCTACAGGGCTGCCACATGCTACTAGTTTTTAATTCTAACTGGCACCACTTTCTCTAAACAAAAATCATTAACACACACTTTGACAACATTTGCAAGAGAAGTATACTTCAAAAGTTATATTAGAAAAATACTGGTGCAAGCCTGTGGCAGCCCTGCAGTTAGTACTAGCTTGTAGTGTATGTACATAATGTGTTTAGTTTTAATTCATGGAGAGTAGTAAAATTTCGGATAACTTAAGGAATATTACATTTTACAAAATCTTAGAGGCAGTTAAAGATATTTTTAATATATATTACACATTTATTTAAAAATTATACAGTTATATTACATTAAGATACTTTTCTTTGAAAAGAGAAACTTTAATATAGGGTCACCCGGGGTAATTCCTGGTCACAGTCCTTTTTATGTTTTAAGAACGCTTCACCAAAATGAAAAAAATCATAGAGGTACTCTAAACTATCCTCATTGGAATTTATTACTTAATTATGAGTTTATTGTTTATTTATTTTGAAAAAAAAATCTTTTGGAAATGGCGTGTTAAATTTCTGTAAAATAACATTGGCCTTAGTTATGATACATTTTTACAAAGATCTTTGTCACAACTCAGATTTTAAATATTTTTCTTTTTGGTTCAATTACCAACTACTTTAGCTATTAAAAAATAGTCTTGGAATTTTTTATACTATTTTAAATAATTTACAGAAGTTGGTCAAATATTGCCCCATGTATCTGGGGTAATTCCTGGTCAATGTTTTTATCATCTTTTAATTCCTTTTTATTAAAGTGTTTAGTGATTTTAATTGTCGCAAAACCTTTGAGAATTAATTGAAACCACACTGTTTACCACATTTTAATTAATTGTAGTTCTTAATAAAGTAGAGTCACCCATGGTTATTCCTGGTCACTGAGTTTCTGAGGTAATTCTTGATCATTTTCGCTTTTGTTATAAAAATAACAATTTATGAAACTGTAAAAAATCTCAAAGATACTTTGAATCCTTTGCTTTGAAATATATGCCTTAATTATTCATTTAGTTGAAATTAAATATTTAAAAAAAAATTATATTCAAAACTGCTACTCAAATTTCTGCAAAACATCAATCTTGATTTTTACACATTTTACAACAAATCATTGTGATAAAAATAAAGAAAAAGGAAAATCTTGTTGACAGCAAAAGTATTTGGCAGGTGCTACACAATGGCAGAATAATACAATAGCAATACGAATCAGAGCGAGAGATAAAGGAAATGCCGAGTTATCGCCAATCGCTAATGTCAGCAGGGTTGCAAGGCAGTTTGAGGGTCCACCGTATCCCAGAATCCTCAGCTTTCTTCGGAGCTAATCGGGCTTGTTATTATCCTTCTATCTAGTTCCAACTTCTTTGCTTAGCTCTAGTAGAAAGTAGAAGTAAAGTAGTGTTACCATGTTTTGAGAAATTTTCCATTTTCTAATTAAACCTAAAAAATGATATAATTAAAATACTGAATAATGATGTAATTAAAATATTTTAATCCTGGAAATTTAAAAGACTGAAAAAAAAAAAAAAAAGATTTAAAGAAATATTAAAAACTAAAGAAGCGTTGGAGCAGGAGAAAATTTAGAGCTCAGGCTCCGGGTCTCGGGCCTTCGGTGAGGGAGAATGTCCTGATACCAACATTTCTCTCTCTAAATCCCTTGATTGTAAACTTGTGATTATGTTTGTGGCATGATTCAGCAAGTAATTAAGTGCACTGCCAGTTTCATAAAAACACAAATGATAAATAGAATTAGTGCAACTATTGCAAGCTTCAGAGCCACCTTGAGACTATTGCTGCTTAGGGTGGCTGTATTTGATCAAACTGTTTTTGCAATATTGTAATCTTTATGTCACTTACCCATTTTTTCATTAGAATTTTTCTTTGTATCAGATACTATTTTATGTTTTCTTCTTTCACTAGCAACTGCCAAAGTTATCCCAAAACCCAAACACCCCGTGATAATCAGTAGGCAGTTGAAATGGAAAATCATTTTATTAATGAATTTCGCCTAAACAAGTAGGTAGAACTGGAGTTGTATGTTCATGTATAATATCAATATGTAGTTAAATATATTTATTATCACACTAAAAGCATAGTTAGTTGTGATGAAAAAAATATTCATGAGAAAACTTGTATTACGAATGAAGCATGCATAAAAAAAAACTTATTAATGGGTAATAGAGATAAAGTAAGGTACTATACTTAGTTAACCCGTCGACCAAAAATCTATTGCCAAATTATAAGATTAAATGCCAATAATGGTTGATCGTAAATGTCACATTCACTTAACTTTAACCAAGTGACACAAGTTTATGTCATCAAGTGATTTTTATTTTGACGTTTATTTGTATTTTTATTAATGTTATACTAATTTATTTGGTCTTTCGTTATTTAAATAAAAATTATGTCAATTTGTATAATTTGGCGAAATTGGTCGACGGAATAACTAAACTGTACCTAAAGTAACTTTCAGATACTTAACCTAAAGCAAGAACATTAACAAAATATGAAGTAATTTTATTACAAATGTTTTTATGAATATCTTCGAAATAATCTATGGATTTTGAACAAGTCGTACAGTAATATGAATGGCTGAATTTTTACGATATTCAGTTCGGTATTTTCCCTTATTAGATGACGGTATAAAGTCATCTACTAAGGTTACAGTTGATGTGTTAGTATGTAATACAACAGTATCTAAGAAGTATGCTTTTAATTGAAGAGCAAGATTGACGGCAGTATTCACTGAAGCTCCAAGACCATGGATACAGATTTCCTTTTCTCCATTACTAATCAAAGATTTGCATTTATTAAACTGAGCAATAAAAGGAGATTTTTGATTTATAAAAACATCATTTTTTCGCCTAGGAAATGTCGGTGGGAGTCTCTTTATAATCTGATATTCTTCCGATTCAAGATTTGATTTCTTCTTCGGTAAATTATCCATTTTAATCAGATAAAGGTTTCAATTCAAAGAAAACCTGTCTTAAAAATGAAAATCTCTGCAAAGTGTAAATAAACGATATCGAAACATTACTTTTTAATCGATCCTTCATCGAAAAGATCGAAAGCAGAGACCACGGAGTTTAAACTATGGGTCTGTTCAGAAGTGCAACTAACGCGCGCGCTCAGAAGTTTATGCCATGGAGTAGGTCTTAACGAAGAAAGGAATTTTCAAATAATTCAGTTATTTCATTATTTTTATGATTCAAAACAGGTAAAACCAACGACTATATTTCTTTATCCTTCCAAACATGGTTTTCGTAACAGGAATACATGCCTATGTTCACTCAGATAAAATTCAAAATATTCGGAAAAAACTTTACCCACTTCAGCCCGATCAGCACTCAATCAACCGCACACAAACTCCGCGCGAGCGCGACATTTCCAATCCCACTAGACTTCTGTTCTAGCGTACTGCTTTTTTTTTTCCTCGTGGAGGAAAGTTGAATCTGTGGTTGTCCCAAGGAAATAACGCCATTTTTGTGATCATTTGAGGTCATGCCGGCAAAAGCCGTAGCGAATATCTCATAGCTTAAATAACTAACAAAATAACTCTAGCGTACTTCAGAACAGCGTCCTTAGAGCTATTCTGATTGGCTGCCCCGATTCAGATGAAGTGTCCAGACGTCCGAGTACCATTTGGCGACATTTCGAATTCCACTAGACTTCTGTTCTAGCGTACTTCCAACGCCCCCTTAAGGTTCTACAGAGGAATCTGATTGGCTATCGCTAGATGGGAATGGAACCTCCCTCTTGTTTACAACGTTTATCCTATTTATTTATCCCGGGGAGAGAAGGAAGAAAAGCTGTTTAATGTTTGCTATGAAAAAGTCGTATTTTAGATGAAGTAATCAATGTTCTAGTTATCAATTAAACTTTCACAAAAACACTGTATAAATGGTGACAGAAGAATATTTTTATGTAATCAAAAAACTTCATTTTCACTCCCTGTTTAAAAAGGAAGCAATTAATTTAGGTAATTGGCTGTATTAATTAATACAGCCATTAAAACTAAAAAAAAATTCATTATTTTGTAACTCAATTAAATACAAACGATTAAAGCTAATCAAAATATTCCCTTTTCGCAAACAACTGGAAAAAATATTTATAATCATGCAAAGATTGCATATTTGTTTCAAAAGTGCATGTTTATATTTAGTGCTTAGGGGCTGTGCATATATTAACGTTATCATTTTAGGGGGGAGGGGGATCTGGCACATGATATCTGTAGGGGGAGGGGGGATTGTCTTTTGATCCAACCAAAATTTTCTCTTCTTATTTGTGACATGGTCTTTATACGCAAAATAGTATGCTAACTTTTTTTTAATCTGTTATATATTTTTATGAAAATACAAAATCATTATTAAAATCACTAAATTATTATAAAATTATTTATTTCCAAATTATAAAATACTCCAACATTTGACATTCCTATTCTTCTTCATATGTGTGTGCAGATATAATTGCTGTTCGAGAAACCGTATGTGAAATGAAACTTGTGTTTACTAATAAATAAAAGAGGAAGAGAAAGAATGTTGTCCACTTGTTTTGTTAATATGAATTTCTATTTGGCCTATTCCTCCGTACGGGACAAGTGCAAGTTAGACACTATTACAGTTGAATGCATTATGCAACAAAAAGCTATTATAAATTCTTTTAAATAGTAATTATTTCTTTTAAGAGTTATTTTATATAAAATTATTTCATATATAATGTGATATTTTATTGACTATATTTACTTCATTTGAATCAATAAAGTATGTGAAAAATAAATGTAACCATTTTTGTATATCACTCCAAACAAAAGAAATAAGTTCTAAAAATAAAAAAAATTTTTAGACATTGATAACGATATCATTACAAGGGGGGGGGAGGGGGGGTCCAAAATTACCAAAAAGTTGATAGCGTTATGTATGCAGAGCCCCTTTCTGCGACTTATTGAAATGCAGTCTCAGCATTTCAAGTAAAATTAACCGGAAGTAAAATAAGGGAAGCCCTGACTTTGATTATTTATATATATATATTTTTTTTTTCAATGATTGAATGACACTTATGACATTGACATAAGTGGTATTTTGCCCTGGATCTTTTTACTGTTTCAGTTATTGTGACTGCTTTAATTATGATTATATAAACGCAGTTTATTTTACAAAATGAAAATAAACCCATTGCAATGAAAACACAATTTGCAAAAAAAAGGCTTATGCTGTAGATGTTCTATAAGAAATTTTATTATAATACATCTCCGTGGCATAAAAGTTTTATCTTGATCTAAGCAAATTTATAAAAGTTAAAGCAAAACAGAATATGTTACTTAAAGGCAAAATCAGTTTAAGGTCATTTAGAATTACACTCGAATATTTGATGAAAATATTCCAGTACATAATCGTACATACTAAAAACCCCCTATAACGAAATTTATTGTTCTAAGTAATCAACAATATTGTTATTTTGTATTCCATAGTTTTCAAAAATTACTAAAAAATGTACATTTTGCACAATTATGAATGAACTTTAATTAAAAAAATTTAACTGTAGGATAAATCTAGTTTCAGGCTGGGCCTTCCTTCATAAATTTTTGACCGAGCAAAACTGCTTTGTATGACATGTGCATAACTTTATATTAAGTATGACCATCATTAGCCCCATTAGGAATTAAACACTTATTTTAGTAAAAACCGCTTATAATGAAGCTGGAAATGTGAAACTTACGCACTGTGTATGGGCTTTGTTATTAATCAATTTTCTTACCACATTAATAAAGAAATTTAGATACATCTCAAAGTGTTAGCCAATTGTATATAAAAAGTTTAGAATAATATATATATTAATGGAAACAATTATTTACCTTCCAATGTTTAAATTAGATTGCTTTAGATATATTATTTAAGCATTAACTTATATGTACCATCTAAGCAATGTGAAAATACTCACAACCTAATGTTAAACCAAAGACAATGTTCTTTCCAATTTCTCAATCGCATTTCAATATTTTTAAGTAATTCTTTTTGCATAGGATGCCTGATGTTGCTTGTCTTACCAGATATCTTTTTATATTTTCGATTTTGTCTATAGTTTTTTTTTATTAGGGTATTTTGACTTTCTGAACCGCTTTTGAAACTGATAAAGTGCTCTCTGAAAAAAAAAAAAAAAAACTGCAATAAAAATTGCAAATGTACGAAGATCCCACTTCAACATCAAACTCGGATAACATACACAAAAGAAAATAAATCATTCTAAATTATTGAAATACAAACAAGAAATTTGAAAACATGTCCTCCTTTGGGTTTAGGGGACTTATTTGGTGGGGGGAAGAAAAAAGTGGAATCCTATGGGAAAAATACTTACCCTTCTTGATCATTCAAATTTGGAAATTTCAACATTTTTTTTTTCAGTATGTAGATAGGAAGGTTCTTTATCCCTCTGTAAGCTCCAAATTTTTATATATTTACCCAGTCCAAAGTTGCAAATGAGTAAAGAGTACTTTTGATACTTTTTGAAACTTTAACACAAATTTTAAAATACTCAAAATTATCTTAAAAATATTTTTAACTTATAGCAGTGTTGCCAATAAGCTACTTTTTTTAAATTCAGATTTCTTAATTGACACCACTTTTTGGAAATAGTAAAATTTGTCTTATTTAATGAGATATTAAAGCGAAAACCAGGGGAATTTTACCATTTCAGAAAAGTGGTGCCAATCAAGAAATCTGAATTTTAAAAAAAGTAGCCCACTGACTTATAGAGGAATAAAGAACCTTCCTTCCTATGTGCTGAAAATAAAATATTGTTGAAATTTCCAAATTTGAATGAACAAGGAGGATACGTATTTTTCTCATATAGGATAACATGGTATTGCACTTTTTTTCTTCCCCACCAGGTAAGTCTCCTTAAGATTCGATTGCAAACATTTTCCCATTGAAAGCGTTGACTCTGTCATTTGTTTAGAATTGACTACAGACTGGTCAAATACCTAGATATGATTTTGAGACATACTATACACACTGTAGATGATGTTTCAGTTAACTGATTTAGTGTATTTATCAATAGAAAGGTAAAGAACATGGATCCTAGATTATAGTAAATTATTGTGGGGATTGGGTTATCTCTACCTAAACTTCTGTTTGAGGCAAACCTGAAACTTAGAGAGTTCAACCTGAAAACCGAAAGTAATAAAAATTAATCCTCTTTGTTTATATACAATTTTGAAAAAATATTCTACAATTTCACACCTGCAATATGAATTTTCCTTTTATGTTAAAAATTAAGTATACATATGCTCAGTTGCCTCCCGTCCCATACACTGTATTTTATATATATTTTGTAACTAAAATAGAACTCTACTTATAGAGTAAAATAATTTTTAAAAAAATTACACATACTGAATAATAGCATTTAATTTTGACTGTGGTTAAGGAGAATGCAGGTGAACACTTAAGACTTTTAGAGATTTTTATAAATTCACAGTATTGTAGAACAGTTCACTCCGTCGCTGAGGGGGGGGAGGGCTATCACAAAGCCTTTCTCACCCCCGATCTTGCAGTCGGCAAAATTCAGTTCACCCCCCCCCCCCCCACCACCACCACACTAAGCCTTCGGCACGCCCCTGGTTGCAATGCATAGTTACATACAAAAGTTCAGTTTCTACTGATGTCACGAACAATCACCAGTTGAGAGGGATAATAAAGAAAAATAATGTAAATAAATAAATATCCAAGATTCTTTTTTTCTATTTTCATTAACATATTTCAAAATTAATTTTTTTTAAATATTGATAGTTGACACTTGAGTAAATGGGGCTTTTCCAGTTTTTCTTTTTTTAGAGATTCCAATGTCAATGTTCATCCATTTGTTTATTTGGAATTAGAGTCTGGTGATTAGTTTATTTTATGAAAAATGGATTCCGGGATAATAGGGAAGTATCAAAAATAGTTTTAAAAAATATTCTTTTATAAGCAACCAATGGTCATCTTGAAAATATCGCTGATTTGTAACTGCAATTCATATTTTTTCTGAAAAATATCTATTACGCTACATTAACTTGGACTGGGCAATGTCCTTGATTATAAAAAAATCTTTGTCTGCTAGAAAGCTCCAGACAATAAATTTATTAAAAATATATACATTTTGCTTTGTTTATTTATCAGCAAAAGAGAAAAACAAAGAAAAAAATAAAACAATCACAAATTTATTGAAATTTAATTATTGATAAAAGCATATTTATTATATTACACTCGTTTTTATCTATAGTTTATTTTCCACTTTTAACTCTTTAAAGTATCTCATTGTTGCCGTTTCACTACACTTTGGCATATTTTGACGAGCATTTATTGTCACATAATTAAATCCATTGTTTTTTTAACTCCAATACAATTGCACAAGTTAAAGAGAATATTTGGCAATTTATCACCATGGCCACCTACTTGAAAGTGCTTAAAATTAATGTACCTATTAATTTGTAAAAATATTAAAATGCTCTATTGTCATCAGATACACATTTTTCTACATAATTTATATAATTCTAGCCTATCAGGAAATGGATTAAAAATTGATTGTGAAATTTCATGCATAAAAAAAAGAAGTTAAACAAGCAAAAGAAAAAAAAAAATATCAAAAAACTACTGAGTCTACCAGGTACTACTGAATAATCTGAACATTCATAATTGAAAAAGCCAACTAACACATTTTGACCTTCTCACATTACTAATTTATAATTTAGGCTCCAATGCAACACAGTTTGAAATTAAGAGTCGTACAGTAAAATTTATCAATATTATATATTGTTTTGAATATACAGGGTGGTCATAAAAAACATTTGCCGATATATGGAACTCTAGCGACCAGTCCGTTTAACCGATCGAGATGAGATTTCAGATATAGTTATTCAGAGGTATGAGCACGGGATTCTGTGAATGGCAACAAATAGGCGCTCACGGTTACAGGTACAGAAACTCGAAAATTTCGAATGACAAAGCCCATTTTTTTTCGTCGCAAAATGCTCAGCGCATGCAAAAACCATAAATAGTGCTGGAACAGTACGTGTATCGCAATAAACGGATGCATTATGCAAGCACAAAAAACAGCTCTGCAAATGACAAAACACGATCGAGGCGCACAAAGGAAATTTGCATATGACAGAGGCAAGACACCAATCACAGAACGCTGTTCACCAGATAGTCAGCGTAGAAAATGGATTCTTGCCTCTGTCATATGCAAATTTCCTCTGTGCGCCCTGATTGTGTTTTTTTTGTCCGTTCACAGAGCCGATTTTTATGTGTGCATAACGCGTCCGTTTATTGTGATATACATACCATTCCAGCACTATTTCAGGTTTTCGCATGCACCGAGCATTTTGCAAAGAAAAAAAATGGCCGTTGCCATTCGAAAATTTCGAGTTTCTATACCTATAACCATAACCGTGAGCACCAATTTGTTGCCGTTCACAGAATCCCAAGCTCATATCTCTGAATAACTATATCTGAAATCTCATCTCGATCGGTTAAACAAACCGGCCGCGAGAGTTCCATATATCGGCAAAGTTTCTTTATGACCACCCTGTATATACATGCAGTATGTCTTATAGATTTGAGAATACATTCAAAATAATAAAAATCTATATGTTGTTAATCTTTGCTTAGCGAAGTAACTATCAAATTCAGAATATTCAAAATGCTTCATTGTTAAATAAATATTCCAATGTAATAATTTAAAGCTCAATATGTAATATAGCTGAAAATGAAGAGTAAAAAAATACAGTTTATCAGATTGCAGTTGCATAATGTTGGGAATATATGTGTATTTTGCACCCTTACACAATGAAAAGATTTTCAAACATATATTGAAAATAACAAACATAAAAATGATTATGTTAATAATCAATTTTACTTATGACAATACAAGAAAGTGATTTTCTTATTCAGAAAATGCAAAATTCCATATTAATAAATATTTTGAAAATGATAATTTAAACATTGATATGTACTACAATTCAAAATTAAGAGTCATACAATACATCTTAACCTAATTCTACAATATTACGAACAAATATATATATTAATTATACATCTTAATCACTACAGAGGACATGAAAATTTTTTCCAGAAAACATTTAAAACAATAAACTCATGTTCACACGAATCATACGTAAAAGAAAATAATTTTCAAACTTAAAAGATACAAAGTCCTAGATAATTAAATGAAATAAATTGCAATGATCTTGGTTTCAAAATGCACGATTCAAATCTGCAGAAAATAAGTTTTTTAGAATTCAGAAGGTAAGAAATAATTTGCAATAGGCAATAAGAATAAAAAATTAAATATCTAGTGAAATAATCCATACTATAGTTAATAATAGATAAATTCTAATGTAAGAGGAAGAGGCTAGGTGTAGATGCAATATTTTTCTTTTTTATAGGCCAAAAAAAAAAAAAAAGAAAGTTGAAAAGAGTGAGAAACTTTTAAATATTAAACTATATGTTCAACTAGTTCTTGAAACTGAATTAGAAAATGTAATATGCAGTTTTTAAGAATAATTCTGGCATATTATTACTTTAAATTTTAATTTATTGATACATAGTATTACAAATCAGAAATCTGAAATTTAAAAAATATATATATGTATGTAAAAGTTTTTTTTTTTTTCCTCAGTTGTCAATAATACTGATGAAATATTTATTTTGTTAAAATAAATCTAGATACAGTATAGAACCAATTATCCAGAATGGTTGGGGATAGTTTGGGGTCAAATTATGGACAAATAAATGGTTTGGGGTTAAATGTATTCCGGATAACTGGTTGAACATCAAAGCAAGATTCATTTGATCATTGATCATATTGGTAGAATATATATGGCTGTGTGGCATTGATTCTGAATACAAATTGACTATTAGATTATACAAATTAAGATTCAGCCCAAACAAGAACAAAAGTTAATTGGAGTTTGAAAGAAGGCAATTTATGGTAATATCGTGGAAACAAAAATTTTTATGTTTCCCTTGCGTAAAATTCAAAATGTCAAATATCTAACTCAATATGCCTTTATTTCAAATAATAGATGTTGACATCAAGTTATACATTGTATATTGTAATTGTATTGTATCAAGCAATGTACATCTCAAACTGGCACTGTATGGCTGGTTGGTAGTTATGTTTATGACGGCTAATTATCAACACGAGGGATATAGGCCCTAAGGGGGGGGGGGGGAGTGCTCTCTGTGGAGGTCTTTCGAGAAGAACTTAACCCATATTTACGTAAGGAAATCCAAGGTTCAAAGAAAACTCCGAATGATTAGGCCAATGGGTGCGATTGGGTTCAAACCCAGCACCTCCTGTGGCACTGTATGGCACTTTTTCCCGAAATCAATGGATTGGAAATATTCTGGATAACTGGTTCTATACTGTATACTAATTTATAATTAAAATTCTGATTTAATATGCTTAGTAAAACAAAATAGGGTCGTTCCATACATAATGAGCAAATCAGCTTGGCTGACATGACACAGATTTTAATGAAAATCAGTGCAAAAGTAGATCATGTCTATCTATGAGTAAATATAAAATAATAGATTTCAGGATTGTTTACTTAAGTGTTAAAATTTACATTAAAAGTTGATTTAAAATTAAGGTTTTGTCTACATGTTTGAAATCTCAATTTTGATTATTAGCCTTAGGAATGAAAAGACTATATTAAAAATTATTTATCATTAATAATGAATATAAGCAACCAATTGGTGTAAGTTAGTAACTGTATTTTTATTCTGTAATCAGAAAAAAATAAGTCTTAAAAATTTGAGGGAAAAAATGCAATATTTCTGTTACTTCTTTGAACATGAAGGGAAGATCTTATAATTTTAAAATTATTTGACGTTATAGCTAGTCAAAGTATATATTTTAAAAATAGAGACTTTCATTCTTGCTTTTTTATTCCTTAATGAGAAAAAAAAAAGTATAAAAAATGATTAGGGTAAAATGTAATATTTCTATTGTGAAGGAAAGCTCTTAAAAATTGAGGAAAAATTAATCATGGCATTACCAAATTATTATTATTACTATATAAATATCAAGATAATTTTCCAGAGGTTAGAACATTATAAAAAGATTTAATTTATGTTGAATAGTTTTCAAGATATGGAACTTCAAACGACTGCACACATGCCATTCTATGCCACAAGTTTTTTAAATGTCCAGAACTGCCCAAATATTTTATTTTTTGTTGAGATATTTTGCAATGCTCTATTTGAATATGAACTGAAAATACCAAATTTTATTAAAATCAGTTACTATGTGGCCATTTTTTTTTTTAAATCTTTGCTCATTTTGTGTAGAATGACCCAATATAGAAGTGAACCCTGTTAACTTTCACCATTATTTTTTACATCAGTTGTACAAAATGATAATGAATGAGGTTTAGACATTTTGACTTGAACCTGGGGAAAATTGGTCTTTTCAATCTTTCTTTTTCCATAAGCATGTTCAGCTGTGTAAGAAATTTTTGGTGGACGCCCACAATTACTAACTGCTCTACCTCCAACTTTAATTTTTCGACGTTGAACAGCAGTTGGCTGAACCCCAATTATCTTGCCTCCCATCAAGTTTTTCCCTTTTTTTATCAGAGGCATATTACTATATTTTCCAAAAGTATGCAATGCTGAAACAATAGCAGATTCAGTCTTACATTTATTGTAACCTTCAATGAATTTTTTGATGGGTTCTCCATAAACTGATGGGTTTTTATGAAGTTTTTGATTTAAATCTTCAAAAACTGATTTTAATTCTTCTGCACATTTCTGTGAATCAAATTCTTCAGATTGTTTCTTATTTACATCAGTTTCTACAGAATAATTCTCTACACTTTCTGAACTACTTGCTAGAATATTTATGCATGGCTCTTCTGGGACAAGGTCGTTATACCAGTCGGGTGGCAAATCTGCAGTGTCGCCATAAGCAATTTTGTGATACTTAAATTTTGCAGCTGTATCAAAGCTTGTCAAAAACTGTAATGGGACACGAAAATTTTTTGACACCAGAAACTGGTGTTTACACGGAGCTCCAGACGATCCTACATAGCAGGTGCAGAAAGAAGTTGCTGTATCAACTGAATAAATTCGTTTGGAAACATTATTCTGGACTTCATACAATGATTCGCCAATACACACAGCTTCAAGTCCATTTAGCTTTGCTTCTGAAAAATTATATTTTTTTACTTTTTTTACCTCTTCCATTTATTACATCGGTTATTTTCATTATATAGTAATCATCAAATTTGGAAGTGAGAAAATGAAATAATTGTAAGATATTGAACGACTTCAATCTTTGAAATATTTTGTCCTTTAATATCCTAAATGTGGCTTCACAATAATTGTTGGTATTATTCCCTCTCGTTAAATTGCCTCTGTAACACAGAGCCCATTCACCAGCTCGTTTTTGCAGCTTCTCAAAGTAATTCTGCACTTGTTTGTACTGAAAGCAATTTTGATTTAAAATAACAATATTTTCCTGAAATTGTTCAACATCTTTTGAATACAGGCATTTTTGGAACAGTCTATACAATTTTTTTCTGTCTTCGGGCTTTACATTATTTTTTCCAAGCCATAAATATCGCATAACATTTTGCAAGACATGAAAAATACACAGAAATAAATTTGATGTTGGAAAGATTCTTCTTATGCTATTTCTAAGGGCTGTACAGTCATCTGTTAAAACAACAGATGCATACTTTTGCCCATAGAAAGAAGATTCTGGAAACAACGTAATAAGTAATTCTAATCCTTGCATTATGTTCTCTTCAGATTCTGAATATGTTATGAATATTCCAAGTGGCAGTGCTCCAATTGGACTTTCGCACATTATAAGAAATACTCTGCTATTGTGGCGATCCATATTTCCCGAAGAATCAATAAAATTAACATCTTTAGATGTTTCCAACATTATATGGACTCTTTTCATCAATGGCGAACAAAATGCAACACAGAATCCAATTTCACTTCTTTTGGACGCAGCACATCTTTCACCACACTCAGCATTGTATTCTTCAATAAAGTTTTCCATAGCAGTTATCATACCTTCTCCATCAGGATCACCATACTCTTTTTTAAAAATCTTATAATATAAATCATATACCCATTTTTGTGTTGGGCATATGGAGCCATTAGCAGATACTTTAAAGTATTCATACCCATGTTTTGACTTTAAATCAAACTTATAAGTTTGTAAAGCTGATGATGGAGAATGATTCTTTTTAAATAAATCTTCAAAAGTTCTTCTTACAGCTTCTGATGGTACTCTGTGCCTTAAAGATGCTGATGTGCCTTGGTCATGATTATGAATAAACCGCATAGATACTTGGCAAGGATGTGTTTTAATATATTTATCTTCTGACCTAAAAAACAAAAATTGAAACCATTACAATAAAATAGAACAATATTTATTTTTTGTATGCTACAATAGATAATTTCATTTATCAACCAGGTGTCCCAAAAATGACTGATGGATTTTAAAATTCAATAACTTGCAAACGGTGACAGATATTAAAAAAATTTTTGTAGGAGGGTTATGTATGATGTCAGGATTTTTTTTACTGTAATTCTTGATTTTAGTTCGAATTTCAAGCAATACATGGCGCTGAGAGCAATAGACGTTCAGTCCAGACCCGATTTTTGGTACTTCAGGATCCATTCAAAACAATTTAATCTCCTTTTTTCGCATGGAAAAAGAGAGAGGCCAGAAAATCGAGCTCGAATTTAACTTGCAGCGCCATCCATTGATGCTATTTGTAACTAAAACTGAGAATCGCAGCATAAAAACTCCTGACATCTTACATAACACCCCTGTAAGAATTTTTTTAATATCTGTCGCCGTTTGCTTATTGAATTTTAAAATCCATCAGTCATGTTTGGGACACCCGGTAATTTTCATGCTATAAGCAATATAGTCAGCGCTGCTCTTAGCAGAAGTGAATCTGGCTACAAGAACTTTTGTGAGGCACGTAACTTCCAAGCTGTATTATTCAATTGACTTCTCAAGATCAGTTTCCTGGTACTTATTTCAAGTTAGTAATTATGGTAACACTATATTTTAGGCCGTGGGGCCATAGGCATTATCGTTCAACTTCGTTGCAACATTTAGGGGACAACTTAATTCCTACATGATTATTATAATAATCTTTAAAACTCTAGAAATCACGAAAGTTCTGGATACGAAAGTTGCACATTAATTAATAATTAAAATAAAAACATGGAACTCTTTTTAATAGGTTTTGTAAAGCTATCTGCGATTGGAGAGTTTTCACTCTCAAGATCCAATAAAAACAGGTCTTTCAGATGTTTCACGTCTCATTCTCAGAATATAAACAAACTATCCACTAAGTTAAAAAGAACAAATGTATGAACTTATATTTATCTAAATTTGATTAGATTATCTGAAATGTTAGACATTAATGAATATTAAATATGCAGTTCTTGCAAAATAAGTATGCCATAATTGTCAGGATTTGTTTTTCCCCTTTTTAATTTGAAATTTCTAATATCGCCGGCATATTTTTTTTTTTTTTTTTTTTTTTTGCGGTGCTATCTAGCGAGGGTTTTTATAAGTGAAAAATTTTTATTTTTCTGAAATTTGTCTGAATTACTTTCGAAATGAATACTTATTTATTTTCTTATAATTGTATACAAAGGTCAGCCACATTTTTTAATTTCAAATAAATTATTTTATGGCAGTAAATTTTATCCATTTCATACCAGTTCTAGAATAAATTAATGTATTTATTTTTCTATTTCGATTAATTTATGATATATATATATATATATATTTAATGAAATCATTTTAAAATTAACAATCATAAATAAATACATACATACATAAGAAAACAGAATGTAAGAAAAATAAAATTTATATATTTCATGAGTGTGCCAAATGCTACTTTTTTTTTTTTTTTACACCTATGTATTTTCTCTGAAGAATAATTCTACTTTTAAAATGATTTTCCCTAAATGAAAACACACACACACATATACCGGGTGTCCCAAAAATGACTGATGGATTTTAAAATTCCATAATTTGCAAACGGTGACAGATATTAAAAAAATTCTTGCAGGAATGTTATGTAAAATGTCAGGAGTTTTTATGCTGCGATTCTTAGTTTATTTTCAAATAGCATCGACAGATGGCACTGAAAGCAATAACCACAAATTCCAGGCTCGATTTAACTGCCTCTCTCTTCTTCCATGCGGGAAAAGGATATTAAAATGCATTGACTGGATTACGAAGTACCAAAAATCGGGTCTGGACTGAGCGCCTATTGCTCTCAGCGCCATCTATTGCTTGAAATTCAAACTAAAATCAAGAATCACAGTACAAAAACTCCTAACATCATGCATAACCGTCCTGCAAGAATTTTTTTAATATCTCGTCACCGTTTGGAAGTTCTTGAAATTTAAAATCCATCAGTCATTTTTGGGACACCCAGTATATGGATAAATAATTACAATAGAAGTTAACAAGTAACTGCCTGTATTTTATTATCACTTAAGTATAATGATTTTTTAAACGTTTAACTGACAAATATCTGGAAACGAAAATTTTCGTCTTTGAATTTCTTTTCTTTTAAATTCATGCTATTTTCCTTTGAAAATAAATCAGTTGAAACTTTCAAGCATGATATAAGAAACGTGTTTATTATATATATATTTACAGGACTGTTTTTATGCATGCTCTACTTCACGAGTTATTAAAAATTTGGAAAGAAAAAGAAGATAAGTTTTCCTATAAGAATATATTTTTTCTACAATATTATGAAGTATATATACGTAATAGACCAGATGTCCTGTTAGCAAAACAGGAAATCTGACTGTTTTCAATAATATTAGTACTTAAAGAAGTCACAATAAATAAAAGTGAGATGGAAATCTAGAATAAAATGGTAATAAAATCACACTTGGTATACTTTTTAAAGTTGCAAATATGCTATAGCATATGATCACAAAATAATTCATTTTGGAGAATTGAAAGTTTGTTTTTAAGCAGAAAAGTGAAACTTTCGAAAGTTTTTTACACTATCCACTGTGAATTCATTAACGTACGCTTCTGATTGGCTAATATGTGAGAGATTGATCCAATCGGCTGCTATATGTCATGAGAAAATAGTGCAACATATTTTTTTAATTTCAGTTACTTTAATTTCTCTACGAATATACATGCTATTCCACAAAAATGAACAAAATTATTACAATAAGGCACTTAATCGTAAACTTCAGTTTGAAGGCTTTTGCTACATTAGTTTTTACAGGGTTGTCCAAAAGATATTCGTTCTTTTTCAATTTGTTGACAGTCCCTTATGGGGTTTCGGGAAAAAATCTTCACGGAAATATGACATGTACTATTCTGTTTACACACCTGGAGTTTCAGGATAATTCCTCATGTATTTTTCTAGATATTTAAGAAAATGTCAAACATCACAAGTGGCCGGTCACCTCTGGCCATATAGTGTACATTATTAATTATTTACTTGACCTGTACTTTTAATAATTTAATCAATTTTAAAATTATTTTATTTTTTATCATTTTAGTTTATTACTTTACTTAATTATTTTAAAATTTTATTATATTGAAATCATTATAATTTTGACTGAATTACTACATTCAAATTACTGTTTAAAAAAGTGTAAACAAAGCAATGACCAGAAATCTTCAAAATTCTAAAATCCACACAACCTCTGGTCCCAAGCTGTGTGGATTATAGGGAGTCTACTGTATTTAACTTATGAATCAACATCTGAAATGAAAATAAAAGACGCCAAATTTGGTTATGGAAAATAAATTTTCATTGCAGATGTGATAATACAAAAAAAAAAAAATCTCCAGATTGATTTTGATGGATAAAAGTAGAAAAAATAAATTTTCGATAAACAGAACAAAGAAGTTATAACATATCATTTTAACATAATCTGTTTACTTTTCATCCAATAAATACTGCATAATCCTTTTTTTTTTTTTTTTTTTTTTTTTTTAAATCAATGTATTTTTTACATATTTCATCAGGGAAACAGATTACGAGAACAGAAAATCTTTCAGCTTGAAAATTTATTTTACAAGTAACAACAGGTGAGCTTGTCTTCAGAGAGAGAGAGAATAAATTTCAGGAACGGTTATAAAATAAAGTTTCTTCTCTCTCATCCACTCTTTAAGCTCTGTCTCTTTTAGTGCCTTATTGCTCCATGTGCTGTTTTATTATTATTTTTTATTATTATTATTGAAGTCTGGATTATGGCTCTGCAGAAAAGTTATATCTTTCAAGCTTGTTACAATTGAAAAAGCTTGTTGAAATAAACTTTTATTGATTTATTTTGATTTTCTTTTTCCATTTTATACTAGGGCATACCTAAAAACGATATGGATTAATTCACCATAAGTAAATAAATTACACTGTTGTAAGTATAAATAAATACTGGCACGTTATATTTATTTATTTAAAAAAAAAAAAAAAGTCTTTCTTTAAATATATTCAAAAAATGCATTTCTGTTTGTTGCGCATTAAATTAGCAAAATCTTTCAATGTAAATAGACTATGGATTCTTGTCTGTGCGGCTTATCTGATGAAAATTGAATTTTTTATATCTTGTTTTTTATTGGTGTGGCCTATACAATGGTGCGGCTTATCCAGCAGAAATCTAACAGTACCAGATATTTCTTTAAAAACGTCAGAAAAATTTAGATTTTGGAGAAAGAAATTAAAGTTTGTGATAAAAAATAATTACAAAGAAATAATGAAATTTAGAACAAAATATAAAACATGAAAATGTAACAAGATACTAAAAAAATAGTTTATACAATGTCAACATTAAATAACCAAAAAGCCCTTATTTTGGTATTATTCTAAAAGTTCCACTTTCTTTTTGTTAAATTCAATTTTTCTATAAAACAAAACTTTTTTAAAACTAAACATTTTCTTGTCTTCCCACCCGACTCAAGACAGACAGGAAACATCTATCCAATTAATAAAAAATAAACCAAAATCATATTCGCAAAATGTTAACAATTATTTTTGGAAAAGATAAAATCAAGTACAGTAGACTCCCTAAAATCCATGACCCTAAAATCCGTGTATTTTTTCAGATGTAAACAATGAAATTTACAGTTAAGTTGCAGGAACAAAATTCAAGATGGCGCCAAAAACAGCGACTACCGCAATTTTTTTTTACAAAATTTTTTGTTAATCACTCTCTTTTGGTTATTACAGCTGATTTATTACTAAATAAATTGACATTACTTTGATTTTGATATAAATTAGCATATCTATGTGATGACGTATCGATCTTACGATCGCTTTACCACTAGATGGTAGCACAGGACTTCTGGAATCTAATTGAATCGATTTCATCGGTAATAATTTAATATTTTTCTAAATTTTTATTTTGCATAATTATTTTAATAATTACTTACGTTTAAACTAATAAATTATTTTAATATTTTACTTATTTTAATGTTTCACTTTATTGTAAGCATTTATTATAATTTCCTTTGCTTAACTACCAATCAAATTAATGTTTCAAAAATGTAAACAAATCAATGGCCAGAAATCCACAAAATTCTAAAATCTGCACAACCTCTGGTCCCAAGCTGTGCGGATTTGAAGGAGTCTACTGTATTAAAGTTAGTTACTACATTACAGCTATGGATTCAGATATACTTAGAGATGAAATTGTACAAAAATCATATATATTTACCTTTTCATGAACTGTTTAATAGTGATGGTTAATTTACTTGGGCAGTTAGTATGCTTTTCATGAGGTGTTGCATCGTTTTTTGGCTTAGTGTTATGATGACAGTGATATTCTTTCTAATAAAAAGAAAATAATTCAAAATAAAATAATAATATAATGAATCATACAATGCGTTATTGATGAACAAATGTAATCTAAAATGTTTTAGCTATAAAATTTGTTTTCAATCATGAATATCAAAATTACAGTAGCCATTAGAGATTTGCATGGGCCGGCCGTGGCCTGAAGCCCGAGCCTATTTTCATTCACGGCATTCGGGCCGGGCCATACTTTTTCTTGAAGGCTCAAGCCGGGCCTAGTGACTACTCTTTACAGGCCGGAGCCTAACTTACTTTTTCTGTACAGAGCCAGAACTGGTTTCTTTCCTAGTCTTCACGCCTAGTCTCGGCATGGCCTGTCCGTTCAAAGGTCAGTAAAATTGAGCCTAGCCCAAAGATTTTTACAAAAAATGCATACATTTTTAAATCGCCATTATTCTGCAAATAAACATTAACCTTTGTTCTTTTACAGAATAGCAAATTTCTACGATTATTAAAATATAGCTAAATCAAAATGTAGCAAAACGTGTGAAAAAGAACCTGCCTATGATGGAATCCTGTTTCAAACTGGAAAACATGTTGATTCATGCAAAATTAATATACTAATAATTAATAAAAGAATATATAATACGTTTACTAAGAAGGGAACTTGTCTATAATGCATTTTTTTTTCTTTTCTGTGTAATTGAGTATCAGAAGATTTTACTGTATAGCATTTTTCAGATTTTTAACGTTTCAATACATGGAATATGGATTAACAATACTAATGATAACTGAAATATTTACATACAAGAAATAGCGATTCACTAAAAAAATAAATATCGCAGCTTGCGGCACCTCTATAAAAATGAAGATTAAAAACATGAATAAAAAATCTAAGATAAATATTTTTGGTCAGAACTCCTCGTACGAAACAAATTTTGAACCAAATCGACGTAAAAATCAATGTTTTGTAGAAATTCACTTGGACTGAGATTTGAACTTTTTTCTGGGTCGGGCCAAACTTTTAACTTTTTACTGGGCCGGGCCGATATGTTTTTCGTATGGGCCGGGCCCAGGCCTGGAAATTTCGGCTCGTGCAGATCTCTAGTAGCCATAATAATTTTGTCTGACACAGCAGCGTGTAAATAGAAAAGTGTGCCCAGGCAAAGTTTCAATTTGCTGCCCCCCCCCCCCACGACGAACATTTCTTTGTGACAGATGTCACAAAATTGAAAAGTGCAGAAACAGAAACACAGCCTGGCTTAGATGTATTATAATCCTGCATCTGCCATCTTGGATTTTTTTCTTGCATGAAAACTCTTTTTTCGCCAAATAGTAAATGTTGCCAATGGTTAAATATTGTTGATAGATTAATATAATATTGCAGAAAACTGGAATATAATAATTATAACTATTAATTAAAAAACAATTTTTAATTCATGCCAGGAAAAAATTCCATGATGGCGGATGCGGGATTATAAGACATCTGTTCCCAAAGTCTTTTGAATACATATTTCGTGTTTATTTTGAAACTTTATAGGTTTAATTTTAATTCAGAAATTTCAAACAACTAAGTAACATAAGAGAAAATTTATATTCTCGGAGGAGGAGAGGGGTCACTCAAAGGGTTAAAGGTACTTAATATAATTTTATGTAGCGGGCCAGTGACGATGTCTGCAGACCAGTAAACTCTGATATTTACTGGTCCTTGGGATCAGTGATTTTTTTTTTTTAAATCAATTCTACCGCTGAAAATAGTCAGGGTTGCAAAATCGCTAAAAAAATGTCAGTCATAACAAAAAAGATGACAGACGATCAAGGGAGAATATGCAAGGGATATACGAAAACTCATTCAATTTCATTATAAAACTTAACATAAGGTTAACAGATGATAAGATTAAAAATTCAAAACAGTATTCTTGTATTTAATAACATTTGTTATAATACTTGTCCCCAAGCAGCATTTGCGATAAATACAAAATATTATTTTGTCTTCAAAAGCATCAGTAAATTAGAAAAATTTTGGTTTAAAAAAAAAAAAAAAAAAAAAGATCTATTCAATCTATCTTTTAACATGCTTTTACAAACAAAATACCAAAGTTCTCCAAATGTTATTTATGAAAAGAGAGAGAGAGAGAGATTGGAGGGAGGGGGGGGGGGAGAAATTTGTAAAAAGCAAATAGTATAAAATTTTGTAATGATAATGATTCTGAGATTCAAATAAATATTAAAATTGATCTAAACCCAATATAAAACAATGATGTTTTCAAAACAAAATACCAGAATTTTCCAAACGTTATTTCTAAAAAAAGAGAGGGGAAAGGGAATTTGTAAAAAGCAAATAGTAAAAAAATAAACAAAAAATTTTGTGCATGCATGTGGCAGTAAGTAAAAAATGCTGCATGCATGAGCACTGCATGCCCATAAAGCAAAAATTCAAAACAATATTCTTGTATTTAATAACATTTGTTAATGCTTTACCCCAAGCAGCATTAGCAATAAATACAAAATATTATTTTGCCTTCAAAAACATTGGTAAATTAGAAAAATTTTGGTAAAAAAAAAAAAAGATCTATTCAATATGTCTTTCAACATTCTGATGAAGCAAGTAACTTTTTTCCCTCTCTGACAGGTAAACTTAAATTTTCCCATCCCTGACAAAAACCGCAACCAAACATTACAATAAGCATAAAAACTTAGTCAGTTAAAATAAATAAACAGAAATAAAATACATAATTAATAATTTCAGTTTTTGTTCATGTACTATTTAATTTTTAGCAAATTATAATTGTACATTTTATTATGCTGAAAATTTTGGATAACTGAAAGGAAGTTTGGTTTATATTCTCGGAGGAGGAGAGGAGGGGGGGGGGGGGGGGGGTGTCACTCAAAGGGTTAAAGGTACTTAATATAATTTTATGTAGTGGGCCAGTGACGATGTCTGCAGACCACTAAACTCTGATGTTTACTGGTCCTTGGGACCAGTGACTTTTTTTTTTTTAATCAATTCTACCGCTGACATATATAGTTAAATGGAAATTTTCCTCAATTTTAATACAGTATTTTATAGACAAATAATAAATGTTTTTATTCTTATGACTAGCAGATCTTCACTGTTGCAAATGAACCAATAAACAAATGGAAGAACATTGTTATTTGAATCTCAAAAACCAAGAATTTCAGAAAAGTTTCATTCACTAAAGTTATTTTTAAAAATAAAATTTACTGTATATTAATGAAAACAGAAAAAAGTAATAATGGACATTTATTTACATTTTTCTTAATTATTCCTCTCGATTGGTGGATAAATGTCAGTTGAAACTGATCTACTGCAGTTACCTATGCAATACAATTTTTATCACTATTTAAGGACGTAATTGTTATTTTAATTAATGAAATATCTAATAAATGAGTAAACCATCACTAAAAATATACATAAATGTGGAATTAAAAATCATTTTATGACATAACCCAACAAGAGTAACATATCTGATGTCAAGTGAATGTGACATCCTTGATTATGCATTTTTTGTGTTAAATCGTACAGTTTGGCGATAATTGTTTTATGGAAAGTGATCCACGGGATAATGGAGAAGTAGCCATTTAAAGTCATCAAAAAATTTCAAATAGGACTTAGAAATGCATAACTACAAATATAGAGATACTATATATAGTATCTCATGCCTATATACCTTCCTGCAAATCTCGTAATGCTGTGATCTCTTACTACAGCACACAGATATACATACGTCTATTTTTATATTATAGATTTTAGTTTTATTGAAGATTCAGAATTTAGAATGTACATAGAAATGTAAAATTACACATAAGGTAAAAGTGAAGTTTTACATACATTTATCAAAGGATGTAAGCAAACATGAAAAAATAACTGGGAATTTTCCTACTGCTTGCAATAATAAGAATGTATTATTTAAGTGCACCAGTAATTGACACTTACAAAAAAAAAAAAAAAAAAAAAAGCCCAAAATAAGAGATATCCTTGAAAATATATTTTGCAGTAACATACACATTATTCTTTAAAATTATTACTTTAAATATTTATACCACCAGAGGGCATTAGTGCACAGAATAAAATAAACAAATGTGCTTGGTGACATATTTCAGCCATTTTTATTTTAGATGTTTGTTCTTTGAGATAGGTAAGCATGTTTATTAATTATCTTCAGATTTATAAATTGCTTTTGGCAAGTTTTATTTATCTGAAATGTGTTTAATTATATAAAGGCATTATTTGACATCAATGTTTTGGTTTTTGATTAATTATGTTGCTAATATCCAGTTTTACCATGAAACAGTTCACACATTAATTTATTTATAACTATTTTTGTTCTGTTTTTGAAATAATATTTTATTGTACACTTATAATAATAATAATAATAAAGGCACCTTTAATATTAAAACAGGATACTCATTTTAAAAATAGTACAATGAGTAAGTTTTTACTGTACAGGCAATGTTTTTTTTTTCTAATACAAAAAGCAATAAGGGCACAGTTGTTTTGATTGAGAGGCAAGAAGTGTGCTATTATTTTAAACCATAGGGCAAGGGGTACAGCACCCTTCAGAAATGTTTTTTGAGAAAACTACAATATTTTTTAGAATATGTTATCTTATGATTAATATTTTCAGCATACACTATGTAAACATGTATTAGCATTTTTCAACACTTCTGATTTTACAATTAATTTTTGCAGCTTACATTCTATTGCAATTAATAATTACAGTCATGTGTTTTCTTACAATATTTTTAGCGCACGTCAAATGTAGTTTTAGCCAAAAGTAAAGTGTTTTGATAATGCTATTAATGAATGTCAATCAATGGTGGTGACATTTATGATGGCCAATTATCTACACAAGGGATATAGGTCATAGGGATGCACCGAATAGTGATTTTGGCCGAATACCAAATATTCAGCCAACAGGCGAAACGAATACTGAATATTCGGCTTGTTGAATACTTTTATATTTCAAAGTTTAAAGACATTAAAATGTTAAAATTCAAAACAATTTTACATAATATTTAAAACGAACTTTTATTCTAGTAAACAAGAGCTTTTTTCAAGTAAACTTTATGCTGAAAAAAATTTGAAAAAAAATTTAAGAAGCGGATATTTATAAAACTTTTTTAATTAATGAAATTTTAAATTTCATGGCTTCTTCTGAGAATTAAAAAAAAATGAATAAAATTTTCTTAAATTCTAAAACAAACATTTTAAAATCAAAAAGAAATTGTGAAAAAATTGTACAGGATAATATATTATTTGTTTGTCAGGAAGAGACTAAAGTAAAAGTAAAGAAATAATACAATCTATTCAAATTTTATATGGTAGCAACTTAGCAAGAATAACTGGTCTACTCCCTTTGATTAAGCAAGGAAGTTTTTAAATGCATCCTAGATCGGTGTCTGGAGTGGGCAATCATGTTCAGAGATTGTAAACGTTGTTCTTAAAATTTTAGCAAGAAACATTATTTACTGAACAATGTTCAGGAACTTGCATTTGTACATAAGTAATTCTTATGAAAATCCTCGTGATTGGTTAATTTTCTTAAATAACTTAACAACCAGCAAATAAATAATGTAAAAACATTCTCTTTTATTTAAATATGATTCTGTTTCTAATTATTCTGAATATCTTTATAAGTTGACTGTTAAATGTAGAAGTTGTATAAGGTTTTTAAAAATATGTTTTGAAAGTTTTTTTTTTTAAGTATTCGGTTCAGCCGAATATTTCGATATTCGGCCAAACCAAACATTCGGCAGACTGAATACTTTGCTATTTGACCAAGCCGAATATTCGGCATACCGAATAGTTTGATATTCGGCCAAACCGAATATTCGGTAGCATGGCCGAACAGCGAATAGATACCGAATATTCGGTGCATCCCTATGAGGGTAAGTGCCTTCTGTGGGGGTCTTTCTAAGGTCAATCAATAGATCTAGACATGTCATTTATTGGAAAATTAGGAGACAATTACTGGTGAAAATAGTAAATTTGTATATATATACATATATAATAAAAATAAAGATTAAAACAATTTCGATTCATGTGAGAAATATATCCTTAGATATACAAACTTGGCTCTACAGATATTTGTGGCTGAATAAATGTTTTAAAAGGGTAAATTTTAGGACAAACTTACTTTAAACTTTGACTGTATCAACTAGATTCAAAAATACAAGAAGAAATTTATCACAAACCTTAAAAATTATCCTTGGCGTACATTCCTTGTGGGTTCTGTCAACTTTCCAAGTTGTCAAGGAATTATCTTCAAATTCCTTCAGCCATTTTAAAGCTTCTTCTTTTTCAAAAATGGCTAGTCTTATTGTGCAGTTAAATGCATTTTCCTTCTCACCTTGAATAAATTCAGTAATTGTATATTCATAGCTTTGTGGTAAAATGCTATGCAGCTGAAAGGTAAGATGATTTATATATAAGTACTGAGTTTGCTTTTTATTGAATTTTGCACAATACGTTAAAAAAAAGAACAAAATAAAATTTCTTAATAACAATAGTCCTGTTTACATGCTTTCATTATTGGAGTGTAATAAAATACGATACATACTGATGCACTATATGAACAGTTTATACTGCAGTATTTTAATGATAATTTCTACTTTCAACTAATAATTCGTATTTTACTTTTATAATAAGTTAACACAGAATAAGTTGATTAATTTGGCAACTACCATATTGCAAGTAATTTAACTTTTATAATTTTCCAACTAAACTAAAATATTTAAGAAATAAAATCTATCAAAAGTAAGTGGTATTGTGAATCCTTCTTTGGGGCACAATAATAAGAAATTAAACACTTATATTCTTCGGCACCTGGATAGATGACCTGATAATTCACACTTGTTGAACAGATATTACAATGTCTTTGTAAAATGCCGAAGTAATTCCGCTATTGATGATGTTGAAAAAGTATAGCAAATACTTTTATATAATGCTAATTTCTATTACTGGTTTACTTACAAACATTAAAACAGCACTTTTATTCCCTGATGTATCAGTAACATTCATTTTAGACCAATATTTGAGCTTTAAGAAAAAGCTACATAGTATTACAGTAAATAACACACAGAACAATAAATCTTTTTTAATGCGGCTAATTTCTATTATACGTTTACTTACAAAGGTCAAATCAGCATGTTCACTCCGTGATATATCAGTAACATCCATTTTACACCAATATTTGAGCTTTAAAAAAAAAGCTAATAACAAATTAACACAGATCTTTTAGTTGTTGAAGCGCATTACGTTCTTACGTAAAAAGTAACAGCGTGCTCTCTATTCTCTATCTACATACAGCCACCACAACACTTCTTCGTCAGCAGCACAGACACAGAGCAGAGGACTAGAAAGTAGATGTCGGGAAGCTCGGGCTCTCGAACAACCAATCAGAGTAAAAGAATGGCAAATCGAAGCCAAAGCTTCGCCAACGTGAGATAAATGAATCCTAGTAGCCATGTTTGATGTTTTGCAGTACAGGGTTGCATTATATGAATAAGTAAATAAAAAATATTCCTTCGTTCATTTATTAAGAGGAGCGAAAAGGAAGTGGAGGTTGGCTGTGCGAGGTGCTCCCTCCTTCTACACGTGGGGGGGCGGTGACCGTTTTGCAGCCGGCGGTATTAGCTTTCTTTTCGGTGAAGCTTTTGCTTTTACGTTGTTGTGGTTCGAAGTAAGGTGTTTATTTTTTCTCTCTTTTCGTGGTGGTTATTAGTGAACTATCTTATTGGTGATTTGGTGGGTGTTTGGTAGGTGTAATAGTTTTATTTACGGTTTGTTTACCTCTACTTTTTGCTGATTATGTCACTGGACAGTGTTATGGCTTGTTCTGAATTTAAGATTGTGGATATTGATGGAACAGCGGATTCTTCTGTTGTCAATGTTGATATGGTGGAATGTGAAGAAAGTACCTCATGTGACAGCGACAAGAAAAACGGGGTAGAAAACTTCTTGACATGTGACAGCGATAATAAAAATGTGGCGCGGTCCACTGCTTCCACAGAGCTGCTTCTTTCAATGGCTGCCGAGAATGGCGGTAAGTGTTTCAATATTTTTTTACAAAGTACAGACTCAGAATCTATTCCAAATAGAGATCCTAGAGCTGTGCAAGTAGAGATTAAAAAGACAATTCCTCATGCTAATCATATAGAGAATGTCCGTCACACACGTACAGGCAGTCTACTTATTAGCACGAAAGACGTCAACTGTGCTGTTGACATCTGTCAGGTTACGAACTTTTTGGGGGTTACAGTTAAACATAAAGTTATTTGGGAGAACATTTCGAATCGCTTCTTGGTGTTCAACGTACCTGTCGACATCCCCCTAGAGGAGGTGGGCCAGGAGATAATGATCAATAACAATGTGCAGATCTTAGAAATGCGACGATTTATTAAGAAAGATTCACCTAGCACTGTTTCCCCAGTTCTAATTACCTCGCTTGGTATTGCTATACCGACTGAAATTAAGTTATGGTTCACTCTTCAGAAGATCCGTCAGTTTATCGATAGACCAAGGCAATGTGTACGTTGCTTCAAATTTAACCATGCAACCGGAAAATGTCAGTCCGAGAATATCTGCGCCACGTGTGGCCAAAAGCATACTGGTCCGTGCACGCTAGAAGTCAAATGTGTGAACTGTGGGGGGGGCCACAGGTCAGATTATCTCCAGTGCCCCACCCGCTTGAGAGAAATGGATTTTCTCCGCTTCAAAAGTGGAAATTTCCTATCTTTTACTGAAGCTCGACGAAAATTTTTGACGAGGGCGAATTCTGAAACATATGCACAGAAAACCAGTGTTAAAAAACCCGACCAAGATGAATTAAAAAAAGCTATTGAGATCAGGACGAATAACATGTTAAAGATTCTAGTGGATCATTCAGAAAAGCAGTCTGCAAAAATTCTAGAAACTATCAGTGCTCTGAGTAATATTATTATGAACTGTATGGCTAAACTCAGTGACAAATCCCCGGAGCGGAAACGTGCCTACGTGCATGGTAAGGGGGGATAAAAAAAAAAAAAAAAAGTTTTTGTTTTTCTCTTGTGTTTTGGGTGAGTGTTCCTGCAGGGGGCAGGTTCTTGATTTTTGTTTTTGTGTTTGATTGTTTTTCTTTTTTCTGTCTCTTATGGGTATTAGTGTGCTTCAGTGGAATTGCCGCGGTATCTCCAACAAGCTCCCCTTCCTCCAGCTTGAACCTTTCTTGTCGTCGGATGTCTTGGTTCTCCAGGAAACTTTTCTTTCACCCGGGAAGCCTCTGTCGGTGTCGGGCAAAGTGATCTACCGTCAAGACAGAGTCGGTCGGGCCGGTGGTGGTCTGGCTTTGGCGGTGAACTCTGCTTGGTCGTCTACAAGGTTGTGTTTCGATAACTTGGGCTCAGCTAACGAATTCTTAGGCGTCCGCATTTCCCTTGGTTCTTCCTGTCTCAACATTATCAACGTTTACTCCTCATCTGGGTTGGTGGTTGACGATCTTTTGAAGGTTTGCCGTGATCTTTCTGGTCACTCTCTTATCTTGGGAGATTTTAATCTTCATCACCCGCTGTGGGGATCCCCGGTGTCCTCGCGGGCCAGCGTGCGTTTGGTGGACTGGCTTTCTGATAGCCCCTTCTGCTTAATGAACTATTCTGCTCCTACCCATGTGGCCCCTGGTGGGGTTACTTCGTTAATTGATCTTTCGATCTGTTCTTCTGGGCTTCTTACTTGCTCCTCGATCGTCGTTGAGGATGACCTTTTCGACAGCGATCACTTCCCCATTGTTATCTCTGTAGAGCTTAATCCTTCTCTGCGTCCCGGCCCCATTCTTTACAACTGGGCCCGCATCGCCCAGGAAGTTAACTCCAGCCTTCATTTGGCTACCGACATCCAGCCGTCTTCGTTCCAGACCTTGGTTCGTGGTGCCATGTCGAATCACAGTACAGCCTGTGTTAAGTCTCTGAAACGCCTCCCTGTGTGGTGGACTGCGCGTTGCAGCACCCTCAGCAAACAGAAAAAGTTCCATCTGCGAAGAGCTCGTCAACTAACTTCTGTGGATCACTGGATGAAATATAAAAGGTTCTCGGCCAAGCTCCGCCAGGTGGTCAGGGAAGCCAAGCGCCGATACTGGGACTCCATTTGCTGTAATGCGAACGACCCTGGCCTTTTATACAAAATTTTTCGTAACCTCAAATCTCGGTCCAGCTCTTCTCTGGATTCCCACCTCTACTTACAACTGCCTGACTCGTTTTCTGCTGATGCGGTGGCCCAAGCTGAAGCCTTTGCAGATCACTTTGGTGAGGGAAGCTGCCACGAGCCAATCCCATTTACTTATGGTGATGAGTGTAATGAGTCGCTCAACTGTCTGTTCACGATCTCAGAGCTAAAGATGGCCATTGGAAGAACGAGAATTTCTACTCCTGGGGAGGACAGGATTAGTGCGGCCCTGTTCAAGGGGCTAAACGATCACTCTCTAGATTGCTTGTTGAGTATGTACAACAGCATTTGGTGCTCAGGGGACATTCCCTCAAGCTGGACGTCGGCGACCATTCTCCCAATTCTGAAGCCTGACAAGCCGAGACATCATATTTCTTCATACCGTCCGATTGCCTTAACCTCGGTAACGGGTAAAATCTGTGAGCGGATGATTGCCAGAAGGATGGTGCACCACCTGCTCTGCCATAAAACCTTGGTCCCTAGGCACCTTGGATTTCTTCCCTTCCGGGATTGTCATACGGCGTTAGCGATTCTTCAGCATGATATCACGTCTGCCAAAAAGGCGAAGAAATATATTTTGGGCGTCTCTTTGGATTTACATTCAGCCTATGACTCTGTCTACATTGATGGACTTATTTATAAATGTGCCCAGGTGGGCATCACAGGACGGATGCTTCGGTGGATTCATCGCTTTCTTTCTACTAGAGTCGTCAAGGTTGCGTGGAGGGGTCACGTGTCTTCCTCCCGAACTATTGGTAGAGGTGTTCCCCAGGGGGCGGTTTTGAGTCCCATCCTTTTTACAATTTTCATGGCAGATTTTTATGAGGTCCTGGTGGGCCTGGGCATCAAGTTCCTCATCTATGCAGACGACATTTTTATCTACTGTGTGAATGATTGTTTGGATACCTGTAGAGCCAAACTCCAAGAGGCTCTTCGACTTATAATGGTGTGGTGTTCCTATTGGAAACTTTCCATCCGGGCTGACAAATGCCATTCGATTAATCTCTCGAGACGGAGAGCAGTCTGTGATTTCCACTTCAGCGTGAACGGTGGACTCATCGAGTGGTGCCCCGTTCTAAAGTTCCTAGGTTTCCTTTTTGCCCGTCGTGGAGGCTTCCGGAAGCATGTAGAATACCTCCGGACGAAATGCTTTAAAAGGATCAACATCTTAAAAGCTCTTGCCCACAAAAGGTATGGGGCTCGTTCACATCATCTGCGGACGTTGGCCCTCTCTTCTATTTGTAGTATCATCGAATATGGAGCTGCTCTTCTCACGGCTGCTAGTCCTTCGCTACTGAAGATGCTCGAAGTGATACAGACGAGCGCGTTACGGGTTGCTCTGGGGCTCCCGAAGTGGACGCCTAATATTCTTCTTCTCAAGCATGCTGGGGTTTGTCTCCTAGCTGACAGAATCAGGGTTCTGGCTTTCGGCTTCTGGGTGAAGCATCTTGCCCTTGGCAGCTGGTCTCCTCTCTTGGACTCTTGTGAGGATATCCTGGTCTCACCAGGAAATCATCTTTCTCATGTTTCTGAATTTTTTGCCGGTCTGGGCATTGATCTGGATTTCCTCATCAGCTTCCAAGTTCCTCTTTCTCTTGACTCAAACGCAGTGCAATTTTTCACCTCTGCTCTTCCTTTTCAGCGTACGGACCTTGATGCTAGCATCATTGCCCCGATGTTTGCTGATTATTTCCAGAACTTTACTGACTCGTGGGATATTATTGCCACCGATGCCTCAAAGACAGATTCCCTCACTTCGATTGCAGGCTGCACTTCCTCACACCACTTTGGCTATAGGGTGCAGCATGTCAACTCCGTCTTCACAGCGGAAGCTCTCGCAATAGGTGTGGCTCTCGACGAATTGATCTCGTTATCTCGTCCCGTGGTGATTTTAACAGACAGCTTGTCGGTCCTTTTGGCTCTCCAGTCCGCTAATCTGAAGTCTCCCAGAGTTATCCTTTGGCTCCACAATAAAATTGTTCGGATGCAGCATTTCTCCATTCACCTTTCCTTCTACTGGGTTCCGGGACACCGTGGTATCCCCCTCAATGAAAGGGCCGATGGCCTTGCCAGAAGTGTTTCTGTATCTGGCCCTCTGATTGATTGGACCTCGCCAGAAGATACTATCCGTAGGTTCTCTCACAGTGTTCTGCTGCAGGGTGAGCACTCCTACCGTACTTGCAAGTATTATGCTTCTTATGGGGATATCCCCAATGTCAATCACTCTCGGTGTTGGGTTCATAATCGTAGAGATGATGTGATTGTGTCTCGTCTCCTCTGCAGGATGCTTATTACCCCGGAGATTTTAGCTCGCTTTAACTTGGTTGCGGACGGCAACTGCCGTGCGTGTGGTGTTTTAAACTCCTTGGAGCATATTTTGTTTTCTTGTGTCAGGTACCACGCTCAACGCAGGAGTTGTTGGGCGGGTTTTGATTTGAGCGATGAGTGTTTTCGTTCATTTGGTTGCTTTATCAAAAAGTTTTGTTCGTCGAGTGTTTTTCGTAACTCTACGCTACGGTTTCCCGGATACGACAAAATCTCTAACTTCGCTATTAAAAACCTTCCTCAAAATTGTATTAACTATCTAACAGATCTTACTAACGCTATCCTTAAATTTTATCACTTTCCAAACCCTTGGAAAATTTCTGTTGTGACTCCTATCCCTAAGCCTCAATGTAATCTATCTGATCCAACTAACTTTCGACCTATATCCCTGCTTCCCTCTCTAAGTAAAGTAGTTGAGCGTGTCATAAGGGCCCAGCTCAATGATATTCTTGACACTAATCACATTTTGATCCCTGAACAATTTGGCTTCAGAGCCAAACACTCCACTGTACATCAACTTCTTCGGGTTGTGGAGTTTCTCAGTGAGAAACTCAACTCGAATATTCCAGCAGCTGCTGTTTTTCTGGACATTGCTAAGGCTTTCGACAAAGTCTGGCATGAGGGCCTTATATACAAGCTAATTAAGCTCAAAATTCATGCTAGACTTATTCACCTCATACATTCATACCTTAGCAATCGCAAATTCTGCGTCCGCATCAACAATATACTCTCCACTTTATATCGTATACTTGCTGGCATTCTTCAAGGCTCTGTCCTCGGCCCTACATTATTCAACATTTACTTTAATGATATACCGCGCACCCTGGGGACCTTTCTTGCCCTGTATGCGGACGACACGGCAATTTACGCCTCAGCTCACTTTGCTTACACCTTATACAAAATTTTACAGAAACACATTGACGATTTCACGGCCTGGTGCACCTTATGGCGCATTAAACTCAACGAACAAAAAACTGCTGCAGTTTACTTCTCTAGGAAGCTTACTAACCCTAACCGCATTACTATCAACAATACAACCATACCCTGGTCCGACCACACCAAGTATCTGGGGGTAACTCTGGATAAAAGACTAACATGGAAAAAACACTTCCTCAACATCAGAGGCCAAGCGGCCGGTATCTCAAAAACCCTTTCCCCTTTATTAAAAGGTAAAACTCTCTCTATCAAAAATAAAATTCTCCTCTATAACGCCTGTATTAGACCAATTCTTACATATGCAAGCCCCATATGGGGTTTTGCCTGTAAAACCAACATGGATTTTCTTAGTAAAGCACACAATAAAAATCTTCGTACCATCAGAAACGGTCACAGATACTTAAGAAACACAACCATTAGAAGGGACTTAAAAACCACTTCTCTCAAAGTACATAAGTAAACTTGCTAAAAATTTCTACAAAAATATCTATAATTTACCCAATGATATAATAGCTGGGTTACCAGACTACGAGGTCTCCGACCCCCCTAATCGTAAACGCCCAAGGTTTTCTACTTTGTTAGATGATGAAGATTGAGTTTCCCTCTTTCTTCTCCTACTTTACTCTCTTTCTGTCTTGTATTTGTCTTTAATTAAAAAAAAAAAAAAATTGTTGCATTGCTTCTTAAGCATTCAAAATAATGTTACACTTTTAAAATGTATGGTCTCTGTAAAGAGTCCTTTTTTTTTGGTTTTCTGGGGCACGTCACGGTAGCTTTTTCGTCTCCTTTTTTCGGATCATTGGAACTTTACATTTTTCTCTTTTTCTCTCTTTTATATATTGTTACCCTATAAGTATTTTACTTACCATTTTACTATGCCTCTCCTTTTCTATTATTATCACTAACTTTAAGTGGCCTAACCACATTTATAAGTTTCTTTCACGGCTCCCTATCATGCCTCAATAGACGACTTCACCTCTCGACTGGATGTACAGATGCTCTCATCTAGGCAATCCATATCTACATCTCATGTTCCATGTTCCAGTATTGATTGCTTCTAGCTAGGCGTCTAGTGCTGTCTATGTTTGACGTTTCTGTTTGTTTGGATCATTTGGGACAACAGCCGTGCTGCTTATAGGTCCCAAAGCCCCCCCCCCACTACCTACCATTAAGAGGAGCATTGTGTTTATATGTTTTAAGGATTTTTTAAAGTTAATTTATCATCATTTTCTTCCATGGATGCTTTGAGACGTATTACAGCCAATGCAAAGTGTATTCAACCTGCATTCTATGCAATTTTTTCAGATAATTATTTTCAATTCAATTTTATTCATGTGATGTAACAACAGTGGATCAGTTTGTTACAATATACCTCTAAAGAGGATTTAATATTTCTTATATCTATTATTAGGAAAAGACTGTAAAATAATAATGAAGTCACATTTTGCTTTAAAAGAGCATATTGGTAATTAATAAAGCTCGTGAAACTTTCATAAGTTGCAAGATGGGATATAATATTTGATTGAAAATTCTAACTAAAAATAAAATGTTCTGTTTTAAAAGATTATAATTTAAAGTAACAATAAATAAAAACAAAGCTGAAATAAGATAATCATCTCCTATAATTCATGTAAATAATATAGCAGTACACAATATTTATTTCCTTTTTTATATCATGTCCATTGTGATCTAAAGAAGCAAGTGTTGTAGATGTTTGCTTTCTCATTTTTTTAATTAAAAGTTTCGTGTTGATAAACTTTGTTTATATATATATATATACACACAGTGCATTGAAAAATCCATACAATTTAAGGCTAAAAGCTTTGTTTATTTCGTGCATTTCAAGTCTGATTTGTTTACATTTTAAAACTTTATCAGAGTAATCAGATCTTTATGAAACAGAAAATTGCTAACTATATGTTGTTAATGCTAATAAAAATCAGGATCTACTGAAAATACAAATAATTCACTTAAAAACTGTTTATTTAATGAATGATTTAAAAAATATATCATCACTGTTAGAAATTTATATGATCAACAGTACCTGGGCAATTCCGAACCAATGTTACCATTTTCAGTATTTCATTTTTTACATCAAATAGGTAATATATATGTTTTTTTTTCTGATAGCATTAAACCTATATATTTTTTTTTTATGTACAATGCATTTTATAAAATTTTGAATAGTCAAAATCAATAAAATCCTTCATAATCAGCCTAGCTTCTTTTTATGTATTTATTTGTTTGTCTGTTAGATGTTCAATGTTGGTCTGTTACAGGTAAGATGACATATTTTTCATAAATATATTGTGGCAACACTCAAATTTTGTGAAAGATGCTCATTTATGAACTCCCTCTGAATGAAAATACATTTTTGTTATAATAAATTGTATGTTGTTTTATAATACAGAAACAGATAAACATTGAGCTATCCAAAAAGCACGGTAATTCCTGTTTGTCTGTTACAATATACCATTTTTTTTAATAATTATTATTTACATTAAGTAATTTATTCATAATAACTATATTAATTTATCTTAATTAATTGTCAAATGCTACTTGTAGCTATCCTTGAATTACAGAATTATTATTATTTAAATAAGGTACAGGCATTTTTCCCTCTATGACTGTTAGTCTGTTACAATGGAATTGCCCACCACCAGTTTAAGAATATTCATTTTATTACTTCAAAATCTTTTCACCGAATCTACAATCAGCAGTTTTGTTCAATCATATAAGTATATGACTGTAGGAAATTCAAATATATACCTTCATGAGTATCTAAAATGATTATATCTTATCATTATATAATTGCATAAATTTAAACCGATGTATGTGTATTCTAATAAGGTGAAAAAAAAAATTAGTTATATCCATTTAATTCTAATTCCTACACTTAGCACAAGCTACTAATTATTATGGAAAAGATAGTAGGGGAGGAGAGTGGAGTGGAATGGGACAGTAGGTTTTTTCTTTATGTATCATTCTAAACATCAGGGGCGTCGCCATGGGGGGGTATGGGGGGGGAGCCTCCCCCCCCAATATTTGTGAAGTTGGGAAATTTGAACTTAGAGTTGGGAAATTCTGGATTTTTGAGACATTATGAATTTTTTATTGTTTTGGTTATTATGTTTCTGACTAAGTACTGTAACAGTAAGCAAGTTAAATTATCAAAAGAAATACAAAAAGAAATCAGCCACACTCAATCTATCATTGTATTTTTCAGATCTACAAAAATATTATACATCTACCAGACCTAAATTTCTCTTCTCCTATCCACCAACAGCTATCCAGTTCCTTTATTTCCTTCAAAACTTTGTACCTTTCTCAAAAATTTCTCCCTTCCTCCCTTTCCCCTCCTAAAAGAGAATCCAGCTATTTTAATCCAAAGGGATTGCAGCTTCTTTTGAAAATTGAAGATCACTTGTAGCACAACAGATAGGAATGTAGTCACCTACTTGAAACACAGCTGGGCAAGAAGATTTGATGAGTTTTCACAAATTGCACTAATTTTGCGATTTTTGGACAATATTTTACTCATTCTCGTGATTTTTTTGCTCCGAAAATTAGTTAACCCTTTGCTGTCAAGACAAAAGCATTATATGAGCAAATGTGAATGTAAGAAGTCGTTAGTTTAGATAAATTTGCCAAATTTTACCTTTATTTGTGTGCAGAAATATATATATGTCCTGTTCATTTATATTTATAGGTGCTTATGAAATTTTAAACCAAAAGTCCAGTGTTGTGTGTTTAAAGCTGTTCTAAAAAATGACTATAAATCTTAGCACGAAAGAACCCTTCATAATAGGAAAAAAGTTTTCGTGCAAGATTTTGGAGCATCTAAAAATCCATTCGAGGATGAAAAAGGTAAAAATGTGGATGATTTGAATTTGGAACAGAAATATGACCATGAAAGCAGTCCATCAACTGAAGAAAAAAATCGACATACAGGTTGACATAAACACTGACAGGTTGCACTTGAATAAAATTTTGATTAAATAAAGATTTCCTTATAGACAAGTTCATAAACAATTATGAATATTAGGTAGTGATTGAAGAAGCTGACTTCTGAAAGCACCGTGGGAAAATGGTTTCACCAAATGGAATAGATAAAAATAATAGCATAGCAATGGACATTGATACACATAAGTTTTACAGGGAAGAGTTATAAGAAATACAAGAAAATTTCGGCAAATTGGGCTTAAATGACAATGTTTCCTATATCAGGAGAATATTGCACCAATACATTGCATATTTAAATTACAACTGTGCAAGGCAACTTTGAGTATCACTAACTTAGAAAAGTTAATAATGTTTCTACCTGGATATGAGAAACCGGATGTACATGACTTGCAGAGTCAAATAGAAATAAACCAAATCCCAACTCACTTAACAAACCTTTTACTCATGCCGTGAAATCCAAAGACTATTTGGGTCACACTGTCAAACTATATACTCGTACCTTAACATTTACAGGAGCTTATCTTTTTGGCGTTGCATCTAATGAAAGAACCTTTAGTCAAATAAAAATTGTAAAAATATATATTGCAAGCTACAATGAGGTCTGACAGATTTGACAGCCTAATGCTTTTAAAATATGAAAGTGAAATAGTGGATTTTATTAAACTGGACGATGTTAGGTTAGCTTCATCAGGGTTAAATTCTTTGAAGACCAAAAGAATTTATGTTAAATGAAAACAATTTGGATGTGCCAATCCTAAAACCTTATTCTATCCCATACATGTTAATACTTCAAAATTTGCAATCACAATGTTAAAATTAAATAACAATTCTATGCCCATAATAATGAATTCTAAAGGTTTAATTATGTGCATTTAATTTATAATTCGTTTCATTGTGTGCATTTAAAAAGGAGATAGAAGCATTGCATTTTTCAAACAAATCATTGAATTTCGACACCCATGCTCTTAGATGTCTGCAACCAAAATTCCAAACCCAAAGAGCTCAAAAGTGATACCTTTGGACAGTATACACCCAAGCCCAATAAGGAAGTGTAACAGAATATGAAGTTTGACTAAATTTCCGTGCATTAGTTTTCCAGATATAGCTAACGCGAAAATCGTGAAAAATACTGCACAGCAGTGCCACAGATATATACAAAAACCTAATAAGCACTAAATTATGTCAAGGTTTAACAGAATATGAAATTTGATCAAATTCTGTGCAACAGTTTTTGAGATATAACTATCGCTAAAATCATGTAAATCGTGAAAAATAAAGCACAGCAGCGCCACCTTTTGGGTAATTTACACCAAAAACTAATCAGCATTAATTTTTATCAAGGTATAACTGAATCTAAAGTTTTATAAAATTCCGCGAATTAGTTCTTGAGATAGAGCACCCACAAAATTTGTGTCACATTCACACAGACAGACATTTTCTAAAAACAGTCAAATTATGTTCAGGACCTTCTAAAACGTATCAAACCGTCGAAAACCAGTTGTAGAATTTTTTTACGAATTCAATACTTTCGTCTTGTGAAGACAGAAGAAAGTAAAACGCGTGTTTGTTTGTTTATTAAACAAACCAATAATTAGAATTTTTATGTTTCTAGTTTCAAAATTTTTCTTTGGAAAGGAATTTTTTATGCATAAATTTCATTATCATTATTACACACTTTGTGCATATCACTTTAGTTCAAAGTTGGAGGAATTTGTTTCAAGTTGGGAAATTTTCGAACTCTCCCCCCCGAAAAAATATCTGTAGCTACGCCCCTGCTAAACATATCATCAATCACACACTAGATGAAGCAATGGTAGCCCAATCTTCATTTGAAAAAAGTTGCTGATCTGCATAAGCTTGCATTTGTATACAGAAAAAGATTATTTAAAGAATCAAAATCAAAAGTAAATTTGCTTCATATACTTTTTATGCTTTCTATATATTAATGACTTGTTTATGTAAAGTTGTAATAGTTTCCCTATTTATGGAACATTAAACTGTATATTATCCATAATTTAAACTAAGCCTAAAAGCTAAAAGCAGCATTTTTGTTTATACAAGAAGGTAGTGGGGAGGAGTGGGACATTCCAGCAAAGGGAGGTATGGGACAAGTCCAATTCCTTCTTTTTAATAAGATGAATGTTAATTGCTAAAATGCATATATTTTTAGAGGGTAATATATTAACACGTTGAGTGCCATGTCAGTCGCTGATGACTGACACTGAACTTTCCGTTTAGGCTGTGTCAGTCATCGGTTACTTATACTTATTGATTGTGTAGTGGGCAGGGGTGGGGAATTTCTAGAAAATCTTATCAGCCAAGGATTTATTTCACCAGCCAGTAAAATGCAACGTACAGTTTAAAATTTTTATGACAAAATTACGCAACTCAAAAATAGTTGGTTACTATTATTTTCATAAATTTTTTTCCTATAAAATTAAGAAATATAAACAAGAGATGAAAGTTTAATGTAAAGTAGAACTTCATACCATGTTTACATTGCAGTAATTAGGAAAGTTGAAAAATATAGCTAACTACTAAATAAAAAAACTTTTTGACATACCTCTATAGTTTGCAATTTTCAAAGACTACCTAAAAAGTCACTCACCCTGTCAAAAAATTCACTCGCCAGTGGCAAGTAAAATGATGCATTTTCCCACTCCTGGTAGTGGGAATCTTATTTCATGGCCCAAACGGAAAGACAGACAAAATTGACTTGGCATTCAACATGTTAATTATAACATTGATATTATATTCATTTACTTCAAAATGTAAATAAATGTAACTGATGATTTTTTTAACGTCATCTGTGACTGACAATCCTGAATTCTGGAATCTTCTATGAAGTTACTAGAATTTGATATTGTGGCACAGACATTATCAACTTACAATCTTTGTTAGACTGTATATATAGCCAACACTAGACTACTTGTGCTTGTCATACCTTGTTTTACAGCTGTCCCATATCTCCCTGTTAGTGAGGAGGTATGGGTCATTCCATGTCAAATCAACCAATGGTCTGAACCTTGACATCTCAGAAATTTATAATTTTTTGGTGCAGTGGTAGAGTCAGTCAAGTTAACAAGAAAAACCAAAATTTCCGATTTTTTGAGCTTTTAATTTTTGAGTTATTGATTTTTGAAAAATGAAAAATTGTCGAAATTTGACTTCACTTTGACACCTTTAAACAGCTGTAGATAAAAAACTATTTGACTTAGAGAGCTCTAATTGGTGTCATTCTCTTCTGTTTTTAATGATCTTTAAATTGATATGCAACATGATTAAAGTATTTAAAATTTTTATTAAAAAATTTAAATTTTATAATTTCAAAAACATCCCTTTTGATTTTTTTGAAAAAAATATATGTTTTAAAGACATCAATTGACTATGTGTATGCCAACTTTCATAATGGGATGGCAGTGGGTTCCTATGGAAATTAATATTTTTGTATTATTATGTATGAAATTTGCTTGTTTTCCATGTTTAAAGCGTAACTGTAAAGTGTAAACTCATTGGTTAATGTTTGAATGAATATGACAACTGATCTATTAAGTAGTTTTTGTAATACAAATAAATATGAAAATTTAATCTATTAAATATAATATCAAGTTATAATTTGTAAAATGCTTGTTTATTTAATGACAGTAGAGCAGGCATTCTAATACATGGTTAACTTTTAAACAATAAAAATATGCAAAAAGAAAAACCAAATTTACAGGCTCTGTGTCTAATTAACTCTCTAGTCTTTATAATCAATTTAAAATTATCTTAATGGAGATCAGGTACTTGTAACACACAGTCCACTAAAATTGCTTGACATATTATATATAAACGTATTAGCTAGCTTCAATGGAATTTGATATTTAAAGCTTTAGGTGTAGTTATCAAGAGGTAGGACTCTTTTAACACCTGCTATCCAATTGTGCTTAATTCATGAAGCAGCTGTTTGAAACATTCAGTGCACATATGACTTTATTAATTCATAATATTTGCTACACAATTAATATTTTATAAAATGTTATTAAAAATTGAAATTTCTTTGTAATTAAAAACATAAATATGCAAAATAATTTCATTTCAAGGACTTTTACGATAGGAATTTTACAAACAAAGTCAACTTCATTACTCAGAATATAAACTTTAATAGTTGCAGTAACGGCTCAACTTTTTGCAAAAAGATGTCCCCTGATACATTTAATATATCATTCGATTGTGTATAAAAAAAATGAAATTGTTGGTCCCTTTGAATCTAGGAAGCTTATTTTATATTCACTTGCAATTCATTATACAGGGTTAATTTTACACTGAGCCTGTAAGTTAATTTCCTTTTAAATATCTTTATTGTTTAATTTAAAAGTAAACCATATATTAGTATGTCTACTCTATTGTCATTAAATAAATAAACATTTCGCAAATTGTTATTACCTGATATATTTAATAGATTAAATTTTCATATTTACTTGTAATACAAAAACTACTTCATAGATTAGTAGTAGTATTCAAACTAGAAGTATGGGCTATTTTTATTCACGACACTCGGGCCGGGCTAGGCTTGGGCCTTACTTTTTTCTGAAGGATCGGGCCTAACTTATTTTTTCAGAACCCAGCCAGGGGGCTGGCTTCATTCTTCCTAGGTCTGCACAGGTCAAAATTTTTAGTTCTTGTCTCGATCCAACCTGTATGAAAATCATTGTCTCAGCGTGGTCTGGGCCGTGCTATCAGTAAAATTTGGCCCAACTTAAAAATTTTAGCAAAAAATGCATATATTTTTAAATCGTCATTCTACGATTAAACTTTAAAATTTATTCCTTTTAAAGAATAGTAAGTTTCTAGGCAATAAAATTAAAATACAGCAAAACCTGTTAAAAAGAACCTGCCTATGACAGAATCTTGTCTTAAAAGGAAAAATGTGAAAGTCCATGCAAAATTAATACAGTAGACTCCTTCAAATCCGCACAGCTTGGGACCAGAAGGTGTGTGGATTTTAGAATTTTGAAGATTTCTGGTCAGTGCCTTGTTTACATTTTTTAAACAATAATTTGAATGTAATAATGCAATCAAAATTATAATGAATGCTTGCAATATAGTAAAATATTAAAATAAGTAATAAACTAAAATGATAAAAAGTAAGATATTTTTAAAAATGATTAAATTATTAAAAGGCCAAAAAGATAATTAATAATGTATAATTAAATATGCATAATAAAGATGAGATACATCCCTTGAATTTTTTTAACAAAACTTCCCTTTTAAAGGTACTTTATAATTTCACATCAAAATCATAAAGTAAGGAAGTTTTATTTCCGGTTTAGCCAGTCTTAATAACCAAAAAAGCTTGATTACTGCATAAATATATTTGGTAAAAAGATTGTGATTACCAGTGATATCAGCAATATCTTGGATTTTTTTCAGAAAAAAAATTTATACTTGCTTCATGAAAAACCACGAGTTTAGTCATATTATCGAGAATTACATATTAAAATGCATACAGAATGTTATAAAACTAAAAAATTCTGTAATTTTGTCCTTACATCTGAACTGAAAGTTTCATCGTTTACATCTGTGATGATGTACGGATTTTAGGCATTTGCGGATTTGAGGGAGTCTACTGTATAATAATACTCGTATGTGAGAAAAGAATATAATACATTCACACCTGCTTTTTTTTTTGCTATGCGATTCCATCTTAGAAGATTTTACTGTATAGCATTTTTCAGATTTTTAAGTCTCCAATACTTGGAGTATGGATTAACAATATTAATGACAACTGAAACATTTAGAAGCAAATAGAGATTCATAAAAAAAGAAAAAGTCACACCCTAGGGCCCTTCTTTAAAAATAAAGATTATAAACCCGAATAATAATAAAAGGCTAAAATAAATATTTTTGATCAGAACTTCTCGTACGAGACAATTTTTAATCACATCGACGTAAAAATCCATGTTTTGTAGAAATTCAGTTGGGTTGGGCAAAAATTTTAACTTTTTTTCTCAGCTGGGCTGGCCAAACTTTTAGCTTTTATGCTGGGCCGGGCCATTATTTTTGTTGTACGGGCCGGGGCTGTGCCCAAACTGTTAACTTTTATACCGTGCCGGGCTCAGGCCAAACTTTTATACTAGGCCGTGCCATTAATTTTTTTTCTATGGGCCAGGCTGAGGCCAAACTTAATTTTTATACCAGGTCCAGGCCTGTAAATTTCAACCTGTGCAGACCTCTAATTCAAACATTAACCAATGAGTTTACAGTTACGCTTTTGACATGAAAATACAAGTATAGCAAATTCCATATATGATAATACAAAAATATTAATTTCCATAGGAACCCATTGTCATCCCATTATGAAAGTTGGCATACACATAGTCAATTGATGTCTTTAAAACATATATTTTTTTCAAAAAAATTAAAAGGGGTGTTTTTGAAATTTTAAAATTTAAATTTTTAATTTTTTAATAAAAAAATTAAATTTTAAATACTTTAATCATGTTGTATATCAAATTAAAGATCGTAAAAAGCAGAAGAGAATGATACCAATTTGAGCTTTCTAAGTAAAATAGTTTTTTGCCTACAGCTGTTTAAAGGTGTCAAAGTGGAGTCAAATTTCGGCAATTTTTCATTTTTTGAAAGTCGATAACTCAAAAATTAAAAACTCAAAAAATCAGAAATTTTGGTTTTTCTTGTCCACTTGACAGGTACAACAAATAAACAAAAACTTATAAAAATCTGAATCCTGAAGGTTCAAAAATAATTTTTTTTTAGTTGATTTGATATGGAATGACCCGTATGACACACATTTGAATCTTACAATTTCTTTAGTTATGAAATTGTTTCTGCAAATTATGTTTCCATATTGTTCAAAAACATTACAAATATATTAATTTTCTATTCTATAAATTGAAATTTTTGTTTTTGTGTCAAACTAAGTTAATGTTCTTATTTTTGTCAAAAGTGTCCCATTCCTCCCCACTCTTCCTTACTTTGAAAAATGTGTATGCATCACAAAACGCATGTGGTAGTGCTGTATACTAATGAATATATCAAGTATCATAAACGGAAGGCAGAAAACTTTCTTTTATTTAATTCATATTTCCTTCAAGAGCATTGGTAGCGAAATATGAAAAAACAAAGCCACCATTATATGTTCCTCATTAGTGTTTTTCTTTTCTTCTTTTTTTTGTGTATGTGCATAAAAGGAAGTTTAAAGATCAAAATACTTTTCATCTAAATGAAGGTTTACTCATTTTTCTCCCCAGATGAGCTAAAAAGTTACTTTTATGAAACTTCACTAAGCATGAGGAGGGGGGGGGGGGGAGTCTGAAAACAGTTGAAAAATATTTATAACTTCAATTTTCTCTGCCATCTTTCTGTGCGTTAATTTTCATATATGCGGAGTGCCTTGTAATTCGTATATGTTAATGATAATTACTATGGCGTATTTCAAATGAAGTGTATACATTTATAGTTCATTTACATGGACTTTCAAAAGAATTCCATTACATTATGATCTATAAAGAAAAATATTGAATATTAATGATGTCAATTATCACATTGCTACAAAGCGTAAACCAACTTAGTGAAAAATGTCCAAGCCGGGAATCGAACCCGGGTCCCTGGAATAGATCTCCAGTGCTCTACCACTAAACCACAAGGACGATGTCCAGCTTGGCATTTCTCACTTATATAAGTCGGTAAGTCCTGCAGCACAAGATAGAGAAGTCTTCATGAGCACACATTCTAGTGGCGTAACAGGAGACGCAAATAAACCCAGCATCGGTGAATATACAATTTTAATTAATTTTTCAACTGCATTTCAGCAGTGAAATTACGCTTGAAATTATTGAATATTAATGATGTGAATTATCACATTGCTACAAAGCGTAAACCAACTTAGTGAAAAATGTCCAAGCCGGGAATCGAACCCGGGTTCCTGGAATAGATCTCCAGTGCTCTACCACTAAACCACAAGGACGATGTCCAGCTTGGCATTTCTCACTTATATAAGTCGGTAAGGCTGCTACTGCAGCACAAGATAGAGAAGTCTTCATGAGCACACATTCTAGTGGCATAACATGAGACGCAAATAAACCCAGCATCGGTGAATATACAATTTTAATTAATTTTTCAACTACATTTCAGCAGTGAAATTACGCTTGAATGCTGAAATGTAGTTGAAAAATTAATTAAAATTGTATATTCACCGATGCTGGGTTTATTTGCATCTCATGTTACGCCACTAGAATGTGTGCTCATGAAGACTTCTCTATCTTGTGCTGCAGTAGCAGCCTTACCGACTTATATAAGTGAGAAATGCCAAGCTGGACATCGTCCTTGTGGTTTAGTGGTAGAGCACTGGAGATCTATTCCAGGGACCCGGGTTCGATTCCCGGCTTGGACATTTTTCACTAAGTTGGTTTACGCTTTGTAGCAATGTGATAATTCACATCATTAATATTCAATAATTTCACTGCTGAAATGTAGTTGAAAAATTAATTAAAATTGTATATTCACCGATGCTGGGTTTATTTGCGTCTCATGTTACGCCACTAGAATGTGTGCTCATGAAGACTTCTCTATCTTGTGCTGCAGTAGCAGCCTTACCGACTTATATAAGTGAGAAATGCCAAGCTGGACATCGTCCTTGTGGTTTAGTGGTAGAGCACTGGAGATCTATTCCAGGGACCCGGGTTCGATTCCCGGCTTGGACATTTTTCACTAAGTTGGTTTACGCTTTGTAGCAATGTGATAATTCACATCATTAATATTCAATAATTTCACTGCTGAAATGTAGTTGAAAAATTAATTAAAATTGTATATTCACCGTTGCTGGGTTTATTTGCATCTCATGTTACGCCACTAGAATGTGTGCTCATGAAGACTTTTCTACCTTGTGCTGCAGTAGCAGCCTTACCGACTTATATAAGTGAGAAATGCCAAGCTGGACATTGTCCTAGTGGTTTAGTGGTAGAGCACTGGAGATCTATTCCAGGGACCCGGGTTCGATTCCCGGCTTGGACATTTTTCACTAAGTTGGTTTACGCTTTGTAGCAATGTGATAATTCACATCATTAATATTCAATAATTTCAAGCGTAATTTCACTGCTGAAATGTAGTTGAAAAATTAATTAAAATTGAAAAATATTTTGCAATATATTTTAATCATGTTACTTTATTACAAACATAATTAAACTAATATTCATTTCTAAGGTGTGTTAAAACATGTTTTCTGTAAAATATGAAGTGCAAAGCATTTATCATTAATTTAAAGTGTTGCACTAAAGAATTCAATTACATAATGGAGTACAAAGAAAACTTTTTGCAGTGTATTTTAATTATTTTATGTATTTCAAACATGATGAATTTGATGCATATTACTGAGGTTCACTACAAGATGTTTGATGTAGAATATGATGTGCATAGTATTTAATATTAATTTACAGGAAAGCACAGCAGATATTGTGGGCAGAGTACTGTATATTATCGATTATTGATGTAAAAGCATTTTTAGTTATAGTATGCATTGATAATTTTAACTAAGTTTTTGTATATTATGTTGTGTGCATAAATTTTATAAATCATATACAAGGCTACATAAAAGAATTTGTAAGCAATAAATAGTATGGGTGTAAATTGTTTAAAAGTGTTTTTTACTGAGTTTTTCATTTTCAAGCTGAACTGTATTTGAAGAGTATAAATAAATTTATATACAAGGCTACCTAAAGAACAGGATACATTGCTGTCTGTAGTTAGTAATTTCTGGAAGTGTGATGCTAGTAGTTTTAAGCATTTTTTGCCTAAAATTAATTTTAGTTTGTCTTGTGGTATAAACATCTGTAAGATAATATATAGGACTTTAGAAATGAATTTAAGTACATTTCCGCCCATTGGCAAAAGTGAATTTTTAACAGGGTTATGTATTTCTTAACTAAACTAAATTTTCCCTTCCTATGTATTATATATAGAAATCTATAGATCATATACAGGGCTGTACAAAAGAATTTGAATACCTTTTTCGCTATGGATGGTGCTTGCTGAAATCTAGTTTTCAAATAATCTGCTGTGTGTTTCCTAATTTGTTTATTTGGGTATTTTCTTTACCTTACTAAACAATGAAAGTGTTTCATAATCTATGCTTCATGCGTAAATTTTCTCTGTTCTCATTTCAAGGGGAACATTTACATATGTTTCTATAGCAAAATTGCACAAAAAATTACAGTCATGTTTTGCCATCCAAAGTTAAATTTTACATTGCTGAATGGGGGAATCATTTGGAAAATATTTTTAAAAAATTCAAATATGTTAATATCCTGATTTTTCACAAATTTAAAAAGAAATCAAAGACAATGCATTCCCTTATAAAATGTATACACATCTGGGCGACATCTGCTCTATTCTCAAATGAAATGTACCCTTACTTATTGCGATATTTTATTTTGATGCAATCGTTCACGTTCCTATAGGAATCAATTTACATTCTTCCATCTCCAATTTAACCGCAGCAATAGCAAAATTTAACAGGGAGTTCTCATTCAGGAAACAAATGCCAAAAAATTGCTGAGAGCAAACTTCACTATATTAGGCTAAAAGATTGAAACAAGATTTTTTTGTGAATATAAAAAAAATATCTATTACATGCCAAAAATTTTATAAACATTTTTTGAAAAGTTAAAAAAATACAGAGAAAAAATTTGCTATATTCAGCACCCTGTGAAGGAAAAATTGCTTCTGAGCCAAGGTTTCAGTTTGCACTGCCGCCACCACCTTCTCTTTATGACAGGTGTTACAAAATTGAAAAAAGGCAGAAATAGAAATAAGTTGTACTGAATACATATTTCACATTTATTTTAGAACTTTAAAAGTTTAATTTTAGTTAAGAAATTCAGAACAACTAAATAATGTAAGAGCACTTATATTTTGGCAAAGAGGATTTGGGAACTGAGTGTAGAAAAAAATGTGTCTAACAGTGCAGTACAACAGTGTAAATGCAACCCTTTTGGATTCCAAGATAGAAACCTCATACTATTTTAAAAGTTATGTTTTTATCTTTAGTACAAAAATAAAATTACAGACTCAGGAAAGAGAAGGTAACAAAGGAGATAAAGACCTAAAACAAGTTTTAAAAAAGAAGTTCTTAGTCAAAAATTTGTTTTGGTGTGTGGATTAAGGTACAGTTCAATAACTTTTGAAACGATAAATGTATGTACTTTCATGGGTAAAAAATTCCTGATAAATATATATGTATATATATATATATATATTGGTGGTCAGTAATGTTTAATTAATGGTTATATATATATATATATATATAGGGTGTATCCTAAATGCTTCAAGAAACTTAGAGGGATGATAGTACTTATGAAGACGAACAAAAAATGCAATGGAACATGGTGTCGCAAATGATGTTTAAAAGGCGAAAATCGAGAAAAAGTGTCTGGAAATGGACAAACTGGACAAGAAAGAAATACTCGAGAAAATTATTTATTGCACAGAAAAGGCACAACACAGCTCGTGATGCCCAGAGAAAACAAATATTTTACAATAATTGTTCAAAGTGTTGAAAGCTGACTTTATTACACAGAGTAGGTACATCTGCGGAGGAACGACTGGTAGACACACTCAAATTTGCATATGTGGATTCCTGCTCAAAGATTTGTTTGGATTTTTTCCAAGTTTTTGATATCTCTTTCTGACTGGATATGCACAAAGTGAAAGCAAAACCAGCTTCGTGCTACTAGCCAGTTCTGCAGAAAAGCAGCATGCGAGATTTCAATATTTTTATTAGTTTTGTGATTATCACCCTTTAAACATCAGTTGAGACCCGATGTTCCATTGCATTTTTTGTTCATCTTGATGAGTAATATCATCGCCTTAAGTTTTTCGAAGCATTTCAGATACACCCTGTATATTTTACAGTAAAACAGGTAGGAAAATCGAGGTTAATAGTATAAATTTGGCCCCCTATATTTCAGCGACTGCTTTCTACCCGCATCACACAGACCTCACTATATTGCACTAAATTATTGAAACTGAATTCTTTTTATTAATTTTGAACAATCAATATGAAAAAACTGTGAAAATTGCATTAAAAAATTCAATTAAAGAAAATTGAAAAAAAGCTTATTTCGAGGTGTAGAAGGATTTTATATATTTAAATGAAAATCTATCCAAATGTACCAGAGTATGTACCGTATCTATCCAAATGTATTGAAGTAGGGGAATCCCTGCTGCCGGCAGCATACTATTGGGTAAGTAAGGATTTTTGCATTCCGGTCTATTTATATTTTTAAACGAAAGACTGGAGCAATCCGGGCATGTAATACTAACCTTAAATATACCTAAAGTCAGTGTTGTATGAATTGAACATGAAAATCTTTCCAAACAAACATAATGTTGGGAGCCCCACTACCTTGATTGTTATGTTCTTATTTGCCTCTCCTTAAATAAAGTAAATAGGTTTTTAAAAAATCATTGAATCACCTGTTTAAAATATTGTATTTTTAATAAGGCAAAGTAAAGAAAAAAAACGGTGAGGTAGAGAAAGAAAACTGTCACTTAATGTCTGACCCTTTTTTAAATGCTACAGCAAAAAATTAAAAAAAAATGCACGTGCAGAAATGATCGGCTGCACAATAGCAAATAAAATAGTGATATCTTTAAGACATTGAAAAAAAACTAAATCTCTCCTGGTTCCCCCCCCCCCCCCCCAAAAAAAAAAAAAAAAAAATTAGGAGGCTTTTTATTTCACATTGACCGTCATTGAATCCATTAGGGTCAGGTGGGGGAAAGTGGTGGTAATCTAAAAAAATGCACTTTTTTCACAATAAATGCACATATTTTTACTTTTTTTTCAATTAATACATAATTGGAGTTTGTGACAAATATTTCTATTAAGATTTGTAAATCTGGCAACAAGTTTACTGTTGTTCATCTTCTTGTTTACATATATGTGCAGTTTGTTCTTAACACATGGTATTGATAAACTTTATTCTTGATCCTTTCTCACTTGAAAAAATTAGTATATTTTGATACATTTCTGTAGAAGAACTTCTTAAAAACAGATTCATGCATCAAGGTAAGAATTATTTTATTATTTCAATTTTTTATGATTTTTTTCTGAGGTGGGGGAAAGTGGTGGTATAGTTAGGCTTAGCTCAATGTTGCATGATGATTCAATTTTAGACTGTAGATGTGATTAATTTTTAAAAATGAGCTGTAATAAAAGTATTAATAAAAAAAATAGGCTTTATTTATAAATTTTAATTTGAATATGATAATACAATTAAATTAAGTTATTTTTTACATAGGGTCAGGTGGGGGAAAGTGGGTCCGTGGGGGTATATTGAAAAAAACCTATTTTCTCTTTTAAATTAAGATATTTTGTTAATTCTTTTTTAGAGACATATATTGAGATTATGGCAATTATTCTTATTTTAGTTTTAGAAACTGGAAACAAATTTAATGTTTACAAACTATCTTGTTTATGCTCATTGCATACCGTCAAAAAGTCGATCAGCTAAAATAATCGCCCAAGTGATAAAAACTAATACATTATATCACATAAAGCATTTGAATAAGTCACCATTGGGGAACTATTAGACTTTTCTTGCTATTTGGTGGTGAAGATTATATAGAGTTCAGCAATATATGCTACATACTAAGTGAACCTAATTTTGATAGTCATGGGCATTATTTCTTTAATTAAATAATATCTGAAAAATATTTTTTTTTTTGTGCATTTGTACCTTTAAAAATAATTAAGATACATTTATTTCAGTGTATTTTTATTTAAAAAACAATATTTACACATTTTTATTTAAATATACATTAATTTTGGAACTACCCCCCACTTTCCTCCACCATAGGGTAAAGTGGTGGTATCAAAACATGCTCTTTTAAATGTATCACTGTCAGAAAACAATCGAATAAAATTGAGTGGTTATGATTCATGTTTAATCTATATGAATCCAATGTATAGAAAATGCATCAAAAGTTTCATTAAAATAAATTTAATAGTTTGATTTTAGGGCCTTTTCTAAAAAAAGCTTGATTTTACCACCACTTTCCCCCACCTGACCCTATTTATTTTTTTAAATAGTTTTTTATTGTCGAAACTCTTTGAAATTTTTATGAGTTATAACTATAATATTTGCAAGGCCTTTATATATATATATATATATATATATATATATATATATATATATATATATATATATATATATGCAGAAATATTGATATTTAGTTGCAAAAGCCACTGGTGTAATATTCATGATGTAAGCAAATATTAACCAGATTTTTTTTTTTAAATGCTTCTAATTCTCTAAATTTGGTTTTCATATGTTATATAATGGATGTATCAGATGACTGTGTAAAGAAATTGTGTTAAAATATCAAGATTTAGTTTCTTTTAGCCTTGAAAAAAGAATGTTAACTAATACAGTAGAAATACATTACAGTGAATGTCACTTATACGAATTTTTCAGTTTAACAAATATTTGAATTGCTGAAAAAAAAAATCCTATTTCATTATAAAAATATTCAATTTAACGGATTTTTCAGTATAGTAAATTTAATCAGTGCTCCCCAGAGATTTGTTGTAATGAAATTTCACTGTATTATTTTTATAAACAAGCTATTTTATGCTCATAACCCTTTAAGACCTGACCTACACAATAGTGTAGGTGATAATAAAGAAAAAGAAAAAACATTTTCCTCCTTTTTGTTTGATTTAAAGTCGAGCCTGCACCCACAAAATTGCGTGGATACTCCCTTGACATAACCTGACATTGGATGTATATTTTAATCAAATATGATCCTATTAATTAGGGGAAACCACCAAAACTTTTCATTTCTACCAAAAATCTTGCTGTCTTAAAGGGTTAAAGTCGATATGTTTTGTTTTACCGTATTTTGATTTCCTAATCAGATACAGGATTTCCAATAATGTAATAGTAGATGAAGTTGCAAGTAATTCTCAGAGGCTAATTTCTCTGGAAGGGTTAATATTAATATTTCAAAAAACCTAATATGTCTTTTTAAAGTAAAATGTACTATCCTCAAGTAAGAGTTATCTGCTTTTCCATATTTTGATAAAAAAAAATAGTGGATGCAGAATTTCAAAGTGTGCTAAAAAAATTAAAATTCACCCGAAGGAACTTTCAGAAAGGAATTTGGTTGAAAAGGATTAATATTTGTATTTTTTAAACGGATTGCACTGTTCAAATGAAAATCTAACATATAACTATGTAGTTTGGAATTTTTCTTATTTTCATACTTTGATTTCCAAGGCCGATGCAGATTTTTCAGCATTGCAGAGTATTACATAACCAAACCTTGAAACTTCATAGAAAACTCTTTTCTTGAACCTTAGAAAACTTTTCCTTAAACCAAGATTAAGAGGGTATTTTTTTATTTTCTTGCATTCTGAAAAGTCGAGCCGATCCAAGCTTGGAAAGATGGGGAAAAACAAGTTTTTAAAAGAAATTTTTTCTCAGAGTTAACATTCATATTTTTTTAACAAATTTTTCCGTTAGAAAGTTAAAAGTATTATACTTTGGTGGATATTTTATATTCAGTATTTTAAACTGTTTAGCTGATGAGGCTTTGGATCTTCTCTGCTAGTGATATTCCAGTGTGGATGTTACATGCCATTTTGAGAAAAATTTCATCTTTTTGATGATTGTTCATTTTTACCCGACTGCGAGGAAGGGTTATGTGTTTCACGCGTATCTGGGTATGTGGATTTCTTTATACCCTCGAAACATCCCAACGGCTTGATGGATTTTAATGAATGAGGTCTCTGTCAATTCGTCTTAACCGTCCGATGGTTATAGGCTAGGTTTTTTTTATAAATTCAGAAAGGTGACCGTAAAATACGAAATGGCGGTTGAGATGAAAATTTTTTTTATGTACCATATTGAGTGGCATATCATTGGATAGGTCTTTCAAAATTAAGACGATGTTTCATTGACTATTTTACAGTCAGAAGCTCCGTTTAAATATTACACGACCTGGAAGCTGTGTAGGTAGGATTTCTAGCTTTACTGCAACTCTAACCTTCATAGACATCTATAGGCCTCATCAAAACAGTGTTTATAGATAGGAACTAATAATTAAACACAACTTAAAAGTCATCAATACAAGTAAATAAAAAAAATAGGTAAGTAATATAAAAAATAGTTTCACATTGATGAGAAATAATTAATTAGTTTGCTTTTTACGCAGTCGGGTTTTTATATTTTTTTTAATTTAATTTTTACTTGTTATTTGTCATTAATATCTCAGCTAATTATTTAAATATTTGAGTCTCAGTGTGTGCATTTGCACAAGTCTTGGACTATGTCATGCACATTTTCAAACCTCTACTTGCAATAGATTTTCCTAGCCATCGCACACAGGCAAACTTAGTGCTTTATTAGTATAGCTTAATATTTCCGATATTTTTATTTATTTATTGCATGCCAGTTGGCATATTTTACCAAGAGTGTTTTGAAAACAGTTTTTTTTTTTTTTTTTTGCAAGTCAGTTTTATCTACGTTGCTGCCAGTAGATTGATTGACTTTATGAATAAAAACATAGCACATGCTTATATTTAGTGTGTCCAGCAGTTTGTGTTATAATGGACCTGAACCCGAAAATTCTACTTTAAGACAACCCGACCTGATCATCACACTCTTCAAACTGAAACTGAAATTAAACCATATGCTAATATAATTGCATAAAAGTAGTCTACAATAATATCTTGAATATCAATTTTATCTCTTAAGTAGCAAAATGAACAAATTTCTATACTATTAATGTTGGTAGGTGCTGTGGGGGTGGGGTCGGCCGAAACTACTCTTTTCACACAGAGATGCGAGAGCAGTGTATAAAAAGGAAATATCGGGGGAACCCGGACTTTCATGTCTCAAGCTAATCCTGTGGGAAATAGGTACCATAGAAATTAATAACTTACCATCTCATTAGAAAACATTGGGAAACAATCCAAAAACAATAAAAAAGAAAAGTGCCCAGCTAAACTGATGGCATTGAGCTCACAGGCTATTCACACTAATTGTATATTATACTCTTATTTTAAAGAATAATGCCCTTCAAGAAAATAAGTGAAGGGGAATTAGCCCCCGTTTCCCCCTTTATACTTAACCAGTGAACCTCCAAATCTAATCAGGGAAGCTCTTTATCATAATAAACCGGTATACCAAATTTGCAGCAAATCGAATAATCCTGCAAAAAAACCATTTATCTAAATTAAGGGGGTGGACTAGCCCCCCTTTATCCTTAACCAATGAATCCCCAAAACGAATCAGGGAAGCTCCTTAACATAATAAACCGGTATACCAAATTTGGAGCAAATCGAATAATTCTGCATGAAAAACCCGTTTATATAAATTAAGGGGGGTGGACTAGCCCCCCTTCCCCCTTTATCCTTAACCAATGAACCCCAAAACTAATCAGGGAAGTTCCTTAACACAATAAACCGGTATACTAACTTCGGAGCAAATCGAATCATTCTGCATCAAAAACGCATTTATCTAAATTAAGAGGGTAAATTAAGCCCCCTTTTCCCCCTTTATCCTTAACCAATGAATCCCCAAAACGAATCAGGGAAGCTCCTTAACATAATAAACCGGTATACCAAATTCGGAGCAAATCGAATGATTCTGCATGAAAAACCCATTTATCTGAATTAAAAGGTGTGGACTAACCATCCTTTTCCCCCTTTATCCTTAACCAATGACCTCCCAAAACTAATCAGGGAAGTTCCTTAACATAATAAACCGGCATACCAAATTCGGAGCAAATCGAATAATTCTTCATGAAAAACCCATTTATCTGAATTAAGGGGGTGGACTAACCCCCCTTTTCCCCCTTTATCCTTAACCAATGAACCCCCAAAACTAATCAGGGAAGTTCTTTAACATAATAAACCGGTATACCAAATTCGGAGCAAATCGAATGATTCTTCATGAAAAACCCATTTATCTGAATTAAGGGGGTAGACTAGCCCCCTTTTCCCCCTTTATCCTTAACCAATGAACCCCCAAAACTAATCAGGGAAGTTCCTTAACATAATAAACCGGTATACCAAATTCGAAGCAAATCGAATGATTCTTCAGGAAAACCCCATTTATCTGAATTAAAGGGATGGACTAACCCCTCTTTTCCCCCTTTATCCTTAACCAATGAACCCCCAAAACTAATCAGGGAAGTTCCTTAACATAATAAACCGGTATACCAAATTCGGAGCAAATCGAATGATTCTGCAAGAAAAACCCATTTATCTGAATTAAGGGGGTGGACTAACCCCCCTTTTCCCCCTTTATCCTTAACCAATGAACTCCCAAAACTAATCAGGGAAGCGCCTTATCACAATGAACCTAGAAAAAAATTTTGAAGCAAATCGGATGTTTCTATCAAGAGTTATCGCGTTACGTACTTACATACATACATACGTACGCACGTACGTACATACATACAGAAAGGGCGGGCACATTAGCTCTCAGGCTTTGATAGCCTGTGAGCTAAAAACGGGAAACTAGCGCACAAAAAGAATGCAAATTTTGGTTTCACTTTTCGAAGTCCAATCGCGAATTTATAAAAATAAGAAAAATTACTAACTAACCGATCGATTTTAAAATTTCAGATATTTTATAAAAAAACACCTACAAATTTTAAATAAGTCAGAGGAGTTGGATTTCGGAGAAGGGGGGGGGGCATGCAAAGAAATTTTTAAAACATAGTGTTTTATACAATAAATATAGTTTTAGATGCGGTTTTTTGACAGATCCCTCAGTTAAATAATTATTAAATGTAAAAATTTCAAAGAGGGGTGGTTGTGTGAATTCCGAGTGGTATTCAGGGTGCACGAAAGTGGACCCATGGAGTGGGGGGATTTTCAAACTTTTTCCGAACCTATCGTGATATATGATCAGAATGCCCTCCGATCACTCCTCCATATTATGAACCTTTCTGCCCCCGCCCCCCGGGGGCACTTTTCTAATTTTTTTGAAATCTCAGCGTTTTCATCATTTTAGATTGGATTATTTTACAGAGCTTTCCCATAAATGTTATTTATGATATGTAAGAATTTCAAAAAGGGGGTATTTCGGGGGTGATGATGGTAGGGCCCCCACTATGGGGCACTTTTCTAGCTTTTGCCGACGCCCCTCATGTGAGACATCGTTGGACAGTCCTGTGGCCACTTATTCATGTTATGCACCTCCGGTGTCCCTTCCCTCACTTTTCCCCCTGGGGAAGAACTTTTCTAAATTTTGTCGACACCCCTCATGTGATATATCATTAGAAAGGCCTGTGACCACTCATTCACCTCCCCTACTTTGTGGGCTGGAGAGGCACTTTTCTAAATTTTGCCAATACTCATCATGCAGTATAGTGTTAGAAAGCCACGTGACCACTTATTCATACTTCAAAATGAACAAATTTCTATACTATTAATGTTGGTAGGTGCTGTGGGGGTGGGGTCGGCCGAAACTACTCTTTTCACACAGAGATGCGAGAGCAGTGTATAAAAAGGAAATATCGGGGGAACCCGGACTTTCATGTCTCAAGCTAATCCTGTGGGAAATAGGTACCATAGAAATTAATAACTTACCATCTCATTAGAAAACATTGGGAAACAATCCAAAAACAATAAAAAAGAAAAGTGCCCAGCTAAACTGATGGCATTGAGCTCACAGGCTATTCACACTAATTGTATATTATACTCTTATTTTAAAGAATAATGCCCTTCAAGAAAATAAGTGAAGGGGAATTAGCCCCCGTTTCCCCCTTTATACTTAACCAGTGAACCTCCAAATCTAATCAGGGAAGCTCTTTATCATAATAAACCGGTATACCAAATTTGCAGCAAATCGAATAATCCTGCAAAAAAACCATTTATCTAAATTAAGGGGGTGGACTAGCCCCCCTTTATCCTTAACCAATGAATCCCCAAAACGAATCAGGGAAGCTCCTTAACATAATAAACCGGTATACCAAATTTGGAGCAAATCGAATAATTCTGCATGAAAAACCCGTTTATATAAATTAAGGGGGGTGGACTAGCCCCCCTTCCCCCTTTATCCTTAACCAATGAACCCCAAAACTAATCAGGGAAGTTCCTTAACACAATAAACCGGTATACTAACTTCGGAGCAAATCGAATCATTCTGCATCAAAAACGCATTTATCTAAATTAAGAGGGTAAATTAAGCCCCCTTTTCCCCCTTTATCCTTAACCAATGAATCCCCAAAACGAATCAGGGAAGCTCCTTAACATAATAAACCGGTATACCAAATTCGGAGCAAATCGAATGATTCTGCATGAAAAACCCATTTATCTGAATTAAAAGGTGTGGACTAACCATCCTTTTCCCCCTTTATCCTTAACCAATGACCTCCCAAAACTAATCAGGGAAGTTCCTTAACATAATAAACCGGCATACCAAATTCGGAGCAAATCGAATAATTCTTCATGAAAAACCCATTTATCTGAATTAAGGGGGTGGACTAACCCCCCTTTTCCCCCTTTATCCTTAACCAATGAACCCCCAAAACTAATCAGGGAAGTTCTTTAACATAATAAACCGGTATACCAAATTCGGAGCAAATCGAATGATTCTTCATGAAAAACCCATTTATCTGAATTAAGGGGGTAGACTAGCCCCCTTTTCCCCCTTTATCCTTAACCAATGAACCCCCAAAACTAATCAGGGAAGTTCCTTAACATAATAAACCGGTATACCAAATTCGAAGCAAATCGAATGATTCTTCAGGAAAACCCCATTTATCTGAATTAAAGGGATGGACTAACCCCTCTTTTCCCCCTTTATCCTTAACCAATGAACCCCCAAAACTAATCAGGGAAGTTCCTTAACATAATAAACCGGTATACCAAATTCGGAGCAAATCGAATGATTCTGCAAGAAAAACCCATTTATCTGAATTAAGGGGGTGGACTAACCCCCCTTTTCCCCCTTTATCCTTAACCAATGAACTCCCAAAACTAATCAGGGAAGCGCCTTATCACAATGAACCTAGAAAAAAATTTTGAAGCAAATCGGATGTTTCTATCAAGAGTTATCGCGTTACGTACTTACATACATACATACGTACGCACGTACGTACATACATACAGAAAGGGCGGGCACATTAGCTCTCAGGCTTTGATAGCCTGTGAGCTAAAAACGGGAAACTAGCGCACAAAAAGAATGCAAATTTTGGTTTCACTTTTCGAAGTCCAATCGCGAATTTATAAAAATAAGAAAAATTACTAACTAACCGATCGATTTTAAAATTTCAGATATTTTATAAAAAAACACCTACAAATTTTAAATAAGTCAGAGGAGTTGGATTTCGGAGAAGGGGGGGGGGGGCATGCAAAGAAATTTTTAAAACATAGTGTTTTATACAATAAATATAGTTTTAGATGCGGTTTTTTGACAGATCCCTCAGTTAAATAATTATTAAATGTAAAAATTTCAAAGAGGGGTGGTTGTGTGAATTCCGAGTGGTATTCAGGGTGCACGAAAGTGGACCCATGGAGTGGGGGGATTTTCAAACTTTTTCCGAACCTATCGTGATATATGATCAGAATGCCCTCCGATCACTCCTCCATATTATGAACCTTTCTGCCCCCGCCCCCCGGGGGCACTTTTCTAATTTTTTTGAAATCTCAGCGTTTTCATCATTTTAGATTGGATTATTTTACAGAGCTTTCCCATAAATGTTATTTATGATATGTAAGAATTTCAAAAAGGGGGTATTTCGGGGGTGATGATGGTAGGGCCCCCACTATGGGGCACTTTTCTAGCTTTTGCCGACGCCCCTCATGTGAGACATCGTTGGACAGTCCTGTGGCCACTTATTCATGTTATGCACCTCCGGTGTCCCTTCCCTCACTTTTCCCCCTGGGGAAGAACTTTTCTAAATTTTGTCGACACCCCTCATGTGATATATCATTAGAAAGGCCTGTGACCACTCATTCACCTCCCCTACTTTGTGGGCTGGAGAGGCACTTTTCTAAATTTTGCCAATACTCATCATGCAGTATAGTGTTAGAAAGCCACGTGACCACTTATTCATACTCTGCACTTCCCGTGCCCCTTCCCCAAACTTTTGCCGGCACCCCTCTTGATATATTGTTGGAAATCCCTGAGCAGTGGAATCGAAGACTACGGTGCCGTAGGCAGCGGGGATCTGGTTCGAGGTTATTTCGGTTTTAAATTTAATATGAGTTCAAGGACCCCGGTGAATGCTATAGACGTGTTGCACATGACGTCACATGTCTGAAATCGCTTCCTATGGCGCCCAAATATAAGGTGAATTGGTGCTCTCCATTTAATTTTTTAGACTTATTTGCACTATAATAATTAAAATAAGGAAGATCTAAACCAAAGAGAAAGATAACACGTGCTTTTAACGGCAAACGGGGAGTTCTGTGCTCCAGAAGCTATAGTATCAGTCGTTGCTAATAGCAACGTGACGTCAATGCAAGGGGTCTATACGTTGCTGCAGGCTGTGGGAACCCGGTTCGAGATTTACGTATAAATTAAAGATTCGTTTTAAAGGAGTGATCCGTTAGCAGGCGAAACCAATTAGTTTACTTATTAAAATTCATTCAAATTGTAATTTCATCAAAATCATTAAATTATATTCCTACCAAATCTGTCATCCTCGATTTTCGATAGACTAGTGCAGTAGACTTAATTAATCATTTGTCACAGAGCACTTTCATATCCTCTCTCCCCTTTGTTGATTTCTGCTTAACCGAGCCCTATCTTAATAACTCAACTTCTGTTATTCATACCTCTTCGAGACTAATTCCAATATCCATTAATACCTTAATTATCATCTCATGCTGTCTTAAAGTTAATTTATTAGTAGTTGTTACCACTATTTTAGAATAGTAATTTCAGTAAAATCTTTAAATTATATTCCTGGCTCATCTGCCAGTCCCAATTTTTGACAAAGTACTTAAGTAGTCTTAATTAGATATTTGTTGAAGAGCACTTCCATCTCCCCTCCCCCGCGTCCTACCTATGTGGATTTCTGCTTAACTGAGCCATATCTTAATAACTAAACTTCTATTACTCATATATCATCGAAACTAATTCCAAATTACATTAGTATTTCGTTTATAACCTCTCACAGTCTTAATTTATGTGTAATGATTACCATTATTTCTGAATAATAATTTCAGAAAATATCTTAAATTCTTATTCGAGTCCTCGCCTCCCCGACTAATATACAAGTATCTACGGATAGGTTGAATAACCTAGTTTCGTTTGGATATAGACGATTTAGTTTAGAACAGAGTGCGTTTTCTGGCGGTGGAAAGTGAAACTAACAGATATTGCAAAGCATGTGCAGCACTCGTTCTGTATTGTGCCACAGGTACGGGGACCTGTATTGGATGTTCATATAAAACATATTGCGCCCTCTAGCAGTAGAAAGTGGAACTAAAGAATTTAGCAGCACCCCTGCTAAACGATGCAGGAGACAGCGTGGACACAAGTTTGAGTTTCGTTCGGAAGGTGGTTTGTTTAGAACAGTGCGCCCTTGGCGGTAGAAGGTGGAATTAGAAAATTTTGCAGCACACCTGCTATTGGAACTTAAAAAGGCTTATAGTGTGCGCTAATCGCAGCTGTCGGTATAGGAGAATTGCCCCTTTAACTAATGCTAAAGTGCCATTGAAATCATTATTCATTGTAAACGTATTTGAAAGTTTTAAGTTTTCAAATAATTCGATAATGTGTAACTTCTCATATAACACACAACGCTAATGTCACATGAAAGCTGAAATTGTGCAAAAAAGTAATCTTGAACAAATTAAAAATACATGTAACGTAATGTGTTTGCACGGGATTTTCCAAAAGCGATAAGTTATTATCTTTTCTCCACCAGAGGCCGTATTCAATTGCTTGAATCGCCCGTACGGTACAGGGACGCGTATCAGAGATTCATATGAAACATATTGCGTCCTCTAGCAGTGGAAGGAGGTACTAATGGGTTTTGCAGCAGTCCTATACGATGGCTGGAGCAGCAGGGACACATGTCGGAGGTTCGTTTTTTGGATAAAATTCATATAATTTCGCCAGCGCGTGCGCAGCACGTCCACTATACGATGCCGTATACAGCGGAAATTCGAACACGAGGTTCGTATATTGTAAAATTTTCATATTAATTCGACATTCGTTTTGTTCAAGGTTCGTATAAATTAGAGGTTCCGATGTAATTAGGAGCCCGCTGTTGGGCGAAGCCAGCTAGTCTACTTATTAATATTCATATCACATCATATAGTTTTCATCTGAAAGATACTTAGAATAATTTTTTATTTGAAAAAATGGGTCAACCCTAACTTGAAACGATTAAAATCTACCCGAGTCCCGAGTTGCAATGAAATAAAATCTGATTACCCTACACGAAGTAGAAGTTATTTTCTGTCCTAACTAGCAACCCACATTCTTGAACTTGACGATACTCATCAACAAATAGAATGAAGAGGGCCCACCGTGGTTGAGTGGTTAAAGCACCGCGTCGCTAATCGCCTGAGAGCGTAGGTAGGTTCAACTGCCGCTGGCTCCGTTGCACACTCCTAGTGGAGCTCCCGGATGTAATTCTCTAATGTTGTAAATTTCCTTGTGCTATCTTGTCCTTGTATATTGACGATGACTTATAAGCGGCATTTGATGTCAAGCACAAAAGTCAGACGTATATGTTCAATAAATAAATAGAATGGAGATAATGACAAGCTTTTGTTCAAAACCCTTTTAACCTATCGGATATTTATCGTATGTCGCCTAAGTAAGATCCAGTAGATGGAGCATTCATAAATGAGGTCACTTGATACCTTTCCTACTCCCGTCTGCATCTGCCATATTTAGCCGCGTCTTGTGCAGAGGACGACTATCGATCAAAGTCATATATGGCGTACGTGGATGGTGCGGAAAGAACGCGTTTTTCGTCTGCAGAGCTATCCACCGTGGAAAATTGATATGTCCACTCTTCTCTTGAATCTTTTAATAATCAGATCGCGCGCAACGCCAGGAGCGTATTCTGAGCGCTGTCTGAACGATTTCAATATCATTAGTGTCGGAAACAATAATAGAGAAAAATGTTGCCATTGAAATGAACAACGACAGCGTTCAGAATCGAATTCATAGTCAAACGTCTGTCATAGCAAACTTGCATCTTCCAGAGCTTCAAAATACCTATTTGAGCTAGTGATACACATTAACGAATACTAAATTGGCGATAAAGGATTCCCAAGATGCTTGGCGATTTGTTTTTGTCCATCCTTAGTTATACATGTATGTCCGCAATGTTCTCATATCAATCGCTGAACGAATTTAAAGGCAACATTTTTCACTGCACCTTGCATTACGGAAGGTTTTGATATCAGAGTAGTCAGCATATTATGTATGAACTCTTTTAATATAAACCGTCAACTATACTGTTAAAAATATCATGAAAAAATACCTCTGTTTTTAAAGGCTATCTATTTTCTGATCAATGAGAACGCTACATAGGTGGTTATGTAGCGTTCTCATTGGTCAGAAAATAGATAACCTTAAAAAACAGAGGTAATTTTTCAGACTACTTTTAACAGTGTATTTTAATTTACGATTGTTTTCTGTGATACAAACATTTGCAATACGCAAGTTGTAATAAGCTGATGATCTTTTTATCAGCCAATCACAACTGCCCGGTTGACCTCCAATCGCACGCACAATCCTCTCCGCTACCAATCAATGGAGGATATTCCATCTCCGTTTTGATCACGTGGTCAAGGTAACAACTTCTAGCGTAAAGAAGGGAAGGCTCCGTAGACGTGTAATTAAATCCCCGTTAGCCAATGAAACAGTTCATGAGGTAAAGCAGTAGTATCTTCCTTTCTTATCAGTTAGAAGTTCCTTGGGTAAATTACCGGTATCACGTGACTTTTTTCAGCCTCGAACCCATATTTGGAATATCCTCCATTGCCCTCAACGGATATTTGACCGATTTGTGACGTCATTTGAAACTGTAACGAAGCTAACACCAAAAGACAGGCTACCGCGGTGGGTCCGATCCTTCTTTTTTTACAGACCGCTGGAGTCATGTGATGCTCGAATGCACCAATGAAAGTTTGCGAAAAGAGCATCACGTGACTCCAGCGGGTCTATAAAAAAAAAAGAATCGGACCCACCGCGGTAGCCTGTCTTTCTCGGTAGCCTCGAAACTGTAATTGGTGACTGGTCTATTAGACGAATGAGACAAGTCAACAAATATTAGCTTCAGCGAAAATGCCAGAGTCAAAAAGATGTTTAACGATTAATTTTTTATCAAAATCCTTTCAATCAATCTTTATTTCCCCTATGTCGCCACTCTCATACGGAGGAACCCGTACTTGTTCTCAACATGATCATGTTTACCAACCACAACTGGTCGTGTTTATAGCGTACCTAGACATGAAAATGGATGAGTGTATAAGATTTGATTTGATGAGACGATTCTGATGATTCGCAAATCGCCAAGCACCTTGGAGAGATATCCACTGTCGTCCAGCATGTCTGACTACGGAGTCCACAGATTAAATATCTCATAAATAATATGTAAAGTATTTAATCTGTGGCGGAGCCTAGATATGATGCACAGTTTGTGCTTAGAGATACACACGCGTTTGTAAAGGACTTTATACATGTGACGTCAGCCGCGGGTAAACAGAAGAAAAACACCAATAGGTGTGACGAACATTTTAACACTGCTTCCCCTTCGTCCAATAAACAGTTCTTTTCGGATGGTATCTACCCGCATAGGCGTGGTTGTTGCCATTCGTGGGTAAAGTCCAATGCGTAAACTGTAATTTTCAATAGAGCTGTGCAAGGTGACGTCACGAACAGGTTTTTGCTGCTGCTGTAGGACAGCTATCGCTACCTTTATCAATGCTTTTTCTGTTTGTGTGTCCTACAGCTTTTTTCATTGTTCTCCGGTAAAAGTCACGTGATGTGAACTGCTCTATATCGCATTTTATAAAAACTGTAATTTCCAATATCACAAACGTTTTATAACGCAGTGTACTTGCAATCTGCCTTTATGTATTAGAGAGTGGCGAAATGGGCTCCACTTTACGCATGTGACATCAGCTGCAGGTAAGCAGAAGGAAAACGCCAATGGAGTTTACCCATGTGACGTCAGCCGTGGGTAGATAGAAGAAAAACACAAGAATATGGCATGAAGATATGTATAATACAAGGCATGAAGAATATTTTAGCACTGCTTCCCCTTCGTCCAATAAGCAATCTTTTTCGAAGGGCACCTGCCGGCAGAGGTGTGGCTGTTGCCATTCGTGGGTAAAGTCCATAGGCATGAAGAACATTTTAACATTGCTTCCCCTTCGCCCAATAAACAGTCTTTTTCTGAGGGTATATTCCCGCAGAGGCGTGGCTGTTGCCATTTGTGGGTAAAGTCCATTCGATCAGTAAATATAGAAGTTTGAAAATTAAAGGGTATATGTGCCCCTGGTAATAGAGGATATTCCATCTCCCTCCGTTTTGATCACGTGGTCAAGGTAAAAACTTCTAGCGTAAAGAAGGGAAGGCTCCGTAGACGTGTAATGTAAATCCTCGCTAGCCAATGAAACAGTTCATGATGCAAAGCAGTAGTATCTTCCCTTCTTATCAGTTAGAAGTTCTTTGGGTAAATGGTGGATATTCCATCTCCGTTTTGATCACGTGGTCAAGGTAAAAACTTCTAGCGTAAAGAAGGGAAGGCTCCGTAGACGTGTAATGTAAATCCCCGCTAGCCAATGAAACAGTTCATGAGGCAAAGCAGTAGTATCTTCCCTTCTTATCAGTTAGAAGTTCCTTGGGTAAATTACCGGTATCACGTGACTTTTTCCAGCCTCGAACCCATATTTGGAATATCCTCCATTACCGGTATCACGTGACTCTTTTCAGCCTCGAACTCATATTTGGAATATCCTCCATTATAAGATAGGGTGTCTTTATAAGAGAGTAGGACATACGCGCATGGCCAGACTGGAGGTTTTGTCCAAGCTATGGCAAATCCCAATTTCAGAGCTGGCAATTCTCGCCTGAACGAATTCGATTGATCAATTTCAGCCACGTGACCCCAATCCAACAATTATTATAAAACTAGTAAAAATCAACAGAAATTAGTGGATTAACAAAATGCATACCACCTTGCTAAGTTATTTCCTGGGATATGACGGGAATAGACGATTTCAGTCGTGACTTCAGTCATGACATTTTGGTTGGAAACTGACTCCAAACAAACGGTTGCTATGTTGTATTTTCTATTTTGTTTGTGTGTTGCAGCTATATCTTATGTCTATATCTCACGTCTAAGTGTTTTAATACTTGATATGTACTGGTAACATTTTCCACGATTTATATTTAAAAACAAATGGCGTATAGCAACCGTTTGTTTGAAGTCAGTTTCCAAGCAAAACGTCATGACTGACGTCACACTGAAAGCGTCTATTGAAACTTGTCCACCGCCTAAGCCTGAGCGTTTACACAAAAATGGAGACTGCTGAAGGTGGATGTTTTTCAGGTGGTGAACGGTCCCTTGAATTTTGGCACCAACAATTTTCAAAAGTTTTTTCACTTTATTTTTCTGAGATTAAACAAGTCAAAGAAATCTTTTATAAAATACTAGTGTCTAAATTTAAGGGACCCTACATATGTTAAAAAAATCCGCCTTCGGCATCCGCCATTGTTGTGTCAGCACTCAAGCCTTGTATTTAGGGGGTGGTGACTGGTCTATAAGACGAATGAGACAAGTCAACAAATATTAGCTTTAGCGAAAATAGCAGGGTCACAAAGATGTTTGACGATTCATTTTTGAGCAAAATCGTTTCAATCAATCTTTATTTCCCATATGTCGCCACTCTCATACGGAGGAACGCTACATACTTATTCTCAACATGATCATGTTTACCAACCACAACTGGTCGTGTTTATAGCCTACCTCCACATCAGAATAGCGGACTGTATAAAACTTGATTGGATGAGACGATTTTGAAGAAAAGCAAATCGCCTAGATATGAGAAAGGTGACATATGATGCTCAGTTTGTGCTTAGAGATACACACGCGTTTGCCGAAATTACGGCAAACATAGGCTTTTTATTTTCCAGAATTTGGCTATACTCGCTTGGACGAGTTCAATTATGTATGACCGCGACCAACGACATACAAGGCCAGTTCATGACTTTAATGCTGCGTTTACACTATATGGCCTGTCAGGTCTATAAACGTCACACGGAATGGATCATCTTTACACGGCTATTGGCACAAAACGACGGGTGTACCAATCATCGTGTAAAGATGACCCACTCTATGTGACGTTTTAAAAGACAGGAACTGGCCTTGTATGTCGTTGGTCACGGTATGACAAGCTAACAAACATTAGCTTGGCGACGGCAGACCCGCCAAGATGTTTGGCGATTTGCTCCTGTCCAGAATCGTTTCAACCAATCAAATATTTTACACCGTATCCGTCGCCTCTTATATCTAAGCTCCTATAGACTATTTCGACATACGGCAACAAGTCACGTGACGTCCACCTTTTTCTACCTTTTTGACGTCATCACCGCTAATGGGAGGGAGTTTTGGTGATTTTCTTGGCGATTTTCTGGCAACCTCGTATTACGGCAGTTTGTAAACAAAAAGATTAATAACATCAGTCTTACAATTTATAATAAATACTATATAATTTAATATATTGAAGAATATTAATAAAATCAGAATTACAGGTTATCGCCGAAATGTTTATTAAATATATGGTGGATGAAAAAGGTTTCATACGCAGCTGTAATAAAAAAAAAAAATACTTTTTTCACTCAATATTATTTATTACGAAGAAAGGGAAAATTTGTAGTTACAAAAAAATCACTATTGATTTACATACTGCATACGATTACTTGCATATTTATTAAATATTCCATTTGAAACACCTATTGTACATACTATATTTATTATACCTATATATTTCGTAAATATTAAGTAATGTGAACAAATTGAATCCCTTTTGTTGTATAGATATATTTTATTTAAAGTATCACACAGCTGAAAAGTATTTTAAAACTTTTTACCCTTGTTTATGTGTAGTGTGTTTAATTGAATCCCTTTTGTAGGTATGTTATTTAAAGTATCACATAACTGAAAAGTGTTTTAAATCTTTTTACACTTTTTCTATTATGTGTAATGCGTTTTACTTTGAAGTTCATCATTAATTTTTTTTAATTAATAGAAAACTAATATACTAAAATCTGCCGAGACAGTGTCGCAAGGAACCAAGAAAAAGTTCCGTTTTAAACATTTCATTTTTAGCTGCTTGATTTAAAAAAAAAAAAAACTGGAGACCTAATAATTTGGAATACTAACAACTTTAGTTGTACCCCCCACCCCCTTCACCAGCATATAGTATTTTATACATTATTTGCAATAATTAAGCATTTTTTTCTTTAGTAAAAAGAAATAATATAATATTTTAAATATATCTATCCATATACAGTGGTGCACCCAGAATTTTTTTTATGGGACGTGCCGAGCATTGGTGGCGAAACAAAATAAAATTAGTGAGGGAAAAATTTCTCTGCTTATGATTACAATAGGTAATTACAAGGAGACACTAATTAATCATCAAATTACCGTAATTAATTCAGTATTTAATAATAATTTATTTATTTTAATGAAAATTATTATATTTAAAATTTAATTAAATTAATAATTTAAAAGTACACTAATTTTTGAATGTGCAGAAGTTAAATACTTGAAGAGCCCTTAAACAAACATTTATAGAATTTCCTATTTACATTTATCTGACCGTGAGACATATTGTAGTTTAAAAGAAAATATCCAGAAATAGCTTTGACGAAATGAATTATTGGATGCAAATTTTTGGGCTAGTTCATTTAAACTTTATTTGTCAGTCAGAATTTTTGGGAATTAATAAACTAATAGAGAATTTAATCTGTTTTGGGCATCAGTCAATTCTTGAAAGGCATTGCCTCTAGTCTTGGAAAGGGCAGCTGTAAAGGTCAAAATTAGCACTAGCCACCGGCCGCAGGGCTAGAAAATGAAAAAAAAGTGGCTAGTGAAAAATTGTCTATCAGCGGCCACTTTTTTACAAGGAGATTAAAAAAATTCCTTGCATTTCATCAAGGAATCAACTTTTTTTGGTTCCAGTATATTTATATTAACATATTTATTTGGGCTACTCAGTTTTAGATTAATACTTATAGAAATTTTACTGTTTAGCATTTTGAAATAAAAAAGTGGCCGCTAGTTTAAAGAAAGTGGCCACATTAAAAATTAGTCCTACCAGCCAGTGGCCGCTAATGAAATTTCCCAATTTTGACCTATAGGCAGCTGCCCCTACTGCTACCGTGGCTCAGCCGACTATGGAGGCGAGTTGAATTGAACAGATAAAAAAATTCAGTAAATTCAATTAAAAACATTGTTACACAATAAAATCTATTTTTCTTTTTACAAATTACTTCAGTTGCAGTTACATTAATCTCTTTATGTATATATCATAAAGCAGCCCATTTTTAATCTTTATTCTGTCATAGTGGATCTTAAGTAAATTTTTAAAATGCGTAAGTTTGAAAATGACCTTTCATTGACACAGGTTGTAACGGGAAGCATTGCAAATATTTTTAGTAATTTATAGATGTTCAGGTACAACATTTTCTCATATATCGAAACTGCTTCAATGGCATTCTTGCATCGAGTTATGAAAGTGATTTTTAAAATTTTCTGTACCACAACTTGAATTTGGCGTTCAAAATTTTTGAATTGGTAGAAAGCAAATCATGCGCATAAAATTCACGCAATTAAAGAAAAATTTTTATTTCATTTGCTGTTGGAGCATCTTTTCCATTAGGTGGAAGAATTAAAAAAACTTTCAAAATGTTGCGGTGCCAAGTCAAATGTTCATTAAGTTCAGTCAACATTTGATCAACGAATGGAATAAAAATATTTCTCCTGAAATACTCTTTTATAGAATCGGCTGGAACATTGGATCTTTGTTTTTGTTTTGATGCAGTTCTTGGCATTTTAAGTTCAATATGAAAGTTACTGTCTTTCAAACAAGCTTCATCAAAAATTTTCTTGAAAGGGCTTTACGAATACGATTTAAGTGAGCCACAACATTGTTAATGAAATTTAAGGCAATTAAAAGGTCACTGTCACATTTTTGATATAATTTAGACAGCGATAATAGCCCAGGAGGCAGATGAACAGACCATCGCCTTATCCAGTTGAGGGCTGAAATTCCAGAATTAGACAGAAATCAATTCACATATTAAAATGCAACTGGTCTGCCTGCAATTTCCTGCAACCAAAGGTATGAAAACATAGAAGACTGGAAGCAAGAAAACACAATGGTAAACCTACCAGTCAGCCACTAAAATCAGGTTTGCAGGTGTTTACCACCAAGATATGAGTTGACAAACTCGTTGCATTTTAATATGCAAATCGAGTTTTAACTAATCCTGGAATTTCATCCATCAACTCGATGAGGTGATGGTTTGTGCAGCCTCCTTCTGGTCCATAAAGTGTATGTAAATATATTCTGTAAGGTAAATAAAGAAGTTATGAAACCTAATACACAACGAATTTTTTAAAAGTTTTGCCTTAGAAGCAGGGCTGCAGAGTCGGACCCATTTTTGAGCGAAAGAGTCGGAGTCAGATCTCTTAAAATTCCCAGAGTCTGAGTCATCCATTTTACAAGCAAGTCTGCGTTGTCGGAGTCGGATCTGTTAAAATTCCCACCGACTCTGCAGCTCTGTGTAGAAAACTAGTCTCTGTCTTTTCAAGCTGCGATGTTTCAAGGCTATGAATCACTATGTCATATAATTCTATCATGGTCATGATGACTTCATGGCATACTACCCACCTAGTTGGACAAGCTTTTCGTAGTTTTTGTTTATTAATTTCTGGAGTATGTTTGTCAATATTGTTGAGGCGGACGTCTTGTCTCTTATGAGTATTAAAAAAATTGTTTGTCATTTCAATTATGCCAGTAGACCAGGAGTCGGCAGTGCAGACAATCACCTCATGGAGTTGGAGGCTGGAATTCGAATATTAGTTAAAACTCTATTCACATATTAAAACGCAATTGGTCTGCCAAGTCATATCTTGGTGGAAAACACCTGAAAACCTGATTTTTGCAGCTGACTCGAGGGTTTGTCATTGTGTTTTAGTGCTCCCAATCCTTCATGTTTTCATACCTTTAGGTTCAGGAAAACACAATGATAAACCTACAAGTCAACCACTAAAATCGGGTCTGAAGGTGGTTTCCACCAAGATATGCTTTGGCAGACCAGTTGAATTTTAATATGCTAATCGAGTTCTGTCTAATCCTGGAATTTCAGCTTCCAGCTCGATTGTCTGTGTTGACACCTCCCAGTCTACAATGTAGTCTAAATTTAAACTATGTGAGTCACAATGAACATATAAAGCTTGCAGATATATAGCTGATATATGAGACAGTACACAGCCAAACTCTCCACTCATTGTACACGTAAGCTGAACCTAGGTAAACCTAGGCCAATGAGATTTGGAAGGAGGCAGATGCTGCCCTCTCCTCCCCCCCCTCCCACACACACAAACGAACTTTGATCCGTAAATATTTTAAATATTTTTCTAGTGTTCCTCACTTTTTTTGGAGGGGGCCAGGGATTGCCCCCTCCCTCCTCTGGGTGCACCACCGTCCATATATGCATATGTAAGAAAATCTAGTAAATATTTTTATAATCTTGTGGGTGGGGAATTTTCGGAAAATCTTACTCACCAAGGATCTTTTTCTTTCAACCAGCAAGCAAATTACAACATACAACACTGTTCCTACTGGTTTCGGTACACAGTATTTATAAGCTCCAATATATTCACTCAAAATAAAGAAGTACAGAAGTTGCATTTCGGTGCAAAATAAAATAAGTATTGCTTAGAACTAGGGATGCACCAGGGCTCGAAATGTACCAGAGCAAACCGGAATGATGTTCCGGTTCGTGAAATTGTAACAAATATTGTTCTGGTTCATGGAATTACTAAAAAATATTATTACAGTTTCATACATATAGCTTACTATGCTCTCTGTAATGCATTTTTAAAAATTAGTTTTTCTATGGTTAAATATAAATTTGCTATACAGTAAAGTCCCGATTATCTGAGTTAATATGGACCAATCTCACCTCAGATAAACAAAAAACTTGTATAAACCAGATTTACACAAATCATCACCAACTCAGGAGATATAAATTTCACTCAAATATAAATTTTCACTTAAAATTTACATTTATTACTTGAAAGACGGGGAATTTTACTCAAATTTTATAAAAATTCGCGCCAGAATTTTTATTTTAAATTATTAACTTATTTATTTAACTAGTTTTTTCCTTATTACCTTCGAAACTAGTTTTATAAAGAAATTTCTGGTTCAAACCGAAATAAATTCATTTGGTAGCGGTCAAAGTGACCGTCACTGTCTTTCTAGTGTTAATTCATTCATTTTTATGGTACTAGTAACATTTCTTTGATGTACATTTCCGTTACTTTTAAGAAAAACTGAGAATGAAATTGTTTATTTGAAAAAGCCCTTGATAGTTTTTTGTTTGTTGAATGCCAATATTGCTGCAGTATTACGCTACTCAGGGTCGGACTGGGCCAGGGAAAAGGGCGCAGACCTTGTATTTTCAGAGGGCGCAAAAATTTTAGCGAACTCATGTAAATTTTTCTTGTTTGTGTTCTTCCTGGCTTGAGAAGGTTTAACACATTCACACAGCACCAAGAATAAAAGTGGCTTAATATTACATCTCTGAGTCTAGATAGAAGACTTCGATATATCACCCGTGCAATTTTAAAGTTCTATCAAATCTACACAATGCTACACAATTTTTTAAAACGAATCTAGTAATATCTAAAAGTTCTGAGTTGAACACAGATTACTTTGTAGTAGATGACTGATGGATAGGACTTTATTATTTTGTTAATAGGTACCTTATAAGACTCACGGAGAAAAAAGTGATCACCCCTACCAATTCTCTTGCAAATGACTGTATAAAAACAACATAGATACCAATTTGGAGATTGTCTAGGTATTAAAAAATGCATGAACGTTAATTTTTCAAATGGTGAACGTTGATTTTTCAAATGATAAGATCCACTTTTGATACCCTAATTGATTCTTTACCAGCAAATAAAAAGATAGAGTTTATACAATTTTCTTAAATCTGAATACGGTTATAAAACAAAAAGTGTTAGGGGTTAATCCATAAGTTTCGGAAAATAAAATGAAATATGTTACAACCGAAAACACTCAATTACTCACCAGTCAAATGATACAGGAATTTTAAATTTATTATAAACTTTATATTAAATAAAATCTTACAAAGTATTTCTGTTAAGTTTCTACGATTGTTTTCAGTGGCTCTTTTGAAAAAAGAAGACGGTCCCCTTAAATTATGGAAAGACAAAATTTTTCCGTATCTCGAACACTAATTATTCAAATTAGCTATAAACTTACACATTGATGTTTTAAACGATTGTTCTTTGTTGCATGCAAAAATTAATAAATTAAAGTAACCAAAAATAAGGTGCCAAAAATGGGCGTTATTGTTTGTAAATTCAGAATTGGTGCAATTTTTAATATGTAGACGAGTTCGGAAATATAATTTATATATAACAATAATTAGTAGACATTATTTACAGCCAGTTGTATCTATAGACTTTTTTACGAAGATTTTCAGCTGAATTAGCAAGGGTAACCACTTTTATTCCATTTATCCCCATTGATGCACTGAAAATCTGTACAAAAACTAACAAAATTTTTCGCACCAGGCACCAACTAGAGTTGCTGCAGTGCTGCTAAGGGTTTCAACCCTTTTTTTTAAGTATACTTCTTTATAAAATTGAATTACTTATCAGTCAGTTTAAAATGAGATAAATTCAATTTCTGTTACAATCCGACAACAATTACCTTTTATTTACTACAGTTTTTTTTTTTTTTTTTAAGTAGAATTTTAAAAAATGGTATCTATTGGTGTCTCCCTCATGATACACAAAAAAATTCAGTATGCAAACTTCGCTTAAAATTTCTTTGTATCTAAAACAAATACGTATAATACTTTTCATATAAAAGTAGAAATTTTGAAAACTAAAGCTTGTGCTTCTTTTGTTCTTTTATAAAAAGTACCACATATTATAAGGTATTTAAATGTTGAAACATAAGGATATTTAAACATTCAAATCCACATCCCATTAAGGAATTTGAAAATAACAATTGCTTGTGAAAATTATGCTTATTACACTTGCAACATTTATATAAGGCGAGTTATGTATTTTGTAGGAAGAGGCACTTTGCATTTGTGTCCTTAAAAAAATGACTTTATGTATCCGTAAAATGCTGCATTAATGTTGCACTACTAAAAAAATTATACACAGAAAGTACACCAAAAATGCCACTTTGTTAGCCTAAAAATCTCTAAAATAATTGAGTAAATTTACTCTTTTCAGCACCCTCTTCCTATGATTTGCAAAGTTTTTATCCTAATTAGAGATCAAGGGAAATTATAATAAAACACTCATACTACAATATATATTAAAACACACATACACACATAAATAACATCTGCATTCAACAGTTAAAGGTATATATAAATATTATACAGACATACAAACAATAAATACAATAAACCCAACTGGAGTGAAAAATTAGCCAGAGCCAGGAATCGAACCCGGGACCACAGTATACAAGACTGCTGCTCTAACCACTGAGCTACTCCGGCTGATGCCTGAGTCTGCAATTTCTCACTAATAAACCATGTTGGGGAAGTCACCAGCCATCTATGCGACAGCCTTAGAGCAGCAGTCTTGTATACTGTGGTCCCGGGTTCGATTCCTGGCTCTGGCTAATTTTTCACTCCAGTTGGGTTTATTGTATTTATTGTTTGTATGTCTGTATAATATTTATATATACCTTTAACTGTTGAATGCAGACGTTATTTATGTATGTATGTGTGTTTTAATATATATTGTAGTATGAGTGTTTTATTATAATTATCGTAGATCGATGTAATATTAAAATCTATTCATCGTTGCCCTGTCATCCAAGGCTGTCGTATAGATGGCTGGTGACTTCCCCAACATGGTTTATGAGTGAGAAATTGCAGACTCAGGCATCGGCCGGAGTAGCTCAGTGGTTAGAGCAGCAGTCTTGTATACTGTGGTCCCGGGTTCGATTCCTGGCTCTGGCTAACTTTTCACTCCAGTTGGGTTTATTGTATTTATTGTTTGTATGTCTGTATAATATTTATATATACCTTTATCAAGGGAAATATTTAAGTTTATACAATTGAGAGAAATGCCCCAGGAATTGTATTCATACAATCTGCAGGATCCCGTGGCAGCGTTTTTTTTTCGAAAAACCTATCATAATTTCTGAATAGTAGTCATCGCTTTATTTAATCATAATTTTTCCGTGATTAAATTCAAACAACTTTTTATTTAAAATACATACTAGAATTTCCTAATATTTATTTAGCCACGGAAAATCTGTCATTAAATAAAACAAAGATTACTAACTGAAAATTATGGTGTAGATTTTGCGAATGAAAAAACGCTAACCGCGGGATTCCACAGTTTGGGAGATTGTAATCCAGAAGTGTTATCAAATTTGTATTCCGCGAAAAAAAAGGTCATGTTTTTCAACCAAAAACGAAATCCGCACAAATAGTTTTTTTGTCTTCTGATATTTATCACATTCTTTTCTCAAGATATTTTCAATTGTAGGAGCAATCATGGCCGTCATTAAAAGTGTAGGAACAAGGTACTAAAAGCTAAAGGCCTGAAAATATGCAAAATATTTGGTTAAAATCTAAAACCTATCATTCAAAGAAGTGATGAAATAAATCTCGCCCAGGGCGCTGTAGCTACTAAGCTTTCTCTGCGTGTTTTCCCCCTCAATAGTATTCAAAGATGCCACCAATGGTTTCCGATCCTGAAATTGCTTCGATGTATTTTTAATTTCTTTGCGATAAAAAATACCTCTCTTGTGCTGTTTGCCTATTATCCCTAATGATTATTCTGATGATTATTTCTAAACGAATCCTCGAAATTTAGTACACTAGTCCGAATGTATGTGCACAACTTGGGAAAAAATATTGGAGCGGCTTAAGGCACTTAGGGGTGCGAAGCTTTCCGTGGACGAGGGGCCAGTCTGAGCCTGACGCTACTGCATAGCTACCAATTTCTAAGATTTTTTTCTTCCCTCTAAAACTTACCAGTAAATTTTGCCTAATTCAGTTGCCGAAATCTAACAATTGTCAACGATTAAATACGGCAAAAATTTGTATTCAATTTTAGAGATAACAAAACCGTACAAATTGGCAGCTATATGATTCTATTAGTGAAATGAAAATTGTAGGTGTAGCCTCTTCTTTCTGCTCAAAGTATTAAATAGTTTTTTAAATCGAACTTATACCTTTGGAATGGATTATTTTCTTCTGGCCATTTTTTCCCCCATTCTGACCAGAAAATCAGAGTTCTAACTTTTTACGGCTGCTCTTTCATCTTCACCTAACACTTCATTTGTAATGGCTGTTTCATAATAATGGAAGCTCTCAGTTCATCAAAAGAAAATAACTGGGTTAAAGCAGAAACTCGGTTAAGCAGGACTGTACTGTACTTTAAGAAAAAATTAGTCAACAATAATTTTGAAATAGCGTTTCGGTTCGTGGATTTTTCCATTTCGAGCCCTGAGATGCACCGAATATTCGGTATCTATTCAGTATTCATCCATGTTACTGAATATTCATTCAGTTATGCCGAATATCAAAATGTTTGTACAAATCTAATACTTAAAAAAATTTTAAACATATTTTCAAAAATCTTACACAACTTTTACTTTTAACTGTCAACTTATAAACATATTCAGAATAATCAGAAACAGAATCATATTTAAATAAAAGAGAATCTTTTTACTTTATTTATTTACTATTTGTAAAGTATCACTTAAGAAAATTAACCATTAATGAGGATTTTCATAGGCATTTATGATCTACCAATGCAGGTTCTTGACCATTGTCTAGTAAATAATCTGTTTTTTGCTTTTTCACAAAAAGAGTGTTTCTAAACAAAATAGAAAAACGTTCAGAGTTTTGATAATAGACATCAAAAAGCACAATTTTTGTCCAAGAAATCAAAATCACAATTTTCTTATTCAGTTATAATTACAGTGTATCTCATCTCACTCGAGATCAAACATGGATTTTTGTTTGTTCCTTTAACAATAATGAAGATATCAAAACTATATTTTCAACTGATTTGCTTATGATTTCTGTGAAATATGATATGATAAGAAGTTCTGTATATTGCCACCATTCATATCTAAACAACTATGACCTAGATATTCTTTTATTCAGAATGCAGTTGACAGTAATTATACTGTGTCGCTGGTCAAAATTCAGTCAATTTCAATCATCACCTTTAATAGAAGCAAAATTAATATGAAACAAATCTCGCTAAAATACCTTCATTGTTGATAAAGCTGTGAACGAAAATTTCATTTCGGCTTGTAGTTACATACCTAGTGTTTTTGATTGATTGTATTGTAATTTTGATGGAATAAATGGATTGAAATGTTTGTTGAAAGATTTTAAGAACAGTCTGTTTGTTTACAATCTCTACAAATGATTACTAACTCCAGTTACTGATCAAGGATGCATTTAAAAACTTCCTTGCTGAATCAAAGAGAGTAGAAAAGTTATTCTTGATGAGTTGCCACCATTTCAATAGATGGTTTTAAAATTTAACATTTTAATGCCTTTAAAATGTAAAAGTATTCATTCAGCCAAATATTCGGTTCACCTGTAGGCTGAATATGCCAAACATGCCAACCAATGTAAGGAGCGAGCAAAAGAGCATTGATAAAAAATATTATTTTTTTTAACCTTTACCCTTTTTTATAGCCAGGTCCAGGCCGGGATCTGCTTGGTGTGGGAGAGGGGTCTAGTTTGTGTTTAAACAACAATTAAAGGACACTGAATTTTCACATACAGACCTTATGTCTTGGCGTCCTTATGATGTGGAAGACAAAACCAAACCCCTATTCAACTCGTCTCCATCGGGAAAGGCTACTAGTGATTAATTTTGACTTTGGCAGTTTTAGAATTAATTTGTACCAAACTCTGCCGGCTAGGTAGTCCAATGACAATGTAACCGTTGCTGGCACCAGATCCTTTGACGGGTAAAGTCTTATTGAGAATCATAGAAATTATTTATTCTTCTTTTTCTATATTGATAAATATTAATTTAAAAGTTATATTACCAAAATGCCGGAAAAGAAAAAAGTGTGAAATTATTATAGAAACAGGAGGGCACGGAAAAGAAAAGATAATGAAAAGCAAGCTCATTTTATGAAAAGGTTTATTTTTTGTAATCTTCTGCTAGTTAATGTGTGTGTCGAATCTTTTATCAATAACAAAAGTGAAAGACTAAAAAAAGTAAATTTCTCTAACTAAAAATATAGACTTAAATCAATCTATGTAATCTAACTGTTTTTTCTGTAAAGGCAGAAGATTTTTTAGAAAATGCTGTCAAAGCTGCAGTTTGGAATCGAATTTCCTAAATTTTAAAAAGAATTTACATTTAAAAAGTAATACATAAATAAATTCTGAATTTTATTTCAAGAAAAAAAAATTATACAAAAAAAGTAAATTTACATTTACAAATATATTGTTTCCCGGCTATCATATTTTTTTTTTTTTTGTTACAAAATATTATACAATATAATATATTACAAAATATTAAAGACATTTGTCAAAATTTAAAAGAAGCATAAAGATATTCGGTACTTTTCGGTTAGCCGGGTGCCAGTGTTACATATACATACATGTATGTATATATACATATATATTTATATATAGTATATATACAACATGTGTATATGTATATTTACATATATGTATGTATATAAATATGTATATATAACACTGGCGCCGGCTAACCGAAAACCACCAAATATTCTGTTCATTTTTTATTTTAAATTGATTTTTTCCCATATGTAGATATACAAGGTAGCGATGCGGCTTTTCCATCAATGATCGTCCCAGTTACGGTTGCTAGCGATGACCTGACGCTATAAGCTGGTTGCGCTGGAAAATTCAGCACCGTAGGATTTTGGAATAATTTCAGGCCATCCTGATTATTAATAAGGTCAATGGTGTACTACAGATGATGCAACATCTCGAGCCATGGGGTTGAAATTCAGCAAAAAATTTTTTGTTCTTATCACCAAAAATAGAGATTTAACATAATTTGTGACTTCATATACTTAAATGTGAAAATGTTGAATTCTAGAATTAAAATTGATTTTTGTTTATAATTTTTCACGTAAATTTAAAAAATGCAATAATTTAACTTAATAATGTAACTTAATCACCAATTAAATATTTTAAATTCTATTTAGAATGAACTTTGAATTTAAAAAAATATTTGATTTGGACATTTCTTTCTAACCTACATACATAGAAACAAGGTCAGATAATATAGACGAACATGCGAACGCCGTTTGCAGAAAATTTTCAAAGTTTGCAAACAGTTCTGATGGGGTTTTTTTTTTTTACAAATTTTTCATAAAAAAAAATTATTAAGATCCCAGGCGGAGAATCTGCAAGGCCCATTGCAGACTTGTGAGAAGGTCTGCAGATAAAAAAAGCTATCTAGAAATTATTTGCCATGTACCATGGAAGAAGCGCCGTGGCATATATATTTTTAAAACTTAAAAATATTGGAAGTGTGGGGCTTATGCCGGAACGGCAAGTACAATGCTTTTTTTTTTTTTTTTTTTGCCAGGGCCGGTAGCAGAAACAGTGCAGTACCGAAGCAGGTGCTGCAGATTATTTTACGCTTTGCAGGTTAATTTAACAGATTAAAAATAAATTTTGTGTTGAAAAGTAAATGTTAAATGTTGATCTCTTTTAAATAAAGTTTATTTGGTTGGAAATTTTAGCAAAAGTTTACGCGCTTGTTTAGCATTTCTCTGCGATTTGCAGTGACTTTTTTACATTCGAAAGGGGAATTCGGTTTTAATATCTTAGTAAACATTATCCTCTTTTCAATAAAGTCTAATTCAGAAAACTGGAGGGGGGGGGGGGGGGGGGTGAGAGCATGTAACGTAATCTGAGATATTGTAAAGAAAACTTTTTTACTTTTGCTGTTAGCGGCGATATAGGACTTAGGAGGGGCATGGCATTTTTCTGCAGAAAATTTTTAAGAAATTATTTGAGTTTGCAGACAGTTTTACATTTTATCTAAGTCTGCATAGAAAGGGAGGGGGCAAAAGCCTATCTCAAAACCTGTCATGGCCTTAAAAATTAGAATCTTACTTTTGTTGAAAACAAAGTTGTATTTACAATCTATCTCATTGGTAAAAAAATTTTAATTTATGAAAGTGGCATTTGAAAATAAGAGTTTGAGAACTTAAAGAGGAGAGTTATTGTAAATATGGTTTAAGAGACAGAAATGAAATCAACTTACTGTTTCTTCTCATTTTTTTCGGAGTAACGATCCGGGCAAAACGCCCTAGTGAACGGCCACTTTTCAATGAAATCAATGAAAAAGGCTCTATCCACCAGAGATTTTCACCAGGCCAATAATTGCTTTTAATGTATGAATATTATTTTTCAATCACGTCAGGTAACAGCAGATTTAAGCTCTCGGCCTCTTCTGTTCATCTTCAGAGAGGTGGTTCTTAAGGGAACTTCATCTTTTCTACAATACCATGAAAGCTTCAACTACTTCTTGGCTTTAGATGAACTGCAACACAATCTTCCAAAACTATGATATCCTATTAGAGAGAGATAAATTAATGATCAATTTAACACCTTGGGGATGAGCATCACATATACCTGACTCATAAATTGCTCAAAATCCTTGATTATTCCCACCAGTTATTTTTTATTGTAAATTTTGCTTTATTTAATCAGGGCATTTTCTCAATTCAATTAGGCAAAATTTTCTGTTTTGAAAAACCGGTGATAACCCAGATAGCATGAACATTAGCAGCAAGTTTGATTTTTTCTGATATTAAATTGTCGTGAGAAATTCGCAGTAAATCTTCCGCAGGATATACCATCACCCACTTACATGAGTAGTTTGTTATGAAACTGATGGCAAGACTGTCTTTAATTCACAAAAGTGACGAAAGCAAAAATCCCTCTGTTGAGAGAATAGATAATTAGCAGATACACAGAAATTTTATTCGTTTGGCACTGCTTTTATTAAACGCTATACTTATCAAATACCAAAAAAGGATTGAATTGAAATGTACAAATATTACCCTAACTTATTTATGGTGGTAAAAACAATGCATGTACCTTAACGGTGTGTATGTATCAGTAGACCTGGTCAGGTCTATGGACCCCTTCGAAGGGGTTAAACTTAACAGTTCTAAACAGTTGATGTGGCATGGAAAGATTATTACTTAGCAGTAAGTTTGCAGTATTTTTGATTACTTCTTTGCTGTTATTTTGCACGATAAGTTAGCTGCAAGTTCAAAGTGTGGTGACTTTGGCGTTTGCATTAACTTGCTGCAGTTGTGTTATGAAATTTCAGTCTTGTCATGCTGAGCTTGCTGCAACTTTGCAAGTTTTCAAAGCAAGACTTCTGCAAACTAAAAAGGCTATGTGGGAAAAGATTAAAAATTCTGTAAAAGACATTCATCGCAAACGGGTTAAATATACAATAGTTATGTCAAACCCTTACCATAGAATGGTATACAAACACTGTATCGCATAGTTATAATAAGTCTACTAGATGAATTACTTACCCATAGTCAGGCAACATTACAATTTTTTTTGCATTACTGTAACTAAAATTCAGCCTCCTATAAACATTTAAAAGTTAATCAAAAATTGGGAGTAAAAAAAAAAAAATCTGTCTATTATATGAAAGTCATCTCACTATACATTCAGGCTGTAACTTCTTAGAAATGCTACATAAAAATCAAATACAAATAAACGCACGTATTGTTGAAATAATAAGAATACACATGCATTTTTTCCCACGTTTCATATTGCTCATGCATCAGCTTGGATTACGCATATAAAATTTGACCACTCATAAAAGTAAAAAACACTGACGATATGCAATAGCATTTATCAGGGACAAATTCAAGAAGAAGGGAGCTGAGAGGCTACAGTAGCCGTACCTCCCTCCCCCTCAAAATCTGTATTTTTTACATAATTGTGTACACAAGATCATTTCCCAGCTCTCCACTTTCTCGGAACAAAATCCTAGATACCCTACTGACATTTTTGTGTATTAGAATTCTGAAGCATGGAGAGGATTGCGACCCCTCCCTTAATCTCTGAGAAAAGTATGAAGTTTTTTAAAAAGCACTGCGAGATGGAAATAATATAAAAAGCTGTTAATGATTGTGATTAAACTGATTATTGCAATTTCATCCACCTCATTTTTAACCGTTTATTCCCTAACACTGCTTACCATATCCACTGAAAACATTCAGTTTTGTAAGTTATTGATATTTAACAACAATAAAAGAGTTCAACTCAAGCACATAACTTATATTTTGGTGTGGGGGTTAGCTTTCAGTTACGACGATTTTCTTTTAAATAAAAGTACATGAATACTTATTTTCACAGATGTGCTTTTGATATCTGTAAAATTAGGTAAGTCTTTTATTTTCAAAGAACCAACTTTTTTTGAAAAAGTTATGCACTTTTCATTCCTCCTCCAACCTAAAACAATCTTGTGTATGTCGTTGATCCGAAGATATATCCTACCTCTAATATATGTTAATATTACTCTACATATGACTACAAATTTTTTAATCATAATATTAAATTCGTAAAATTACACTGAGCAAAAGCAGTAGAAGTAACAGGATCATATCTAACACGAAAAATTTTTTAATATTGACATAAACAAAAAAAAAATTATACGAGATACCAAATAAAAGCTAGTCTGAAAGAAAATGAAACAGAAAAAAATATACAAAACACTTACTTAGTATATGTTTCTCCGTTTATATTTATTTTTCTATACGCTAGACGATAACAACAATACACGTTTTGCAAAATATGACACTTCACACTTCGGCATTTTCTTAAAAAAAAGTTGTACAGAAGCACTTGACAATCGCATAATGTGCGAAAAAGAAGCCAATATGGTAAGCCTGAATTCACTCAAAAGATGCCAAGAATATGTGCAGTCGAGTGCGCAGTTGGCAGAATTTGTGTTCTACCTTTTTTACGTCATATCAAAATGCCCTATTGGCATAATCGAACTCGTTCAAGCGAATATCGCCAAATTTTGGAATAGGAAATGCAAAGATTTGCCATAATTTGAGCAAATGTATCTGTCTAGGCACCGTCTGAGCATCATATGTCACCTCTCACATATCTAGGCTCCCTATTACTATAGACAGCTTGCATTGACGTCACGTTGCTATTAGCAATGACTGATGTTCTAATCTGGTGTTGCATCTGGAGCCCACACGGAACGTCAGAACTCTCCGTTTACCGTTAAAACCACGTGTTGCCTTTCTGTTTAAATTAGATTTTTCTTTTGTTTATTATTATAGTGCTAATAAGTCAAATGGAGAACACCACATTCGCCTTATATTTGGGCGCCATATGAAGCGATGCCAGTTTCTTCTGAACATGTGACGTCATGTGCAAGCCGTCTATTTATGGTGCGTCATATCAACGTCCCCTAAATATTTGAGAAAGCCTTGACACGCGTCATAAAAACGTCACACAAAGCAGGCAAAACAAACAAGAAAGATCATTCGTTACCTCGTGGATATCCACCAGCTAATGAATGATCTTTTTTCTTTGTTTTGCCTGCTTTGTGTGACGTTTGTCAAGGCTTTCTCAAATATCTAGGGGGCATAGACCCGGCGGGTACACCGGTACAGACATGAGGCACAAAGCGTGAATCCGGAAACAGCTAGTTCTGTTTCTTTCCTGTTAACTGTTAACAGAAGAGAAATAAATTCGAATTTCAAAATTTGTATCCTGTCTCATGCAATGTGCCGCGATTCTCCCTGACGCCCAAATGCTTGTTTACAGAAAAATATGTTGCCAATTTTTCTTTTCACAATACATCAACGAGGATGTGTCTATGCACTCAAAAAGGAACTCTTCGCACGTTTTCGTGCTCGCTTAGCGATATCTTTTTTCAATCCACTGTTGAAGGGCAAGTCCTCATCTCTATAGACTTTCAATATCAGGATACTTTTAATAAAACTAAAGAGTTGAATGAGCCAGGATGAAGTTTTTACATACAGCCCAAAAACGAATCGCAAATTGATTCTCAATCTCTCAAGAAACGATCTGAAATTCAGTCTAGAGTGCCTCTGTACGAGAATGGCGACGTAGGATAATCAGATCATGTTTAGACAGATGCATTTGTGTTTTGTTGCTGTTTGTGACGGCCGAATATTTACATGAGAAATATAAGCCTTAGATGCGCTGTGTTCTCCGGAGCTCTCAGGTCTTTCTAAAAGGAACCTAACCCGTATTTACGCAAGGTTTCCAAAGATTTGAAGAAAACTACGAAATACTCCAAACGTTTAGGTCAACGGGCGCGATTGGATTCGACCCAGCACCTCTCCTTCTCGTCAGCTTTGACAGTAGAACCTCTCAGCCACCAGACGCGTTTGTCCAAACTATGTCAAACCCAAACCTACATTCCAGAACTTGGCTATACTCACCTGGGCAAATTTGATTATTCGAGTGAGACTAGGGCTCCTCGAGATGAGATTGCCGGCATGTGGAAGAGAAAATTCGATTAGTTCCCATCGATTCTTGACTAAAGCGAATTCCACTAACGTCAAGCTGATGTTTCCTAACTATCTTAGTTACGATCGTATTATCGAATATCGAACTTGCCCAGATGAGTATCGCGAAGTTTGGAATGAAGGTTCGTCATAATTTGGACAATAAGGCGCGCCACACACCAGAGAGACATGCGACAATAATCATGAGACATGAGGCAAATTCTGCTGTTCAAACCGGTTTTTTCTTTGTTAACAGGGTGCAATTGTCGCATGCCTCACTCTTTTCTGCCGCATGTTTCCCTGGTGTGTGGTGCACCTAACGTCTAAGCACAGTATGAGCATGTATCCTGTACGTATGCTGCATAGTGTTTCTTTTGTGGTGTAACGGAGCAACGTAGATAGGAACCAATGAAATATTTGGAAAACTGTCGCAGGAGGAGCCAGCCTTGTTCGTCGTTTTGCGGCAATTATTGTCTCTTCAAATTGTCCAGTGTAATTAGAAACTTACGGGTTGCTTGGGATATCCGAAGATCGTACCCGAATCATGCACGCTGATATCCTTTTCGTCCAACGCGTTGTTGTAGGAATGAACAGGCCTTCAAAGGTTTTGGGGTACAGCGAGGAATACTGCATAGCTACGAGTAGCGCCACAGGTCCTTGACTGGCAAGAAGCGAATCAAGGACCAATGGCGCGACCAGAGGTGATCTAATCGCCGTCATATGAACAGAGCCTAAATCTACAAATACGGTGCCAATTAAAATTTTATTCATCGACAGGAATTTGGGCAGAAATTTGACGATCCTATAACCATACAATTATCAAACAGTGCATGTGGGCACGATTTTTGTTCTAAAATCGCCGTAGTTCTCAGGGCCTGACTAGCAAGTTTCTGAGCTCAGGGTACTTTCAAATTTCGTGTCCCTTGATTGGTTGATTTACTGATACTAGTTTTTTTTTTTACATATTAGATATTACACACTTTTCCGAAAAGTGTAAAGTAAAAAAATTAAGTATTCCGGAAAATTTAAAAATAGTTCCAATAAATTATTTTTTCTATTATTTATTGAAATGTGCTTTTAACCATTCAGATATATTTTTGCCATTTCATCGTATTAATATCTCAAATATCCTATTTTTTCACAATATGACTTTTAATAGAAATTTAGATGATATTATGAAAAATTTTGTGCCCCTCAAAAATTTCGTGTCCGTGCGCCTGAAGTTCTTCAATCACAGCTGATTGTATTGAAGATGCTTGATTATTCCATAGCATCTTGTCAGAATTGCTTGTCATCATCATGCTTAGATAGTATTCGTTAAAATAAGTCACGTATAGTTTGGAAACATTGCTGATGCTTGTCGACTGCTGATGTAAGTTTAAAACCTTGTAGAGTCTAGTTTTAAGAGCTTATCTCAAAAGTGAAAGTTCATTCAAAACAAATCGATAGGCATTTTGTTTGCAAATCGGATTTCGTCGATGTTGATACAGGCTGACAAATTGATGATTTTGATTCGGTGGATACAAACTGAAAGATTGCATTCCAGGTCCGGCGCAACATCGCGTGGGGCTTTGGCAAAGCAGTTAGTATTACTCAATGTATACTGAGATAGTAGACTAATAATTTTTTTAATTATGTGTATCATACGTAATATAGATAATACAAAAAATATTGTTTTAATTCACACTCCCAGGATCATCAAATCTATACAGCCCTGACAATTATGTCAATTTCGTCTGTAAGAAATAAAGTTAATAGTCATTTTTTTCTTGCGAAGAAAGATTTAAAAACAAATCTAGAACAAAAAAAAATATTATTTTATGCGGAGGAAACGTTCTTTTGAATTATATATAAAGAGTCGGAACCCTGGTTTACCCGATGGTTAAGGCGGCCCTGTTGCGATCAAGTGCTTGAAGCTGTTACATTGAAACCAACAAGATATATGTCTTTGGTTGAAACTAACCGTGACGTGAAGTAAGTAGTCACTTTTGTTGGCTCCATTGGACGCACCCTGATAAAAACACTCTACCAGCAACACCGTAAATTAATGCAGATGACAGCCAATGTTGTCACAAAAATAGTACTTTCTCTTATATCCACCTCATAGCACGTAGGTATAGTACCTTGTACAAAACCCATACAGTAAAGAGAAATAATAGAGATGCAGTATGACGTAAAAACGGTTTGCAATATGATGCCGGTTATCGCTCAAATTCAAATGCCCTCATTTGGCCCAAATAAAACAAGCACGTGGAATAAGGGCCGAATTCTTTGACGTCACCTGTACATTTCTCTAAATAAAAGTGAGCTGTTTATGTTTAAGTTTAATCCTTTAAACAAAAAAGAAGAATGGTAACAGCGATTTTTGGGCAATAACAAACGTCCAACAAAAGAATTTTGTTCCTTTCGAACTTACGCTTCTGATACTGATGCTAAAATACATATGATAAAATAATCAAATAATTCTTACTTGTGAAATGATATATTAGTCATTTTAAACCCAAATTTTAATCATACCTAATTCTTACTTGTGAAATGATATATTAGTCATTTTAAAATTAAATTTTAATCATATCTATAGCTATAGTCAACACGCGAATAAGGAATAACAATTCCTAATGGTAAAAGCAAAAGCAAAGAAATGTAGGTTTGAATTGACAGACGCGTCAAAGCAAGTTGTTGTGTGTTGGGCTGGATGTAATGAATATGAATTTTAGAGCTGCATTTCCGGCGTCACCTCCAGACACCACACCTCAACACTATCCTTTCTCTTTACTCTGTGGCTTATAAGGAAAGGGCACGTTTACAAACACTTCCGTCAATCAATCTACCACTACATTTTTATCATAGCGATGATTGCAGGAATGGCGACGTAGGCCAATCATATCATAGATCTGTTAAATACCAATCAAATTCCCGGAGGTCATGTGTATAGTAGGCGTAATAATGAATGAACAGGTTTTCCTTGCTGACCAACAGTAATTCGACCAACAGTGACGTCAGCTGCCCTTTCCTTATACCTAACCACTCTTGCTAAGTAACGTGCTTCTATATGAGTGGCGACATATGATGTTAAGATTTTGTTTAGACATGCGCGTTTGTCCAAACAAATGGACTTTACCCACAAAGGGCAATAGCCACGCCTCTGCGGGGGAAAAACCTCCGAAAAAGTCTATTTATTGGACGAAGGGCGAGCAGTGTTAAAAGGTTCTTCACGCCTCAGGCTAATGAGAAAGACAGACTACCGCGGTGCATTCCACGTACCTTTTTTTACAGACCGCTGGAGTCACGTGTTGCTCGAATGCACCAATGAAGGTGTGCGAAAAGAGCATCACGTCACTGTAGCGGTCTGTAAAAAAAGACACGTGGGATGCACCACGTTAGCCTGGACTTTACCCATGTGACGTCAGCCGCGGGTAGATAAAAGACTGTTTATTGGACGAAGGGAGAGCAGTGTTAAAATATTCTTCACGCCTATGGACTTTACCCGCGAAAGGCAACAGCCACGCCTCTGGGGGGAAAACCCTTGCGAAAAAGACCCGGTAGATACCCTCCAAAAAGAACTGTTTATTAGGGTGGACCGAAAAATTTTTTTTTTTATTTTCGATGATGGGTAGTGCGGAAAAGTGGCCACTAGTGGCACCAAGTTCACACAAAAAATTTGAAATTTTTAGGACAATTCCTATATTTGCCGCTTTTGGCTTGAAGTTTTGCTAAAAGGCTGATTTTTGAACTTTATTAGAAAAATTTTTTTAAATGTTAAATTAAACTTATTTTAATCGTATTTACTTGAAAAGGCATATTTTATGTTCCAAATGTATAAATAAGCTCTGATAATGTATTATTTAATTGCTATGTGTATTTTAAATAAGACGATTTTTATAGCCTTTTTGCGTTTAAGTGAGCAAAAGTTGCATGTATTGTTTGAATCTTTCAACGGTTTCTCTCTTTTGTCTTGTTTATGTCCCTTCGTCTTCTTTATTTTTTTCGATGCTTTAAAGGTCATATATTTGGGTGACGGACAGCAGAATCCCTCAGAAACAGATCTGGAAGGAGAGAAAGGGGTGAGGCGAGAACTTAAGCGAACGCAGTGACTCATTGCGATGTTGGGGGAGTGAAGGAGGAAATACAAGAGAGGAGAAAGTGAATTAAGGGATGCTTATTATTTTCAGTGTTCCGTTTCCCTGAGACATGGCGGACGCTGTGTGAGACAGGAATATGCGTTTAGGAGTGTTTGACTTTGAAGGGTCTGGTTCAAATTCAGATTCAGTCGAACTGCTTGCTTGAAAGCTCCCACTACTTGAATCTTCCAACAATATAACTGTCTTCCATCTGGATCTAACTCCACTCGTTGAAGGCTTTGTCGCAGAACCACTATTAATCATTGAAATTGTATCCCTCTCCATTTTCCGCGATATTTTCTTTGCAAGAGTTTTGCTTGTTTTTAAATCAATATTTCCGATAAACATTTTTCGAACAGTTCTTTGATCCTTCAAGAAGTTCACCTCCCGATGTGGAACTTTACGTCTGATGTCGCAGCTAAATTGTTCAAGCCTCTGCACTTACAAGCTGCAATGTCAAAGAGAGAGGTTTCCGCATTTCGTACGAAATCTTCGCAGATCGCCTTGTCTTTAACGCCCGTATGATTACAAGATTTCTCCAATGATCTACGCTCATTGTAATAGTTTTTAATCTCTCCGTTAATTGTTCGTTGGGAAACCACTGGTATGGAAGATTTTATCCAGATTCGGAAACTTTTTCACCTGCCAGTTTAATAATATCATCCACTGGTTGAAGATAAATATCTCGATTTTCTTCTATATCGTTTCGCAACCAATAGTAGTGGCGCATGATGTCAGCAATAGTTGGCAATTGCAAGTCTTTCAATTTGCATGGTGCCCCAAAATGGCTACTTTTCACACTATCACATGTCTTTACATGATCATGAACTTTCGCATTTCCAAACTCGTCGTAATAAAACGCACAAAACACGGTAAAGTCACGTTAAACGATCCAAAAAGCAATGCATTGCACGAGAAAGAGGTTTTACTTTTACACTGAACAAATGTCACAGGGAAACCGAGCACTGAAAAATAATAAACATCCCTTATCGCACTTTCTCCCCTCTTGTATTTCCTCCTTCACTCCCCCAATATCGGGATGAGTCACTGCGTTCGCTTAAGTTCTCGCCTCACCCCCTTCTCTCCCTCCAGATCTGTTTCTGGGGGATTCTGCTGTCCGTCACCCAAATATATGACCCTTAAAGCATCGAAAAAAAAATAAGGAAGACCAAGGGACATAAACAAGACAAAGGAGAGAAACTGTTGAAAGATTCAAACAATACATGCAACTTTTGCTCACTTAAACACGAAAAGGCTATAAAAATCGTCTAATTTAAAATACAGATAGCAATTAAATAATACATTATCAGAGCATATTTATACATTTGGAACATTAAATATGCCTTTTCAAGTAAATACGATTAAAATAAGCTTAATTTAACATTTTTTAAATTTTTGCTAAAAAAGTTAAAAAAATCAGCATTTTAGCAAAACTTCAAGCCAAAAGCGGCAAATATAGGAATTGTCCTAAAAATCTCAAATTTTTTGTGTGAACTTGGTGCCACTAGTGGCCACTTTTCCGCACTACCCATCATCGAAAATCAAAAAAAAGTTTTTTTCGGCCCACCCTACTGTTTATTGGACGAAGGGGGAGCAGTTTTAAAATGTTCTTCACACCTATTGGTGTTTTTCTTCCTCTTACCCGCGGCTGACATCACATGGGTAAAGTCGAGGCTAACGAAAAAGACAGGCTACCGCGGTGGGTCTGATTCTTCTTATTTTACGGACCGCTGGAGTCACGTGATGCTATTTTCGCACACCTTCATTGGTGCATTCGAGCATCACATGACTCCAGCGGTCTGTAAAAAAGAAGAATCGGACCCACCGCGGTAGCCTGTCTTTCTCGTTAGCCTCGGGTGAAGTCCATAGATATGAAGAACATTTTAACACTGCTTCTCCTTCGTCCAACGGTCTTTTTCGGTGGGTACCTATAGTCGCAGAGGTGTGGCTGTTACCATTCGTGGGTAAAGTCCATTATGCCTTGTATAGGAAATGACAATTATGGCACGATTCAGCTCTATACGGTATGGTCCAGAGGCAATCTTTAGTAGTATTGGTAGGCGTATTTTATTTCAGAACTTGGCAATACTCGCCTGCATGAGTTCGATTATATGATTGAAACTTCACAAGCGTTAGCTTGGCGATTTGTTTTTGTCCACAATCGACTAAGGAATCAAATACATAGAATAATGAAGATACATAGACCGGCAATTTCCATTCAAAAGCATGCGAAATCATGACAGCCATCTGATTTGTAAATTGAAACATCTGAAATTCAAGGTTTGTACGTCAGCTGTGAGTTATTTACCATTAAGTGCTATGGCTGGAATGAGCTTTAAAAATTAATTTTTATGAATATATATCAAGTTTATGCCATATTTTTTTACATGAAGCTATTTTTTATAGCTAAATATGCGTTATAAATATTGAATTTCCAGAAATAAAGTTAAATAATAATAAAAGTATTTTTTTTTAAAGCCTAAATGAAATAGGGTAGACTAATACTTAATGAACCGCAATAATCAAATATGCTGATAAAAGCATTTTCTTTGGTAAATTAAAATATAAAACATATATACTGACGTACAACAGCTGTGATAAAAAATCCTCAGTTAAACTGACAGTTTGCCGGTCTTTGTATCTTAAAAGTCTCTGACTATACAGTCCAAGAGCCGGCAGCACAAAAACCTATGTTATCAAGCACAAGAAAAAAACCTTTATTTTATGGGAGAGTATAAGTAGGGAAATCTAATGATCCATGTCTGTTGGAAGTGAAGTGGTGCATAAGCCACAAATTAATACCACCAGTGGCTGACTCGTAGGTTTACCATTGTGTTTTCCTGCTCCCAGTCCTCCATGTTTTCATATCTTTGTTTGTAGGACAAACACAATGATAAACCTACGAGTCAACCACTAGTGGTATTAATTTTTAGCTTATGCACCACTTCACTTCCGGCTGACATGGATCAGATTCCCCTACTTCTACTCTTCAATAAAATGAAGGATTTTTTTTCTTGTGCTTGATAACATAGGTTTTTGTGCTGTCGGCTCTTGGACTAATACCTCGTATCTCACTATTTTCTTATTGCGGCAGCCTACTGCTAGGTGTCTCTATATAAAATGCCACATACAATAAAATTGATTTGGTTGAGGTGATTTTGGACAAAAACGCATGCATACAAAGTGGTGGTATGACAAAAGGAAGAGGTAACTCTTAAACTCTGATTTCTTTTTTAAACTCACTTGTGGACAACCTTTTAAATGCGACTAAAAGATTAAGCTTTCAAATATTTTATGAATTACTCTTTTAAATAAAATTACTTCGCTTTTCGAAAGTTTAGAACTCGCTTTTATGTAAATATGGCATAAATATATAGTAGAAGGAGAGTTAATGAAGTGTTATTACACATTCAACATTTACTTAGCTGGCAGACGCGAAATGCTAGGTTCGAACTCAATCACGCCCGTAAGCCTAATCGTTCGGAGTTTTTCGTGGTTTTCTTCGAACCTTGGATTTTCATGCGCAAATACGGGCTAGGTACTCTCAGAAAGACCCCCCCCCACGGAGGTCATTCCCCCTCGGCGCCAATATCCCTCGTGCCGTCATAAATAACACCAACAACATTTACTTCGAGTTCCATTACTTTTGATTTATTCTGTTGAACTGTTTCAGATAACAGACTAGATGTCTTTAAAGGTTATCAGAGTGAATTGTGTTCACTGGATTTGTCCATTATAGCTGAGTTGGTAGAGCGTTGTCGGTTTAAGACAAGTCCTGGGTTCAAATCCCAGTCAGGACACTTTTCCCCTCAGTAGGAAAATTACTACTCCTATGAATTATTTACAAACTTGAATAATTGTGTTGAATTAATGATGTATATATAATTACTTATTCAATGCATACTTGGACTTCCATTACTTGCATTTATTCAAAAGGTTTGTAGTCATTTGTTGCCGATACGACAATTATTATTTAAATTTTAGTCCACCACACGTAAAGATGCAAGATATGTTTCCACCACTGTTATAGGTAAGTGATACCGAACACGATGTGAGAAGGTTGGGAATTAGTAACTAAGATACTTCAAATAATACTGAATGAAAAATTTATTTACATTTACAACAAAACACTAATTTCATTTATAGACATGGATATAGTAAATCTTGCCAAATGTTAAATTACACATTAAGATATTATCTACATACTAGGTCATATCATTAAAAGTATATACTCTTCTCATCTCTATTGACTGTACTCAACTAGGCTTATTCAGTCCGATAACTGCACAGGTCTATCCAGAACTCTCATACTTTTCACTAGAAAAATACTCTATGTGTCTATGCCCACAGCACAAGTAGTTAATTTCTCCAAACCATGCGTTTCACCTCTAACCCAAAGATGAAAATAAGGAATTTTGCTTAGTGGCCACTGGCCGGTAGGCTGATTTTTTTTAGTAGCCAGCTACTGAGAATAATTTCTTTAGTAGTCAGTAAAGTACATTTATGTCACTGAATATTTATTTGAAAATATATGAGTTTAGAGTAAATAAGTAATTTATGTAATAACTAAAAATATTTTAATTCATATTGTTTTGAATAAATTTGAGATACTAATTTCCAATCTATTTTAAATTAAGTTAACAGCAAAGTTATATGCAACATGCTTATATAGCTAACTACATACGTACCACTATGCTTAGGTACTTTTCAAAATTAAAAAAAAAATCTGAAATTTACAGCAAATTTTCTGAAATGTAAAGGGGGGGGGGGGTCCCTCCTGGTACTAATTATGTGTTTTTTTCATGATACTTTAACGAAATTTCGCGTTTTCCGCGATCTATAGGCGATGCTTGTGTTTCTGAAGCGATCCTTTGTAAAATGTGCGTTTTTTCGCGATCTTTTGACAAAATTCGCACTTTTTTCGTGATTCTTTGATGAAATTTGCATTCGTTTTTACGATTCTTTGACGAAATTCTCTTTTTTTACGCGATTCTTTGACAAAATTAGCGTTTATTTCACCATATTCACGTTTTTCTGCGATCTATTGACGAAATTCGCGTTTTTCTGCGATCCATTGAAAGTATTTGCATTTTTTCTGCGATCCATTGACGATATTTTGCGTTTTTTCCGCCATCCATTGACGATATTTGCGATTCTTTGACGATATTTGCGTTTTTTTCGCGATTCTTTGACGATATTTCGGTTTTTTAGCCATCCTTTGACGAAATTCAGGTTTTTCTGCGATGCTTTGACGAAATGTGCGGGTTTTTTTGCGCGCTTTTGACAAAATTCGCCTTTTTTTTCGCGATTTATTGACGATATTTGCGTTTTTTCTGCGATCCATTCACGATATCTGCGTTTTTTTCGCGATCATTTGACGAAATTTGGGTTTCTTAGCTATCTTTTGACGAAATTCGGGTTTTTCTGCGATTCTTTGACGAAATGTGCGTTCTTTTTCGCGATTCTTTGACGAAATGTGCGTTTTTTTTCGCGATCTTTTGACAAAAGTCTCGTTTTTTTCACGATTCTTTGACGAAATTCGCTTTTTTTCGCGATCTATTGACAATATTTGGGGGTTTTCGTGATTCTTCGACGAAATTTGCGTTTTTTTACGATCTATTGACGATATCTGCGTTTTTCCGCGATCTGACGAAATTTGGGTTTCTTAGCGATTTTTTTCATGATTCTTTGACGAAATTAGCCTTTTTTCGCGACTTATTGACGATATTTGGGATTTTTCGCGATCCTTCGACGAAATTTACGTTTTTTCGTCATCCTTTGACGAAACGTGCGTTTTTTCGTGATCTTTTGACAAAATTCGCAGGGTTTTTTCCGCAAATCTGTGACGAAATCCCTTTGAAAAATCCTGAATTTGGCCGGTACTTTCCATATTTTAATCGCCAGTTATTCACGTTTAGTCGCCGAGTGGGGACTGCTTATTTTCATCTTTACGAAAACCGAATTCCCTTACTGGTACTTCTGTTGGGCTTCAGGGTTTCCACCTGCAAAATCAAGGGCAACCCACGCAGTGTCATAAATAAACCAGAGGGAATAGATTAGAGTCATGAACGTTAATGGCTAGAGTATATACTATAGCTTTATTTGAGAAACAGATGATATATGGAGCACTTAAGGTATACAGCATATAACCTCCACTACATCCCTTAACCAACATGTCCCTTTAGACCCCGCTTCTTCACTGACCGGCCATTACAGGAGGTTGTCTTTTGTTCATCATCCTTGCTTGTCACTATCTGGCTCCCTATTGTTATCCACATTCCGATATAGAAAGAAACCTCTTCTAGTATTTCTTTTTATACAATACAGATATGAATACAGTGGTACTCTTAATCACATAAATGTGAAAAACTGTCCATAACTGAAGTACGTAGATAATGATATACAGAATAAATAGAATAATAAAGAAAGTAAAATTAATTAAAAGTAATTCTCATTAGGCATTTGTCTCATTAAAGTCAGAGACCTGACAAGGGTGTCTGAGTAAATTGTGTTCACTGGATTTGTCCAGGATAGATGAGTTGGTAGAGTGCTGTCAGCTTAATACAAGGTCTTGGGTTCAAATTCTGAGCTGGACACTTTTTTTCCCTCAGTTGGAAAAACTCCCATGATTTTGTCACCAATTAGAGTAATTGTATTGCATTAATGAAGTGTAATTATATATCCAACGTTTACTTGGGCATACATAATTTGCAATTTATTCTGTTGAACTGTTTCAGATAACAGGCCAGATATCATCATGAAAAAGTTGTCCGAGCAAACTGCGTCTCCTGGATTTGTCCAGGGTAGCTCAGTCAGTAGAGCATTGGCAGCTGCTAAGGTCTATGGTTCAAATCGCAGTCTAGACACTTTTTCAGTCAGTTGAACTTCTACAGTTTATTTACAAATTAGAATAATTGCGTTGAATTAATGAAGTTTACTTACATAAACTTCCGTTACTAACAGGGCTTAATTTGCGCTGGAGCCCAGCTCCGGTACTTCTCTGTTTTAGTAAATATTTGAATATTGGTTGGAATTCACCGGAGCTCATAAATACAGTCAACTCTGTGAAATCCGCAAACTTAGGTACCAAGGGTTTTGTGGATTATAGATCATCCCTTTGTTTACATTTTATTTTTTAAAGTCTTGAGTATAAAATAGGAACAACTGTACAATTACAATGGAAAAGAAAAACATGATGCAACACTGGTTTAAAATATTCAATAACTAAGTTAATTTTAAAAAAATTATATACAATACAAATGTTACTGATTATTCGTTATTTTAAAAATTGACACAGTACAACGGAAGTTTCAGATTTGGTTTGTTGTCAATAATTTTTTTCTGTAGTGTATGAACACTTATTACTTCTTGCTGTGAGATAAAACTTTGTTACTCAAGGAAATTTATATTTATATCGAATTTATATTTAAATATTTATTCATTGGAAAATTGATAACTGGAAAAAAATATATACCAATTCAACTTTATGAGTTTAAGTCTTAAATGACAATTTTCATTGTTTACATTCAAACGTGTAGTGCAGATAATGGACGTTTGCGGATTTCACAGTTGACTGTACAGGGCTCCGGAGCCCAGTGCAATAGCGCTTCCAAAAAACCGAATTTGCAAATTTATGTCGACGACGTCACTCAAGAGACTGAACAATGAATTTGCTTTCAGTTCGATTTACTTTTGTAACAGTAGGATAATTTTTAATTGGTTATTTTTAATAATTTTTTATGTTTAATGATAATGTTTTTTTTATTTTTAATTAGGGGGGGGGGGGGGACGGCACAGTCGTTAGTAACGGTACCGCAGAATATTAGGGCTCCGGTACCTTTTTGTTAGAAATTAAGCCCTGATTACTAATGATTCTCTGTTGCAGATAATAAACCAGATGTCATTATCAAAAGGTTGTCTGAGTGAATTGTATTCGCTAGATTTGTCCAAAATAGCTCAGTTGGTAAAACATTGGCAGCTTAAGGGAACTCTTAAGTTATATGAAGACACTCACAAACTAATGTTAAGTCTATGGTACGGTTCTTTTCAAATTTCTTATTTGAATACATTTTTTTGCATAGGATAGATAAGGTCGACTTCTAATAGGACCATTTTTTACTTTTTCGATTTTGGTTGCAGATTTTTTAAAATGTACTTTCACTCTGGGAACTGGTTTCAAAGGGAAAGTACCTTTATTTTAAAAAGATCTGCAACCAAAGTTGAAAAAGTTAAAGGCTCTATTAACGATGACCAACTTAGCTATCGCATGCAAAAATAATCATTTAAAAATATTGAAATTCAAACGAGTAATTTGAAGATGATCTTAACCTTTTTTTTTTTACAAATATAAATTGAAAAATCTTAATTTCCATACGAATAGCTATTTACTTATTTCCCATTCTGACAATTTGGACATTAAAAAGTTTCTTTGAATCAACTGTAGCTCCTTGCACTATGTGATTTAAAATATCTGTTGCAAGATGGAAGGGATTAATTATAGTTTTTTTTTTCAATAATAAAGATAGTTGAAATAGTTACATGGACAATATATTATGGTGTTAAGTTTTCCATATACTACTAAATCAATCCAATGTTCACTTGATTGAAAGAATTGAATTTGTTCTACAACTGGTTTAAAAATAGAATTTTTTTTTTTCCAATACAAATCCAAAACATTTTGCTTTAGCTGCTAAGCTTCTTTACTAACTGTCATAATTTGACAGTTCTCTTGGATAATAGATTGTCATCAAAGTGTATTTTTAATATTGCTTTCTAAAGTGTTTAATACATGTTATTGGTTCTTTTGTGCATGTTAATGTATCACAACACATTTCTCATTATGACTGGATGCTGGTATAGTCTTACTTTTTCATCCACTATTGGAACATGAACACCATTGACCGGAAGGCAGCTGCACAAACTATCACCTAATAGAGTTGATGGCTGAAATTCCAGGATTACCTAAAACTCCATTTGGATATTGAAATGCAACTGGCCTGCAAAGTCATATCTTGGATGACTGGTAGGTTTACCAATGTGTTTTTCTGCTCCCAGTCCTCCATGTTTTCATGCCTTTCAGTGCAGGAAAACACAATGATAAACCTGCCGATCAACCACTAAGCATCTTCACCACTTGGCAGATCAGATGCATTTTAATATGCTACTCGAGTTCTGTCTAATTCTAGAATTTCAGCTGTGAACTCGATGAGGTGATGGTCTGTGTAGCTGCTTCCCGGTCTACTACCATTTTTTTTCCTCAAGTAAATCCCTGTTTCCCCTTATAAAGGGCTACAATTAACATGATGCACATCCTACTTGAATCGTACATTACCACTATGAGATTAGAAAGAAAACTTTCTCCTGCTCTTGTATTTAAAGTGTGTATTTATTTGGTATTATGAGACAAAATTATAGCCCCCTTTTTATGCACTAAAAACAAACTTTAAAATCACTTGGGTGTTAAATGTTTAAAAGAAAATGCAAATAACTTCTCAATTTAGTTTTCTTGGTAATTTCAAGGAATCATTTTTCATTTTGAATTCAACTGAATATTGCATACAAATTGTTACTTTGCTTGATGGTCCTCAGTACAACAATTACATTTGTTTTAAAAATAATAATTCTAAATTTACTAGCATTATCAGAACATAGTAAATAGAAAAGGTTTGCACGGCTACACAATCGAACAACATGTAGGCATTTTTCTCTAACTAAACTCAAAGCTGCGATCCTATTTGAAACATTATATCCTATGATTTCCATTTTCCAGATTATGATATTTTACAACAAAATATGAAAATACCCAAGTTTTGGATATTTATCCCTGGATTCAGTTAATAACTGGGTATATAACCAAAAAATAAATACTTATGCACTTGGTATTTATCTTTCTCCACATCACTAGACACAACGCATTCAAACGACTAAAACTTCACTATAATTCATGTAAGTGTGCATTTTTTTTAATAAAAAAAACATAAGCAAGGGGATTTATTTGTTAAAACCCTCTACCCCCCCCCCCAACCCAAAAAGGGTAATATAAATAGAAGCTCTTGGACACATTAAAATGGCTATAACTTTAGCTCTAATTATTGAAGGGTGCCCAAATTTTATGCAAACATACATAATTATAATAAGAGGTAACTTTTCCATTTTTTTGTTATTGAAGCTGTCTAGATTTTAGCATAAATAAAATATAAGGCATGTCAAATTAAAAATAATACTGTCATGAAAAAAAAAAAAAAAACCCTCCTCGGTTAAAAGCTTTTAGCATTAAATAAAATTTAAAATAAATAATACTTGAAGAGATGATGTCATTTAAGCCTATGATCTGATTTATATTTAGTAATTTAATCAATATTTATTACTTATTTATGTACTAGGGTATTCTTTCTATAGATAAATTATCAAACACAGAAGATATAAATTTAGTTTTTGAAAAAGTTGATATGATTTTAAAAAAGTATTTTGATTTGAATGGGAAGTGCTTAGGCCCCAAAAGCCCTTGCATTTTCCTACTTCCTGATAAAAATTTTGTTGATATGAGACAGAATACAGATAAGTGTTAATACTCCCAGTTTACATCATGCCAAGTGGAAATGTCATGTTATAGTATTGACTGGCATATTTGATATAACAATGCAATCAAAACTATAATGAATGCTTGCAATGCAGCAAAATATTAAAATAATTAAAGTAATAAACTAAAATGATAAAAAATAATTTAAAAAGCATATTAAAAGTTACTAGTAAGTAAATAATGTATAACTAAATATAACGAGATACATTTTTCTTGAATTATTCAGTGAAACTTTCCTCACAAAGGTACCATATTCACATCAAAATCATAAAGAAAGGAAGTTTTATTTCAGGTTTAGAAAGTCTTAACCGTTTTGAGACGGCATCCCTTAAACAAATTTTATTTGAATAGCACCACTTTTTTTTAAAACAGTTCCCTTTACTTGTAAAATACCAGAAAATACTTAAAAATGATAAATAATACATTTATTTATTAATGGTGCCAAAAACAAATTCTGCATGCATCCTTTGATGATGCATATATGCACCACCCGTCCCGAAAGGGTTAAAAAAAAAAAAAAAAAACTGATTAATACATAAATATATTCTGGTAAAAAGATTGTGATTAGCAGTGATATCAGCTTGATTTTTTCCAAAATTTATACTTCCTTAATTAAAAACCACTAGTTCAGTCATATTATTTAGAACTACACATTAAAATACATATGAAATGATATAAAACTAAAAAATTCTGCAATTTTGTCACTACATCTGAACTTAAATTTAATGGTTTACATCTGCGATGATATGCAGATTTTAGGGAGTCTACTGTATACTAATATTATTCTATGGAGGTAAGAAGAAAACCATGTATCAGAATTTGCCAGTACTATAGAGGATTAATAAAAAGGTTTTTGGAAGATCTAACTGGCTAGATGAACAAATCCTGTGTCTATGCTGCTGACTGCTAAGGCCATAGATAGAAGGTGAGATAGCCGAACACTAGGTTAATTTGAAACTACTCAGTTTATAAATGCCTGCAGAACAAAACCCAGAGAGTACAAGATTTTTGAACATATGTGCCTGTAGTGCACAGCCAAGACTTCAATTTTTTATGAGAATCAGGAATAGAAATATGAAATAAACTACACTAAGAATTTTTTTTAATCAGAAACCCACATGAAAATCTATTTTTAACATATCAGCATAAAAGCAATACAGAATTCTAAAAAATAACACATATTAAAGGTCCAAAAAATAAACTTCTACTGGCATTAGGCAAAGAATTGAAAGAGTACTATATTCATCCTTCTGAATACCCAGTTTAAGACCATCTTTAAACACAAAAACATATAAAGGAAATCAAAACTACAAATTGTCTTCCACTTTGGGGGGGGGGGGGGGGGGTAAAAATTCTCTGATCCATTTTCTCTTAGTGTTAATGTACTTAAATCACTTAAAGAGGGTAGCACTAAAATTTTAAAACATTCTTGAGACAGTATCTTATTAAAAATAGGTGCTCCTGGTGGCAGGGAAAAATACTTTTGCTAAGGTATGAATGATAGCGCATGTAAACACAAATTAAAGTGAAAGAAAGCTAAGCGTCAAATTTAATGACTAGGCATAATTATGTGGTCATGAAATCCAATAATTTAGTTGCATTTGATGACTAACAACCGCTAATTTCTAACCCTACTTGAGTACATATAGTCAGTTCCGAATATAACTTATAGATTGAGATATAAACACATACATTAAAAAATAAAAGCAATTGATATTCTGTTAAGGAATTAAATAAATAAAATGCTCTGAACAAAAATTAAATATTCATAATTTCAGAACTGTTTGAATGGAATTAGGTGAAACAATGAATTTTTTTTTTTACTATTAACTGTTTTTTTTAAAAAAAATTCATCAGGAATGTCCCACTTCTTCACTTTTACTATGCTAAAAACCCTTATAAGTTATTTTTAAAAAGTAGAATGAAATTTTTTAAAAAAAAAACATACAGGAGGATCTTAATTTTTAATATTTAGAACCAATAAATGTCATAATAATGATAGTTGCCAACTTTTATGCTTTTTTTTCCTAACACTGTCAACAGAAAATTTCCATTATTATATAAAATTACAGAATATCAGAGTTTATTAAAAGTATGTCAAATGCTTTGACACTCGCATACCATAAAATTAATCCTGCAAACTATTTTCATTTAATATACAGTTAGACCTCCCTAAAGCGACCACTTTCCGTTCCAATTAAAGTTGCTAAAATTTATTTTTCATATTAGGAAAAAATATAAAAATTTAAGTATCAAAACAAAAATTAATTACATAAGTTAATTACTGCAGAGTTTAAAAAATGAATACAGTGACGTTTGCTATGATTTTACTGTTTTATCTTTTATAATTTTTATTTCCAAGTCTTTTCAAAGTTCAGTAAATAAATGCAAATTTTTTTTGGACGGAAACAAATAATGACGATTTCATTAATTTGAGAGTTTCCTGACAGAATAAAGCAATGGAGTTTATTGACTGTCATTCTTAATTTGTCATCAGAGTTAAATTCATTGCCTAAAAAGGCACAAAGGGGGTTTAAACACTTAAAAGTTACGGAATTTAAAAAAAAATCTAAACTTATTTGCTTAATTTTTCTTCAAAGAAATGGGTCGCTCATGGAGGGAGTTCAACTGGGATGGTCTCTGAATGGAGGTAAAATTAATATTGAGCCTATGGGAGGTGGTCACACAGGGAGGTTTCACTGTATATATGTTAAAATGAAAACAAGAAATCTGAGCAGAAAATAAAATAAAGGGAAAAAAAAACTAATTTTGGAATGTACAGACATGCCAAGTTCCAGAGGAAAAATCAGGAGTTTATTTTTAAATAATAAACATTAAAAAAAATAATTTATTTGAAATAATATTGCAGTTATATGTACTTAATAAATTAAAAATGCTTTTAATTAAGGGGCTCAAGGTACTTTTAACTAAGCAAATGAGATAAAAGTGTTAAAACAATTTAAAATTCATCATTATAAATACAAGGAATGGATTTTGTCTTCTCATACAAATTTTGCCTCTGAAAAATTAGAAAAGTTACAAATGATAATTCTTAATAAAGAAATTATTAACAAAAATAAAATTATGCATGGTGATTCCATTAAAAAAGGAGACTAATTTACAGTGTGCAACATAACGTTACAATTTATTCATTATAGAAAATAAAATTAATGGTACCAGATTTTTGCATTTAAGAAGGAGAACTGAAATTTTGCCCATAGTAAGTCAAAGTTTTAAAGAGGCATCTTATATATTTTATCTGAATTTGTGTCATATCAAATAGCACTAATCAAACAGAGAGAAGAAATAAACATCCAAGATTTTTCTAGCATATTTAGATATAAAATAACAATGAGAAAAAATGTGTTAGAAAATCAGGAGAAATATGTCAAAAATCAGGAGTATGTAAAAATAAGCAAAAATCAAGAGACTTGGCAAGTCTGAATGTATAACTTTAAGAAACAAACATGATTAGACATTAATATTTTATACTCAGATCAATGTTTTTTTGGGGAAAAATTCAACAGTAGGTAAGCTTAGCAGCAAGCTGTTTAAAAGCATAAACAAACACTGGTTTTCTACCACAGGGTAAATCACATGTGCGCCATAGCCTTTACAAGCCAAATTATTTGGCTGTATTCGTATTGCCATGCCATCTCAAGAAGAATGTTCAAATGTTGAGGGATTACAATTAAGGCTGCATCCTAGCTTTTTGAAATTTTAGTGCCGTTTTGCTAGCGATTTTTAGCCAGAATTGCAAATATGTCAGTTAAATTTTAAAAAGGCATACCAATTGCTTTATGCTGTCCTTAAACACTTTTAGGTTACTAATTAAGTCACTTTTTCCTCACAAACATTTAAAAAAACCAATATTAAAAACAGTATTATGAAAAAACTTATGTAGTTATTTTTTTTTTATATACACTCACATGTATTAAGATACCCTTGAATATTCTTAATTGATCTTTCAACATTGGCCATTCTATGATTTAATCTCTTCATATGGACTTATCACTTAGTAACAGAAAATATTTTTCAGATACATTATTTTTATAAGTCATTAGAATACTGATTACTAACCAAATATGGATGTTCTTAAGAATTACTTCAGATAGGGCAAAACTGGGAAATTTCATTAACAGCCAGAAGGAACAGTTTTATAAGAGTTCATTTTAAACCAGGGTTGGGTTTTTGATGTGGCATAGGTTTAACAAGTGCTTTAGTTTTAACTGGTTTAAACCTTCAAAAACACAAATATGTAAGTAAACTCAGAACAAAACAGAAAAAAATGCTGTTAATATAGCATTGCTTTTGTTTACTGATAGTGCAATGTAGTTTTAGTGTACATTAAATTGTAATCAAATATGAAATTATATTTTTTTTCTTTGTTTATGACTAACTCTCCAAGTCATGTGGATTTCTGGTGTGTTTTTTTTTTTCCATTACTTGGATGGTTGAATACCTTATTTTTAAACATATATATATATATATAGCTTTTAATAAATACTTTCTCTGCAGCATTAATTATTTTTCAATTTAGTACGAACACAGAAAAATTAAAGTAACATTTATTTTATAAAAGAGAAAATAATTAAATGTTGGGATACAATGATTAAAATGTGATACTTTAAACCTTTTATCCAAAAATTAATTTTTTGTTAGTGACTGACAATCACATCTTACTTATAAAATTATCTTATTTACGGAATATCTCCTGAAATTAGGACAAATGAATAGATAATGTGAATGCGACATAACTCACCCAAAAGAAAGACATACTTCTCAACTTGGAGTAGCCAGAAAGTAACAATTCTTGCAGAGTTAGTATTTATTAAGTATTATTTCCTACATATAATACAATATATTATAACTACATGAAAATTACGACCATTTTAGCATAATTTCAAGCGAAGTTAGAATTTTTCCCTACATTAAGTTGAGTTATCATGCAACAAGCCAGTTTGTTGACAAACGTGCATATTATCTATAGTTTACCATACCAGTAGGAAAAAAAATAGTTATTTAACTTAATTCAAAACCTGTTTCAAAAGTGAAAGTATCCTAATAATAATAAAAAAAATTGCAAGCAAAATCAATAAAGTAAAAACCGGTCTTTGTAGATCGATATTAGTTATCCAGTGCAAAAAACATTTAAATATTGAAATGCAAACTAAATATTTAAAAAACTCCTATAGAATTAACGTTATTGAGCAGGTTTTTCATTTTTACTTTAAGAAAAATCATTTAAATGGATGAAATTTCAAACAAAATTCTCCTCTATAGGATTAACATTAGCGGGTGGGTGTTTTCGCATTAGTAAAGTAGCTGCTTAAGAAACCTTTTCCTTAAAAAAAAATAACAGAGTGCAAGAAAACTGGTTTTGTACTAGAAGTGAAATATCTTCGAATTTGTTCGATCTTAAGGAAGGTAAATATGCTCATTAGATACGAATTTTGATAGATTAGTTTCTGCAAAATTTAGATTAAACCTACATAATTTTAATGATTACAAATAATTAAGGATTTATTAACTCTTCATTTTAAAAGCATGCATTATTCAAATAATAAAAAAAATCATGCAAATCAAACTATTTGCAGTTTACCATATTCTATGCAAATATGTTTCAAGAATATATCTGTGCAGTTTATACCCCCACACTTTTAATGTATTTATGCAGTTTTATTTAGAATTTATTGATTAAAGTCTAACTCTGCTAAATAATTCTTTGATATTATTTTATTAAATCTAGGTTTTTAACACTTTTTGGCATAAAGGCTTTTGACACGACGGTTTAAACCATGGTTAAAATCAGTCGCATGTCAAAAACTTGCCAACCCTGTTTTAAATGGCTGTAAATTACCTTCTATATATATATATAGAAGCAGGCTTTAATTAAATTAAAAAAAAAAATTGGCTATTTTTTTTTTTAGGCTGGCTAAAATGCAGCAACTTTGCACATAAGCATGCGAAAATATCAACAAAAATAATTGCTTTAGGCACACAATATGAAAAATAACTATGCATGTGAAATTAAAGACACCAAAGCCATTATTTTTATTCACTTCTATTTATATATGATAGAGTTTTAAATACACTTGTGTTAAAATTTCTTCACTGTATTAGCGAAGCTAATCAAAATGAAGCCAACAGCATTGTTGCTAGAAAACACAAAATTTGCATCCTGTATGACCACAAGAATATGTACATTTCAGTTTTTTTTTTTTTTTTACTTTAAAAAAAAATATTAGACTATTCTATTCAGGGATCTCTTAGAAAAAATGTATATTTTACTTACATATATCTTCTTAAAAATGTATAAACAAGAACCTGAATGTAACGATCATTTCAAATTCACAGAATTATGACTAGACACAATTCATTTGTTCACAATTTCACAAAAACAGGACCCTGTAAAAAAAGGCTGGACAGACCCATTCTATTAATTTTATTCTTTATTATATTCTTCAGCCCCTTTGATTTTGTATTTCGTGAAATTAGAAACACTGGGAAAAAAGGTCTACATGTACAGTACAGTCATTATTGTTATGCATTTTAAAATAAATTTATAAGTTAATATTATAACTGTTTTATGTTACATTACAAAGAAACTTAAAGAACAGAATTTGTACATTGAAATTTTATTTAATCCCCTTAAAAAAGGTAAAAATTTCCTACCTGTCAATATGGAAAATGAAGAAACGCATAAAATAGCAACATGATACATTTATGCTGTGCATTTGAAATTCATTAATAAATAATGCAATCGACTAATTTTTTTTTTCTAAAATCACAGAATTTTTTTGGAACTTAATGGAAAATTTACTTATAATGCATGGAAGAAAATTCAATGGATTTCTTTTTGCAATCATTTTGGATTTGAATTTTTATAACATATAAATATATTATATTAAAATGTTTTATTAAAACATGATTATTTCATTATTTTTTGACATATCACACATGCAACTGTCTTTAAAAAAAGCGAGAGGAATATCGCTCAGCATTGACATTTTTTTCAGCTCAGCATAAGGATTACACTTAGTTTGATGTTTTTTTCAGTCAATGTTTCGCAAGTTAATTTTTTTTACATGACATTACTTAAATTTCAGTTGTGTTGTAACATTTTTTACGAATGGATTTATTCAACCAAAAAGACGGATATGGTCAACGCTCAGAATTTACATATTTAATTATATAATTGAATACATTATTGGATAAAATTTCTAAATTTGTTTTTAAAATGAAATAAGCATTCTTATTCTCAACATTATGCAAATGAAAGTTTTAACATAAAAGGAAATGCAAAACAAATTTCACACTAATAAATATTTTCCAAAATTACGGATAAAAGGTGAAATACTTACCTTAATTAAATATAATTCAATTTTAACAAGCAAAACAATTACATCAAGCTATATGACCTTGAATGGAATTCAGCAATTCGCCTACAACGTTTCCAATGTCATGTTGTCCAGCCGCCATCACGTTGAGCATAATTGAAAAAAATATTGCTAGTGTATATGATACGAATTATAACATATATCAAAAGCAATACACATTCAATTAAAGAGGATTTGTAACTTCTTTAATAACAGATTGTAGATTTTTGTCCGATTCCACCTCGCTTAAAGTCAGACCACGTGTATCGTCACATTTATTGCGATCAATCGTCGCTTCTTAAGAACTTCGTATACGAATGTGTCTTTAGTAACTTCTATATTTAATTTTAAAATGTTATAAAAAATATTAATGATTTCTTACTATACATGAATCAAATCCATTAATGTGGATGTTTGCAAGAACGGGCACGCCGACGACACAGAGCGACAGAGCTGCTTGCATTCATTCATGGCACATGGAGTCGAGGGAGCTCGTTCTGCTCGCGTCGGGAACAGGGTTGCCAGATAAAATTCATCAGTTGAGGCCAAATCGAGGAAGAAAAAAGGCCAGAAAAAGGCCAAACATAAAAAATTATCATAATTGCACTAGATGGCAACTCTAAACTCTAAACAATGATTATAAAAGATGATTAAAGAATACTTTAAAGTTACTTTTCTTTTTTAACTAAGTACACAATATTTCTTAAATTACTTAATATTTTTGCACGAAATTTTCAGATTTTTGATTATATCATTAATGAATCTAATTTTATTTACTGTTCCAACAACAACAGCAACAAAATTACGAGTTATCTCTAAAGTTTTTGGCAAAGAATATGCAATTCTTTCAACTGTATTTAAACAATAGAGTCTTTTTCTTCTAATATCTCTCATAAATTGCTTTTCAGAATGTGCTAGAATGTCAAAAATGTTCATAAAGTAGAATTTTTCTGTTAAATTTGAGATATTTTGAGCATTCATTTATTCATATATGCTAAGATGCTTGGCAATTCACTTTTGTCCGGAGATGTCTAAAACAGTCACATTTTATATTCCGTATGGCGCCACTCTCATATTGAGGCACTCTAACTTACACATTATTATTATTTATCTGCGTATCTTTTTTCATCCCATACCATGCCAGCCTATCTGTTTACTATGGTGAAGGAATTTTATGAAGGATTCCAAACGATCACTAAATGCTATCAACCATAACTAACAAGTTCGATGCTACTTAAAAATGAATAACGTAAAAAAAAACTTCAAAATACTAAAAAGGCCAGAAAAAAGCCAAAAGGCCAAATGATTTTTTTGAGGCCAATCGAGTTTGAAAAAAGGCCAGATTTCTCAGATTTGGCCTAAAAAAGGCCAATCTGGCAACCCTGGTCGGGAAGCTCGAAATTGCTCTTGGCGCGTTGGCGATCTGTGGGCAGAGCCTCCTTCAATGGTTCACTGTGATTGGTTGTCGAAGAGCCGAGCTTCCCGACAACTACCGTCTGCCAGCAGAGGTAAGAGGTAACCACGTGTATGGGTTGATACTTGTTAGTTTGATTGACAATACGACAAGCCAATCAGATTGCTCTGTGGAACCTCAAAAGTACGCTAGAACAGAAGTCTAGTGGAATTGGAATTGTCGCTACCATTTGTACATATTCGTATGATTGTTTTCATCTATTTCGTTTCTGATGCTACATAAGTTTGATTTGAATAAATTATTTTCCATTTTTAGATGATGAAGCTGCTATTTTCTACTTGAAAGTATTTAAAAATACCTGTATAAAACAAACCACCATCATTTCCATACTAAAACTGTTTTTTTTTTCAAACCTTTTAAGGTAAAGATTGAATCATAAATTTTAAATATTATTTATATTAAAAATTATAAAAAAAATATATAATTTATATTAAAAACGCATTGTCACTTATAAAACACTGCAGTAAACCATGAAAAATATGAAATCAGAACCCCCCCTTTTTTTTGGGGGGGGGGGGGGGGGTAACTAACTAACTGCCTCCTAACTGTACCCTGAATTTGTAACGGAATGCTCCTATACTTCCATGAAACATTTTAAAAAATTCCATATTCAGTGCTAAAAAAAGAATGCTTTTCATGGTTATTTTTGATAGATTTATTTTTTTCTTCATTGCTTTAATGTCTAGTTTAAATTTAACATTTTAGCATATACTGTTAAATTTGTGATGCAAATAAATTAGTTTTGCAGCAGCATTAAATTTGAGATTTTTTGTTTTTCATTTTACAGATAGTCGTAAAATGTAGCAGTACAGATTTTTTTTTTTTTCTCTGGAAGAAATTATAAACTTTAAATAAATGTTATTCAAAAAAATTGCAAAAATGGACACTAAAAAAAAAGTTGTTTGTTGTGTGTGTAAAAATATTTTGCAGTGAATGCATCCCTTCAAAAAGCAACTTAAAGAAAAGATCAACTGCTTAGTAATAATTTAGCATGCAATTTTTATGGCTTTTTCAAAACCATAATTCTCATCCCAATTCAGGAAGATAGTTGTATTATTATAATATATAATAAAAAAGGAAAACCTTGAAATAGCTGTAAACTAAATTTAAAAAATTTACTAGTGCTTTTCTTTATGTTGGTTTTATGCATCGTGACAAAAAGGGCATTTGTTTTGTTTTATCAATGTTTAATGTTATGGGTCAGATTTAAATTTCTTATCATCACCCCCTCCCCATTCGCTTTTGACGCACTAATATGAAATATTAACTATTTTAGACTTTAAATCATAATCCATTTATATACACAGCAGTAAATTCGTAGTTTTAAAAGCTTAAAAATAAAATCCATATTAAACCTAAAAATAAATTTTGAGATTTTTTGAAGAAAAATTTTTTGGGGAAATTAATTTTAAAAATAGCAGCAGAAAGTAATTTTAGAAATTGTTTTGGTGATTGAGGTTTTAACGAATTTCATACATTTTTGCGAGTCATATTTGAGAGATATTCATATTTCGATAAAACAAGTTGTTTGATTAAAAAAGAAATGCAATTAATTATAAATAAATAAAAATAGAAAATAAACTCAAAAATCGCAGTGCGAAAGCTTCGCATGGTTTTACTGGTGTAATAGTAATAGGCTTCAATTATTTTTTTTAAATAATTTTTTTAAACGTTATATTGTTTATAACTTAATATACTTAATATTTCTTTTCATTTATTAAATAGATTCATCTAATAAAAATTTATTTTATGCGAATTTGCTATTGCATTTTTAAATGCAGATTTTTTATAATTAAGTGCACTAAACATGTGTTACTATTTCTACATTGTTGTTACTATTTTTATTATTATTAATTATTATTATAATTATAATAATAGTTATTATTATTAATAATTATAATAATAATAATAATTATTATTAATTATAAACGTTATACGCTTTTTTATTTATATTATATGATTAGTTTATTTTAAATAAATAATAATAAATGTTTGTAGTATTTACCAAATTATTTTTTTATTTAAATAATATTCATTGTTGTTATTAATTATATTTACTCTTTTGCGCATTCCAAACAATTATATTTTTAAGGTTTTGCATGTTTGATGATTTTTAAAATTAATTTCCCCCAAAATCCCCCCCCCCCCTCAAAAATCTCACAATTTATTTTTAAGTTTAAGATGGATTTTATTTTTAAGATTTTAAAACTATGTATTTACTGTTATGTATATAAATGGATTATGAGTTAAAGTTTTAAATAGTTACTATTCAACATTAGTGGGCCAAAATCAAAGGGGGGGGGGGGTGTAATGATAAGAAATTTAAATCTCTCCCAAGACATTAAACGTTGATAAAACAAAGCAAATAACCCTTTTGTCACGATGCATAAAAACGAATATAAAGAAAGACACTAGTAAACAAACAAATAAATAAATAATAGTTTACAGCTATTTCAAGGTTTTCTTTTTTATTATACATAACTCTATAACTATCTTCCTGAATTGAGATGAAAAATAATAGTTTTAAAAAACCATAAAGTTGTATGCTAAATTATTACTAAGTGCTTGATCTTTTCTTTACGTTGTTTTCATTCACTGCAAAATATTTTTACACACACACAATAAACTACATCCCCCCCCCCCCATTTTTACTCTTTTTATGAGTAACATTTATTCAAAGTTCATAACTTCTTCCAGATAAATAAATAAATAAATATGTGCTGCTACGTTTTATGATTATCTGTAAAATGAAAACAAAAAAATCTAAAATTTAATGCTATTGCGAAACTAATTTATTTGCATCACAAATTTAACATTCACTGTTAAAAATTTGCAGCATTCTGGCAGGTCATTTGACCGTTTTTTCAAAAAACGGTCGAATGACCTACCAGAATGCTGCAAAATTTTTAACAGTGCTATATGCTAAAATGTTAAATTTAAACTAAGATGGCATTAAAGCAATGAAGACAAAAATAAATCAATCAAAAATAACCATAAAAAGTACTCTTTTTTTAGCACTGAATATGGAATTTTTAAATATGCTTCATGGAGGTATAGAAGCATTCAGTTATAAATTCAGGCGACAGTTAGGAGGTACCCCCCCCCCCCCCCCCGAAAAAAAAAATCTGATTTTATATTTTTTCATGGTTTAGATATGCAAATCCCCCCTGCAACTGCTGCGTTTTATAAGTGACAATGCGTTTTTAATATAAATTATACATTTTTTAACAATTTTTAATGCAAATAACATTTAAAATTTACAAACAGTCTTTATCTTAAAAGGTTTGGAAAAAAAAAGTTTTAGTATGGAAATGATGGAAGTTTGTATTATACAGGTATTTTTGAATATTTTCAAATAGGAAATAGCAGTTTCATCATCTAAAAATGAAAAATAATTTATCCAAATCAAACTTATGTAGCATCAGAAACGAAATAGTCTGGCCATTTCATCTAAATCTGTCCAGTCAATCAGAACGTCTCTGAAGGACGCTAAAACAAGTTCTGGAGTACGCTAGAACAGAAGACTAGTGGAATTAGAAATGTCGCCGGGCGAGCGGTCCAGAAAAACAAGTGGGTAAGTGTGATCATACATCGCACAAAGGGTTTCGTTTAATATTCCTTTCAAAACACTTTCTTTCAAAACGTCCAGTACATTTATCGCCATGGAATACCTTCTAAATTTTGGCAAACACATCCTAAACTATGTTAAAGTTTCAAACATATTCGCCTTGTTATATTTCCTAATTTTGTTCGCCCCCCCCCCCCAAAAAAAATGCTACGATATATCAAATGACGGGTATCTGCCAAATTTAGAAAAGTACCCCCCTTGGGGGGGGGGGGGAGTGGGCAGATGGTCACCATGATTTTTGACGCGGCCTGATTTTAAAAATTTATGTTATGTTTTATAAGCCATATAAAAGTTTCAAACAGATCGTCCAGTTATATTTCCTAATTTTGTTCGCGCACCTCCCTCAACCCCCCCCCCTCCTCGAAATGCGACGCGCCCTTCTTCTTTATAATTTATTATCGTGTGTTATAAAGTATCTTAAAGTTTAAAACAGATTGAATTGTTAGATTTCCTACTTTAAATGAAATCGCGGTCTGTTAATTCCACATTCCACCACCAGGGAGCGCACTGTATTCTTAACGAAAGCGTATCTGAACGAAACTCCTTTACACAACCCATTAGTAGATATGTTACTCGAGGGGGTGGCGGTCTTCAGCAAGAATTTAAGATAATTGTTGAAATTACTATTCGGAAATAGTGGTAATTTAACTTTTGACATATTTATATTTAATAAGCATAAGTAGCATGCATCTGAGGACTCCATCAAAAAACGCACCTGAAACGGTATGAAACAAAAAAGAAATATTTTGCCCCTCCCCCTCTCCCCACCTTCCGGAAATTTCACGCGCCATTTTTTATAAACTTTTTCTAATGTGTTATAAATTATCGTAAAATTTCAAACAGATCGCCTTGTTATATTTCCTAATTTTAACAAAAATGTTAGTTCCACATTCCACCACCAGGGAGCGCACTCTATTCTTAACAAAACTGTATCGGAAGGAAACTCCGTTAAACAACCTATAAGTAGATATGTTACTCGAGGTGGTGGCGGTCTTAATAAGAAATTAAGATATTTGCTGAAATTACTATTAGGAAATAGTGGTAACTAAACTTTAGACAATTTTATATTAAATAAGTAGCATATATCTCAGGACTCCCTCAAAAAGTCACCTAAAGCGGTCAGAAACGCTAATTTTTTAAATAGAAATCTAGCGCCCCCCCCCCCTCCCCGGAATTTCGCGTGTCATTCTTTCTTACGATTTATCTTATGTGTTATAAAATATCTTAAAGTTTCAAACAGATCGACTTGTTAGATTTCCTAATTTTAACAAAATCGCGTTATGTTAGTTCCACATTCCACCACCAGAGAATGCACTCTATTCTTAACAAAAGCATATCTGAACGAAACTCCTTTACGCAATCTTTCCGTAGATAGATGGGTCGGGATGGTGGCGGTCTTAAACAAAAATTTAAAATGTTTGCTGCGGTAACAAACGCTAAGATTTTAAAAATAATTCTAGCTCCCCCCCCCCCCCCTCCTCGAAATATCACACTCCATTCTTTTTTACACTTTTTTCTATGTGTTATAAACTATCTTAAAGTTTCAAACAGACTGAGTGGCGGTCTTAACCAATAATTCAAAATATTTCCTGAAATTACTATTAGAAAATAGTGGTATGAAGTAAACTTTCTGATGATGAATGAGTTATACTTATCTCATATCGCTGTTCAAAAAGCCCAGGCAAATTATTAGATTTCCTAATTTAAGTTAATTCGTGGTTAAATAAGCGCGTCTCTTCATTTTAATCGACGCATTTGATAGCAATAAACCGATTAATTAAATAATAATTAATATTTCAGCTTGTAATTAAGATAGGACTGAGATATGGGTATCAATGAAATCAGCGAGAAATTTGACATCGGGATGCCAAAAAATTTAATCAAAAAATTTAATATTTAAAAAGTTAAAATTTCGTATTAAAATATGCTATTATGGAAAACCGCAGCGTCGTCATGTCTACCTGCTTTCCCGCCGAATTGAAATCTTTTATTTCCTTGTCTTTCAAATTAAAGAAATTAAATTTTTATCGATCGATTTTTAGTGGATATTTTAACTTATACATATCGCAGAAATGTGAACTTTATACCAAATGAAAGTAGATTTTTTTCTGCGTCTGTCTATTCCATTTACAAATTTCTCGGACCAATATTTTCTGATATACGATTTCGCTTTAAAATCTCCACTTCATTTTTCGGCTTAATTTCCTCCGTGGTAACCGTGCATTCGGCTGATTTTACTGGCAACCCTTAGGAGAAACAGGGATGATTTCCATAAAGTCCGTTTGAATTTGCGTTAAAAAGGTGGATTGGTTAATTTTAGAAGTTAATTAGCCCGTAATTCGGTTAATTACCAACTTTTTCAAAATTTTATGATTTGTTGTTTGATGTGAGGTGTTCAGCTATAAGTACCCAAAATTTCAAGTCTCTAACATGTATAGTTTCTGAGAACGGGCTCTGTGACGGACAAACAGACAGACAAAGGAGCGAGACGAATAGGGTTTCGTGAGATGAACGAAACCCTAAAAAAGATAAGAAAAACTTTAAACATGATTTTTTTAAACAATATTTTAACTATCAGTATCAAGGAATATATTGGCAACGATAAACCCATTCCCTTGTTGTTTCTTTTTTAATGAAAACTTATTTATTTCTCTAGTCTAGATGTTTAAAAAATATATTGGTTGTTTTTTAATAAACAAAATAAAATCAGATTATTTTGTTGTTGTTGTTGTTGAAACTGATACGTTAAATTTGACAGTCTGCCAATTTGTTAAAAATGTAAAATTAAAAAAAAAAATTATCGGTCAAAATTGTTTAAAAAGTAGGACTACAAACTACTTTTCAAAAGTAGTAACTACCTGCTACTTTTTGATTTTGTAAAACGATCAATTTATTCTCGAAATTGAGGACATGGATTAAGTGATACAGCGACTCCTCTTTATAAGGGATCGGGATACAATCAAAGAAGTGGACATTAAAATCGTGGACATTAAAAGATTAAAATATATAACGTACAAGAAAATGGTTTGTGTTTGTTGGCCAAAATGTTAGCTTATACGCATAGTGTATTTTTTAAAAAGAAATTAAGCGATATACGTAATAGAATCAAATATAGTTAAATAAAAATTGCTATTGAACTATAGTTTCTGAGAACGGGCTCTGTGACGGACAGACAGACAGACAGACAGAGGAGCGAGACGAATAGGGTTTCGTGAGATGAACGAAACCCTAATTATGTGGGCGATTTGATCACGTGATTGTGCGTTTTGTGGTTATGCATTTTTTGGTAGGTTGATTGATACAATTTAGCAATTCAATTGGAGATCTAAATATTTTAACTTTTTAACAATTTTCTTTTCATTTATTTAAAAATGATTTATCAGTTGCTTTATATTTTTCGTGATAGATAGAATGCTGTTAATAAACCAAGATTGTGACATCAACATATTACAAGATTTTGGAATTTGCACTGTTAGTTAGACAATTTTTTGAGAGAAGGTTTTAGTATATATATTTCTTATTTTATGATTGCATATTTGAATACCGTGTGGATAACAGACCAAAATACAGTGAAACTTCCCTGTGCGACCACCTCCCTGAACGACTATTTTTTCATGGAACGAAATTTATTCCCATAGGCTGAATACTAATTTTGCCTCCATTCAGAGACCATCCCAGTTGAACTCCCTCCTTGAGCGACCAATTTCTTTGAAGAAAATGAAACCATTTTCGTTTTTTCCTGGTCGCTTGAAGAAGGTTTTATTAGAAATATAATTCGGAGAGCGCATTATTCATCAAACTTCTAAAGTAAGTTTAGATTTTTTTTTTTAATTCCGGTAACTTTTAAGGGCTTAAACCCCTTTGTGCTTTTTTAGGAAATGAATTTAAATCTGATGACCAATTAAGAATGGCAGTCAGTAAACTCCCCTTCCCCATTCTGTCAGCAAACTCTCAAAGAAACAGATAAACTGGTGAAATCGTCATTATTTGTTCCCGTCCAAAAAAATTGCATTTATTTACCGAATTTCGAAAGGACTTGGAAATAAAAGTTATAAAAGATAAAACCGCAAAATCAAAGCAAACGTCAATGTATTCATTTTTTAAATTCTGCAGTAATTAACTTATGTAATTAACTTTTGTTTTGATACTTAAATTTTCATATTTTTTCCTAATGTGAAAAATAAATTTTAGTAATATTAGTTGTTACCCATTTTTCAATAATCAAAATCTAGATTTAAACATGACCTCCATTAAGAGACCACCTCTCGGAGCGACCAATTTTTATTGAAACGTAACGTGGTCGTTTTAGGGAGGTTTTACTGTACTTTAGTTTCACTTTCGACTGCCAGGGGGCACAATACGTTTTATATGAATAAGGGCGCGACGGCAGTATCACGATCACGGCACCTGTGTGCAGAACTTCAGTTGGCACCCTATATCCCAAATGTCCCCCTCCTCTCCGAAAATAAATCTTTGTAAAAAAAAAAAAAAAAAAAAAAAAAAAATTGTATGAGTACGTATATAATGCACAGTTGCAAACCCTCCAGAGTTTTTTACCACATTAAACAATGTTTTTTTATTTAGAAAATGTATTTAATAAAATGTGTTTTGTTTCTTTAAATTTCTAATTTTCTTTCATTTATTGAATAAAATTTCTGGTTCCAAACATGTTTAATTGACTTTAAAAGTAAGGAAGAGATGTTTTTCACATTTCTAACTTTAAAATAACTTTCTTAGTTTAACAATGAATCGGCAGTGTTGGGTGCTAAAAATTAAGAGAAAAAAATAGACAAAATGCTTGATTAGAATTTAGTAGCTCCTTTAAATGATATCATTTGTAGAGTACTGAACTTTGAAAGGACTTGGAAATAAAAGTTATAAAAGATAAAATCGTAGAATCAAAGCAAATGTCAATGTATTCATTTTTTAAACTCTGAAGTAATTAACTTATGTAATTAACTTTTGTCTTGCTACTTAAATTTTAATATTTTTTCCTAATGTGAAAAATAAATTTTAGTAACATTGTTACCTTTCTTCAACAATTAAAATCTAGATTTAAACATTACCTCCATTAAGAGACCACCTCTCGGAGCGACCAATTTTTATTGGAACAGAACGCGGCCGCTTTAGGGAGGTTTTACTGTACATTATAAAACATGAGAAACAAATAACACTCAAAATCACGTTAGTATAAGCAAAATACTTACTTATACTTTCAGTAGAAAATTTATAAGCATTCTAATCATATATTTTATTCACTACAAAACTAGACAGCAAATCCCATATATTTTATCTCTTTAAAAAATATGTGTGCAGATATTTTTAGTTAAAATAATGTACATCTATTAGATTTTATTTTTATATTTTCATGTTGATTTTAACACAATAAAATATGATTTGCATCCTAATCTCGATAAAAATTCACTCCTAAAGTACTAAAAAATAAACAAGTTGGAAATTGCTCGTCAAACGTGGCAAATGAGTTTCGTTCGTACTATAACTAGTTTTATAATTATTTTTTTGCACCCCATATTGTACTGAATGTATAATTTTTTGCGCTTCATAAGGTGCATAGTCTGTAACATCATTAAAATGCACTTCCAATAATTTTTTTCCCATTCCCCGTAATGTAACGGAACACTTTTGACTGTCCCTGTAATTAAACTATACATCCGATTTTCATAAAATTTGAAATGGCTCGACAAAATTTTGCAACAGTTATATATTTAAAATTTCAGACCATTCGGAAGGCTGTAACATCATTAAAATGCACTTGCAATAATTTTTCCCATTGGCCGTAATGTAAAGAAAAACTTTTGACTGTCCCTGTAATTAAACTATACATCCGATTTTCATAAAATTTGAAATGGCTCGACAAAATTTTGCAACAATCATATAGAGGAAAAGGTCCAAATACCGGCTACCACTTTTGTTTTCAACCTAGATCATAAAATTTTCAAAATTAATAAAATAAAAAGTGACAGCAGGGTACCTTGACACGTTTCAGACCTGTTTAGAGAAAAAAAAAATCAGTTTCAAAGGCGTTTTCTGTTTATAAAAAGCAAAATTCCGAAAGTCTTCAAATTTTGAGTTTTTAAAATGGGGTCTAAATACCGGCTACCTAAGATTTTTTTCAGAAGAAATAAGAATATTATTTTAATAAAATGTACTGGTTAATAACATTTCTTATGCACAGAAAAAATACGCAATTTTTAATAAATAAGTATTTTTGTCAATTTTCTAAAATTCTTTACGACTATCTCTCAGTCTTCTTCCTTTTATGTTTCTAATTTTGGTTTTTAACGTGTAAAAAAAAAAAAAAAAAAAAAAAAAAAAAAAAAAAAAGAGCTTGCTGATTGAAATGAGAATTATTTTATCTGAAAAAATCAAAAACATAATATCACTCTTTGCGTCGGTATAGTCCCTATCAGCCACACATATCGCATTCTTAACAGTGAATCCAGAATTCCCTCGCCTATTCTTGTCCACAGAGAAAGCACCCATGCAGAAGACACAAATTTATCATCTTCCTCTGTTGGACATTTTCCTTTTTCACTTTTTAACCCTCTCGCTGCGTAATTGTTTTGTCAAAATAGCTTCAAAAATTGCGTATTTAACCCCTTCGTGACGAGCATCAGGGGCGCCATTTCAAAATTTTCTTGGGGGGGGGGGGCAAGCATTTTTTGAGGGATGCTATATAGCTAAGGGTAGGATCCAGAGGGGTCTAACACCCCCCCCCCCCCCCCCCCCATCCCCGTATGAGAAACGTTTACTGACTTATGCTTACTATAACAATAAAATCTTCGAATACGGAAACTCAGAACCAATGAAATATTTCGTTTTAGACAGGTTTCCGTCTTAGAAGGTAAACTTTTAATATATTGGATATGATTTTTTTCTTTTTAGACAGGATTCTATTATAGACAGGTTTCATTTGTACAAATATCCTCACTGACTTTTAAACCATCCGCTCTATAGTATAGCTCTGAAAAGAGATGTACTAGAAGAGATGTCTATAACAGATTTCTTTCTAGAAGGGAAAAAAATCAAATTTCGTTGAAAAAAATCATACAATTATACTTGCTAAGACGGAAACCTGTTTAAATGAAGCTTTTTTCTAGTCCCTTTTTAAGTTTTACTTACAGGGGCGCCGTTTCATGAGTTTCCTGACGAAAGACAAGTAAAATTTTTCTTTGATGAACAGGGAGGGAATGTGGAAAATTGCACAACTAGCAGAACTGCACAAATCACACAGAAAAAAAATCCCGCACAATAAAACTTGCTCTACGTGATTTTGTCTTCATAACCTCTTTCACAAGCATGTGATTATTCCACATTTTTTTTTTTTTTTTTCGTGGAAGTCTCTGATTTTTCTTTCTTTCAAAATCCGCAAAATCAATTTGTCAATGGGTCACAGAAAAAAATCGCGAATCTTGGAAATTTTGAGAAAAAAGTCTCAAAATGGTCGATTAAAAAATCACTAATTTCCTCAAACGACCGTGGAAAATACCGCTAATTTCATCAGAGATCGCGAAAAGAAATACAGATTTCGTCAAATGATTGCACAAATAGAAATCTTGAATTTCGTAAAAGGATGGCAAAAAAATATTGAATTTCGTCAAAGGATTGCGAAAAAAATCGCGAATTTCGTAAAAGGATTGGTCGTTTAAAAAATCGCTAATTTCTTCAAACGACCGTGGAAAATATCGCTAATTTCATCAGAGATCGCGAAAAGAAATACAGATTTCGTCAAATGATTGCACAAACAGAAATCTTGAATTTCGTACAAGGATTGCGAAAAAAAGCGCGAATTTCGTAAAAGGATTGCGAAAAAATCTCTAATTTCGTCAAAAGATTGCTCAAAAAATCACGAAAATTTAGTCTAACAATCGCGCAATAAATTCGAGGAGAAATTCGTCCAACTATCGCGTAATAAGGTCCAAAATTTTGTCTACCTCTCGCGCAAAAAATCACAAATATTATTAGTCTGTGGCAGAAACAAAATTACGAATTTCAATAAATGATAGTGATAAGGAATCGTGAATTTTGTCAAAAAAATCACGAAAACAAACATCGAATTTCGTCAGTTGGTCGCGGAAAAATATTGTGAATTTCGGCAAGTGCTCGCGCGAAAAAAATCCATTTCGTATAACACTTTCAGAAAAAAATCGTGAATTCCGTGAATCGATCGCGGAAAAAATCGCAAATTTCGTCAGATGATCGCGAAACAAAAATCAGGAAATTCAATCAGTCATGAGATAATCAGCCAACGAACTTCATGAATAGGTCACGAAATTTGCAAATTTTGTGATCTGTATGTATAAGAAAATTTTCTTTAGTGATTTTCTGCAAGTGAAAGTAAAGCGTTATTTTTTTCGGATTGTGTTTTCACTACTATGAGATGGTTTCATGTTAATCCGATTTTTCAAAGAAATTCTGAATATTTTTCAGATAAAAAAACTATATATTTGAACATTAATGAGTACTATGTATATATCTTCCTTTTTCTACAGAAAAGGTAAAATTTATAACTAATATTCCTATAAAAAGCACAAATAAATGCACAAGAATTACTTTCGTATGCATACATATAATTTAAATTTATTTAAAATACATTAGAAAAACCCAGAATGTTTTCAGTCGTCACAAGACCGTCATCAGTGGGATTTAAATGTTACTTTTTTCTTTGGGCTTATTCGAGAATTGGCTAAAAGAAAATCATTGTGATTGTTGTGTCAATGATTTTGACGAGTTTTCCCATGATCAATTTGCACAGAGCTGAGAAGCAACTGATAAAAACAAAATTCTCACATGTATTTTTTAAATTAACCAAAGTACTCATTAAAGATATATGTCTCACCTTGAGGGAGTTCGAATAGTAAGGCTTTAGGAAATGTTTTTGATAATTATTAATTTCTATACATGAGCATTTATTTAATGCATATGTTTTTATTGCAATAAAATCTGATAAGTTATTTTAGAGTTTGAGAATTTTCTAATATTTGTTTGAGTCTGACATTTGATTAGAGATGCACCAAATATTCGGTATCTATTCGGTATTCGGCCTAATTGGCCATATTACCGAATATTCGGTTAGGCCCAATATCAAACTATTCGGTTTGCCGAATACTTAAAAAACCTCTTATTATTTTTTTTTAAAAACATTACACAACTTCTACTTTTAACTGTCAATTAATAAAGATATTCTGAATAATTAGAATCTTTAAATAAAAGAATGATTTTATATTATTTTTTATTGTTTTAAAAATGTCACTTAAAAAAATTAACCATTAATGACATGTCATTTGTTCATGGGAATTAATAAATGTGGAAATGCAAGTTACTGAGCATTGTCTGGTAAATAATCCGTTTCTTGCTTTTTCGCAAACAGGGTGTTTCTAAACAAAATAGAAGAAAATTTCAGGGGTAATAATAAGCATCAAAACAGGCAATTTTTTGTCCAGAAAATCAGGATCGCAATTCATTTATTCAGTCAGAAATACAGTGTATCCCCAAGTCAAACTTTAATTTTCTTTTGTTACTTTAACAATAATGAAGGTATTGTAACTATATTGGCAACAGAGTTACTTTAATTTCTGTGAAATATGATAACGTGACGAGAAGTGCTGGAACTAGCAACCATTCATATCTAAACAGCACTAAGCTAGGCATTATTTTATTAAGAATGCAGCTAACAATACTTATACTGTACCACTGGCCAAAATCCAGTCTCTTCCAAGGATATCATCACAGTCTATACAAGCAAATCAATGTGATGCAAATTTCGCTAAAATATCTTCATTTTTATACAGTTATAAACGAAAATTCTGCTACGGCTTGTACAACTTTCATTTTTGATGAAAGAAGTCGAATGATATGTTGCTTCTTATTCAATATGAGAGAATTCTTTTCATTTGTTTGAATTAATTGAAGTCATGGAATTTAAATTTTGTTATTAAAAATTTTTTAAAGCATCCTCTTCTTAAATAATAACTCAAAACGTACTTTTTTTAGTACAAAATTTACTTATAAAAATAGTCTTGTTTGTCAAAATGGCAGTATCTGTGCTAAAGATTATAAAAAATTGTTTAAAATTTTACTTTTTAACGTTAAACACTGAGATATAAAGTATTTGGCCATCCGAATATTCGGTATTCGGCCGAATAGATACTATTCGGCTGGCCTAATATTCGGTATTCAGCCTAACAGTTACTATTCGGCTGGCCGAATATTCGGTATTCGGTTTACCTGCAGGCCAAATATTCGGCATTCGGTATTCAGCCAAAATCACTATTCAGTGCATCTCTACATTTGATGGTTGATAAATTTTCTGAAATATCAAATTCCTTGGGGGGCCCCCCCCCCCAGCCCCCCTCAAATGGCGCCCCTGACGAGCATCTTTTAAGAATTTTTATTCTTTCGTCACCGGTTTTTCAAAACAAAAATATTTGTCTAATTTAACCGGGAAAATGCTCCGATTAAATAAAGGCATAATTTACGATAAAAAAATTACTGGTGGGAATAATCAAGGAGGGTTGTAGTCCAGGCAATAGGGAATTTTACATAGCAAAATTAATGGTAGTTCTGGAAATCGGCTTACTTTATGTTTTTTAGGTCGCTGAATCCGAATTTGTAACTTCCCACCAATTTTCCCCGGCAACACCCCCAAATTTTGGTAAAAAGCCCCCCCCCCCAAAAAAAAAGGTTTTTATTAAAAAAATCAATTTTTTTATTGTTTTCGAGAAAGAGTATCTAGAAATTCAAAAAGTAGACAAAATGTGCAACAAATTAGATACATAACATTATGACTTAGGATGAAGGGGAAGGGGGGGATCTGCCTCGGAACATGCGCGCGGTGCTGCGTGGACTAAGTTGCCAAATTCCATTTAACCACTCACACGCTTACATTCGCCCTCCCATCTCCCCTCCGAACTTTCCTTATAAGGTTTACTTTAAGTTTTTTGGGTAGCTGAATCCGAATTTTTAACTTACCCCCCAAAATCCCCCCCCCCCGAAATAGTTGTTATTAACTTAAATTTCTTATTATTTTAGGGGAAAAGCATTACGAAATTCAGAAACTAGACAAAATTTGCAACAAATAGGATACATGACATTATGACGTAGGATAAACGGGGAGAGAGGGGGCTGCCTCGGAACATTCCCCGCGCGATTTTCTCAAAAACCAAATTTTTTCATAAAATCAATTTTTTGGGGAGTTGCCGGGTGGAATTTTGGTGGGAAGTTACAAATTCGGATTCAGCGACCCAAAAAAACATAAAGTGAGTCGAAATTCAGAACTAGTATTAATTTTTCCAGGTAAAATCCCCTATTGCCTTACTTCATAACTTGGTGCACGTAGCGCCGCAGTGCATGTTCAGAGGCAGCCCTCCCCCTCCCCGTTCATCCTACGTCATACTGTCATGTATCCTATTTGTTGCAAATTTTGTCTAGTTTCTGAATTTTGTAATGCTTTTCTCCTAAAACAATAAGAAATTTAAGTTAAAAACAACTCTTTGGGGGGTGTTCGGGGAGGGGGGGAAGTTAAAGATTTGGATTCAGCGACCCAAAAAACTTAAAGTAAACCTTACAGAGAAAGTTCGGAGGGGAAATGGGTGGGCGAATGTAAGCGTGTGAGTGGTTAAGTGGAATTGCGCAACTTAGTTCACGCAGCACCGCGCGCATGTTCCGAGGCAGATCCCCCCTTCCTTCATCCTGATTCATAATGTCATATATCTAATTTGTTTCAAATTTTGTCTACTTTCTGAATTTCTAGATACTTTTTCCTTAAAGCAATAAAAAAATTGATTTTTTTAATAAAATCCTTTTTTGGAGGGCATTTTACCAAAATTTGGGGAGGTTGCCGGAGGAAATTTTGGTGGGAAGTTAAAAATTCGGATTCAGCGACCCAAAAAACCTATACTAAGCCTTTTTCCAGAACTACCATGAATTTTGCTAGGTAGAGCCCCTATACGGTCTCTTTTGCCTGGACTATTAATTAGACGGAAAAAATGCATCTCCGAGGAAATCTCGGGTTGCGCAAAGTTTTTATTTTTACGTTGCCCGAGGAAATCTCGGGTTGCGCAGCGAGGGGATTAAAATCAAATTTCTGCCTCTTTCGCCTGGTTTACTCCGTCATTTTTTTTCTCTTCACATTTACTAGAAGCAATTTTGTAGTGTCCAACAGCGCTTTTTTGGAAAGTGACCCTGTAAACAGTGACGGTCCTGAAGAATTACGGCCATGGTTGCTTTTTTCATATTGCGAAATGGGACTGGAACTATTTCTGAACCATTTAAAGTAATTTATTAATTATGGAACTATTTAAATTAATTATTTTCCCCCCCTTCAAGAAGAGCAACTGAGAGAGGTCCAAATACCGGCTAGCCGGTATTTAAACCACTCTAGGTAGCCAGTATTCGGACCACTGCTATGTTTAAGTTAAAACCGGTATTACTCATTCATATAATAAAATACCAATAATGTGCGCGTGGCAATTGAGAGCTAAATATGTCTAGAAAATAACTTAATCAACAATTCAAGCCAATATACGATCAGCATAATTTAAAAAAATGAGAAACACATACCTGAAAATCTTTTGATGTACCAGTTTACGTAGATTTGACACTTTTGCATTTACTATTTGTAAATGACACAGACTTCAGCGACGTACTTTTCGTAACTTTCTTCTCTCAATTAAAGTTACAAACTCTGCCTATCACCGCTTACCTGCGCTGCGCTCAGTTCTCAGAACATTTAGTAGCCGGTATTTGGACCCTAGCCGGTAATTGGACCTTTTTCTCTATTTAAAATTTCAGACCATTCCGTTGGGTAGTTTTTGCTTTGTTACATGCGGACGGACAGACGGATGGACGGACTGAACGACGACTATAGTTGCTACGTATTTATATAATTACGAACGCACCTAAAAAGTAATAAAAACATCAAGAAATTACCCTACGCTCAAACGGATATTTTCGCACAATACTTATTTTTTCATTTGCTTAAAATATATACCGGGTGTACCAAAAAGGACTGACTGATTTTAAAATTCAATAACTTGCAAACGGTGACAGATATTAAAAAAATTCTTGCAGGAGGGTTATGCATAAGGTCAAAAGTTTTATTACAGTGATTTTCAATTTTAGTTCGATTTACAAACAATAGATGGCGCTGTAAGCAATAGTCGCTAAATACAGGCTCGATTTTTGGTCTTTTATCTTGTTCCATGCAGAAAAAGGAGATGGAAATGTATTATCCGGGCCACAAAGTGCCAAAAATCGAGCCTGAATTGAGCGACTATTGCTTACAGCGCCATCTATTGTTTGTAAATCGAACTAAAATCGAAAATCACTGTAATAAAACTTTTGACCTTATGCATAACCCTCCTGCAAGAATTTTTTAAATATCTGTCACCGTTTGCAAGTTATTGAATTTTAAAATCAGTCAGTCCTTTTTGGGACACCCGGTATATACATATATGTTACCGGCCAAACCCGATTTTAGGCCAAAATAGATTGACCTAGGCCAAACTAATTTATCCTAACGCGCATAGGATAAACTAGTTTATCCTAGGCCATAGTTTTTCCATGGGATACTGTCTCCCTGCCTTCCCCATTTCACCGCTGCTAGTAGTTATAAAATATGTTCTATATGACAAATTGTGTGCTGGATTACCAAAGAATGGGATGAGAGGTTATCATAAAATTCAGGAGAGAAAGAATTTAAAGGATTGATTAATAATGCACAATATAATCTCGAAAATCCGGCATCGTCGAGGTTCAGGACTTCGCTGGATTTTTGAAAATTCCAGATTTTTGAAAGAATATCAAATGTAGTTTTGATATTCCTAATGGTGCATTTATTCATAATTAATTCAAAGCCAAGTTATATTTATGTGAGAAAAAAAATAAATATAAAAAAGAAAACATTGATTTATTTTTTTTTCTCACATAAATATCACTTGACTTTGAATTAATTATGAATAAATGCACCATTAGGACTATCAAAACTACATTTGATATTCTTTCAAAAATCTGGAATTTTCAAAAATCCGGCGAAGTTCCGGTCCCAGTTTCGCTTAAAATACATATATTTTTAAGCTACCATTATTCCACAATTGAAACGCTCTTTAAAGTATAGTACATATACATTTATATGGATGGGGATACAGAATTACAAAACCTATGAGAAGAATCTGTGTATGACGAAATCCTGTTTTAAACGGATTTTTTTTTTTTTTTATCGGGGCAAATTGAATATATTAATCCGTTTGAAAAAAATCATAATACATTTGCTAGAGACGACGGACGTGCTGAAAATGGAAGTTAACTATAACGAAGTTTTTTTTCTCCCCTATTTGCTTCCGTCTTAGAAGGTTTTTCTATATAAAAATTTTCAGATTTTCAAGTCTCCAAGTCGTGTAAAAAAATTAATGATATTATTAATTATTCAGATATTTACATACAAATAGAGATTCATTAAAAAATCAATATATTTTATAATAGAATCCTTAATATCGTTAATCCGCATTTTATGGCTTAGAAATTTAAAAATTCTATGCAATAAAATCTTCTAAGTAGGAATTGCATAGGAAAGAAGAAAAATCCGTTTTAGGCAGGTTCCCTTATTAGAAGGTTCATCCTCTGTTGTAAATACATTATATTATTTTTACAAGTACAATAAACATCCTCTAATCCGTCATTCTAAGGTCCGGAATGCTGGATTAATCCGGCACGACTTTCGGAAACACAACTGAATCCAGAAGAAATAAAGGAGTGAGTTGAAGAAGATTTTTATGAACCGACAGCTGAAAAATTGAATGCTGAGGCCATCATTCAGAGTGTTATCAACCTAACAGCCCCCAAAGACGTTGGCTCAGATGACTATGATGTGCACGAGTCAAACAACATCATTTGAAATCAAGCAGCTGATACCTCGAATACATTTATCAGGTCTTCTGTGCGCAGCCATTCGTTCAACCATGCGGAAAGTATTAAACTTCACACCATAAAAAATAACATCCTAATCAAATGAAGAGAAAAGTCTACTACAAAACAAACTGATATTCGAGATTTGTTTAAGATGGCTTCTACGAGAAGGCATACAGTGCACGTTTTAATTTTATACTCATACACATATGTTGTACAAAACTTACATTACTGAGTATTTTTAATATTCTATTCAATCTGTTTAAAAAATAAAAAACATGCTTTACTGGCCTTTTCTGTTTAATTCTAACTTCTACACGTTTTTCCCGACCAGTGTTGAATTCAGACACTTTTCTCCGGGAGGGATTTCTGTGACTCCGGAGGGGACATTATAGAGTTCAAAGGGGGAAATTGCACTTTTTGACCATTGAAAACAGAATTTATCAAATCTTCTGGGGGGGGGGGGCAATGTCCCCCCCCTGGGCCACCCCTTCAATTCAACATTGTCCCGACATTCATCCTGTAATCTGGAAAATTTCGTAATCCGGGGTGCTGCAAGTCCCGAACTTGACAGATTAGAGGATGTTTATTGTATTAATATCCTCATTTTATATAGATCAACAGTTTTTTTTTCTTTATGTTAAACATGGATTCCGTCATAGACAGTTTATTTTTCTCAGGTTATACCGTACTTTAATTTTATTACCTAAAAATGCATCTACTCATCTTAAAAAAATGAAAAATAATAATAAATATATAAATTTTAATTGTAGAATAATAGCCATTTAAAAATACATCTTTAAAAAAAGAGTTGGGTCGGATCAAATGTTATTGATATTTTTACTGAACAGACCAGTGATCCTGCCGGTTTAAATGATTTTCTTATGAGCTGGGTTGGAAATTGGACTCAAAATTTCTGTCTGTGCAGACCTTAAGAAGAATGCAGTCCAGTCCCGACTTAAACCGGAAAAATTGCGAACTTCTCGAAAAAAGTAATCCCCAAACCAAGCCCGGACCGAGTGTCGGGAAGGAAAATTGGGCGTGCCCGTAAAGACCTTACATTGAATAACCAAAATACTAGTTCACAAAATTTTGTAAATTTGGACGCTAAACTTCTATTATATATATTTTTTAAAAAAAACGAGTTTTTAGTGAACTGTGCTAAATTCCATAGATATGTTTGAGTTCAGAGGATTCGTTTGAAAAATTTTGAATTTGAGCGTGAACTTGACTCATTTTTGAGAAATTGTATTTGCGTTTGAATTGTCCTAGGATAAACAAGAACGTTGGCGCCGAAGCGGTCTTTGGGGTCAATAAAAGCACGCCAAGTTGAATTGGCCTAGGATAAACTAGTTTAGACTAATGAATAGCAGGCTAAACTAGTTTATCCTATGAGCGTTAGGCCAAACTAGTTTGGCCTAGGAAAAACCAGTTTATCCTATGGGCGTTAGGATAAACTAGTTTGGCCTAGGAAAAACTAGTTTATCCGATGCGCGTTAGGATAAACTAGTTTGGCCTAGGCCAATCAAGTTTGGCCTAAAATCGAGTTTGGCCGGTAACATATATATATATATATATATATATACATTTGGAATTAAAAGAATTCTTTTTGAAACGCATTTTCTTTATTGAGGTATCTTTTATTATTTTATAAATATATAATTTCTGTTAGCTAAATGTTTTTGCAATGTTAGCAAACAATATTAAAATTTTTTATGCGCTGGGTTTATTGCTGCAATTGTGCACAACCATAGTGTGTTATCTTATGATTTCTACTATTGTAGTTACTTGATACCTATATTTAAGAAATTCCATTTTATGATGCAATTTTGTCATCTTTCATGGCATATATAAAACTTCATTTCATAGTCACTGTTGTACATTGGTTATCAATTAATTTTTATTAATAATTTTAAATAATATTTGTCTTAAATGTAAATATTAAAAAATAAAAATAATTATAACCAATTATAACATGTTGTACATTGGTTATCAATTAATTTTTATTAATAATTTATATAATATTTGTCTTAAATGTAAATATTCAAAAATAAAAATAATTATAACTAATTATAGCACATTATATTAAAATGTTACTTGTTACAAGTTCCATCTTTATTCTGTATATTGTCAGTGTTATGAATATTAGATAATTTATTAATTTAATTTTAGTAATTGGAAATCGATGACGATTTGTAATATATAATGGTTATATATATATATATATATATATATATATATATATAACCATATATATGCATATATATCACTTTGAAACGAAACTTTGAATATTAAAAGGCGTTCAAATCTAAAACTTTCATCGAGAAATATCTAATTTTCTCGTATTTAAATAAGTATTTTATTATTATAATAGAAATACATGTGCTTCTGTATCATTAATATAAAAAATTATTTTTATCAAAAATATCTTATTTTATATCAAAAATATAAGCAATCAACAATAATAAAAGAAAATCACAAATACAATTCGGGACGCGAAGAATTCGAACCCATAACCCCTAGTCTCGAGATCAATGCTCTATCCATTCAGGCGTCTAGCTCACACTTCACTTGCAACAGATTATCTTTATAATTAGCACTATAATTAATGAAATCCGTGATCTGTTCCTGAACGCGCTGAATGTTTATTCCATCCATGATAAAGACCCACTCCATGTTCCTGCCTCCTGAGCTCGAGCGCGCGGCGCGCGTGCATCTTGAACACACCCCCTTAATTCGGAAGCGACTCAAGAGTGAAAGGTTCCATTCTCTCATTGGTTGATCAGAAACCGGTCTTGGCTTGCTTCTCATGTATGATCTGGCGAGCACTTTGAGAAATATCGTACCTAATTAATTGATGCTATTTTGGTGAGCGATTTCTGTGGACGAACTTGTCTAGTGGTTAACGCGCTTGTCTGGGAAGCTCAAGTACGCAGGTTCTATCCTCCCTGTTACTTTTTTATTTGTGTTTTGTTTCGATTTTTATTAAGTTGGTTAATAAAGATTTATCGACTTTTATTATCCGTTCATTTCCAATTTTTTAAATTGTCAATTAGATAATGAAAGAAAATTTTGATTAAATTAAGTTTTAATTGTTATTAAATTAAATAAAATTTAGTTTTAAATAAAATTGAAATTTAATTTTTATAAAATAAAATAAAATTTAGTTTTAAATAAATTTCAAAATTCATATAAGCTATTTTTTATGAATTAAAGTGAATATTTATTGTAATTAAATAATAATATCCCTTAAACTTACGTACATTATTTTTTTCCCTTATAACTTTAGTATCAGATAAATATTAAATTAGCAAAATTAATTTTTCAAAGTTTTCTTTTAAAATTAATTAGTATTTTTCATACAGAAAAACTTTATTCATTTATTATCAAATGCTTTGTAATTTTTTATTACGTATAAAATAATGTTAATGAAATTAATTTTTAAAATTCATATTAGTACTTATAAGCTATTTATTTCAATTTCTTAAAATGAATATTTTTGGAAAATATAATGTTATTTCTTACACTTATATAAATATTTTTATTTTTATCTTATATTATATTATTTAACAATATATCTGAATACATAACTATATTCAGTTTATTTTATTTGAAAGTAAAATTTTATTAATTTATGAATTAATATTAATAATATTATTAACTTAGCAAGTAATTAATTATTTAAACCAATTTGTAATAGTTAATTGTTAAATACTTTTTATTAAAATTTCCTAAAAAATTTTAATTGTTATTATTAAAAAATTCTAATAAACTACTTTTCAAAATAATATATATATATTATATATATTATTTGAAAACTCAGTCAAAAACATAAATATATTTTTATTAAAAAATTATTATAAATTTCCCCTTCACTATTACCACCCTAAATATTTGAAAACTAAATTAAAGACATAAGTCCAAGTAGTCATTAACTAGAAATATTTAATGCGACAAAATACATTATAAAAACTTCTTATAGTTTTTAGTAGTTATTGCTCAGATATTATTGTTTTGGGTTCCAACTTTTTTTTCTTCTTTTGGGTGTGTGAAAAAAAAAAAAAAAAAAAAAAAAAAAAAAAAAAAAACTGTCATTATTATTTAGTTTATTTTTTCATTATATTTCACTACAAGTGTGAGCTACAATTTGTTTTAGCTTGACCTTTTTCATTCACTATCTATGAAACACTTTATTTTTAGATTTTTTTTTTTTTTTTTGCCCTATTTGTTATTTTGCAGCAATAATAAATAGATATTAATATTGCAAATTACTATAAGGGCAAGGTAGAATTTAGATGATCTAAATCCCTTTCTCACAATTTTGATTATTTGAGTACTAGTTTGGCCATTTAATTATTTATATTTACGCATACAAAGTGCCATGAAAAAAAATGCATAAAATTTGACTGAGTATTTTTATTAATTGTTTTTTATATATTTATTATTTTTTAAAAACACATCAGCTATCAAGTTAGGGGAGGGGGAGTGCTTGAGTTTACTGTTCTTTGCACAGTCAAAACACATAGGTAATTAAATGCAGTTGCGTAGCCAGGATATTATTTCGGCGGGGGGGGCGTCTAATCCCCTAAGCTTCTCTCCTCCTGATGCAAAGCTATAAATTAAAAACTATTAATTTTACTTTTCGTATAAATATCAATTTTATACTTTTAAAATATGGGATATTTTTTTTAGTTTAAATTTACATACACCTGTATATACAAAAGGAATAATGTGTAATGTGTAATTTAAAAATAATAAGTCTAAAATATTTAAATTGATTACTTTTTTAAAAGAAAGTCAGTTTTATCAATTTTTTGCAGGGAAAAAAAGATATTTTAAAAAATAACATATCATTGTTTTCCGTGAATCACTTTATATGAAAAATAAATTTAAATTCCTTACATGTCGCAAACAAAATTTAATATGATTGCAACATAATACTTGAAATAATCTCAAGTGACACTTGGCGATTTGTTTTGGTGGTGAAATGAGATGTGCCCTCTGATTTGTTAGGAAGAAATGTCTACCACCGCTCAATAATCAGGTCTTGTAACCTTGAGAAGTAAATCGCGGAATTCTTATTTCTTCTCAACCAATGGGAGAATGGAACCTTTCACCCTTGAAATATCTAATTTTCTCGTATTTAAATAAGTATTTTATTATTATAATAGAAATACATGTGCTTCTGTATCATTAATATAAAAAATTATTTTTATCAAAAATATCTTATTTTATATCAAAAATATAAGCAATCAACAATAATAAAAGAAAATCACAAATACAATTCGGGACGCGAAGAATTCGAACCCATAACCCCTAGTCTCGAGATCAATGCTCTATCCATTCAGGCGTCTAGCTCACACTTCACTTGCAACAGATTATCTTTATAATTAGCACTATAATTAATGAAATCCGTGATCTGTTCCTGAACGCGCTGAATGTTTATTCCATCCATGATAAAGACCCACTCCATGTTCCTGCCTCCTGAGCTCGAGCGCGCGGCGCGCGTGCATCTTGAACACACCCCCTTAATTCGCTGTTAGCGAAGCGAGATTAACCAACCACGCCTGCATTTTTGCAAGCAGCCAAAAATTCGCAAAAATGCAGGATTCTGATGGGTCAATCTTGTTTTGCTAACAGCAAAAAATCCACCTGGTTCCCCATCAATAAATTTTAATTGGTCGGCAGGAATTTGAAAAAAATAAAATAAAATAGATGGAATCATCATAAATTATTTCAGTTGAAACCGTTCCAACCCACGCCTCCCGCACCGTTTCTTGTCCGCAGCACCGGAGAATACTAGAGTACCTCTCTATACGAGTGGCGGCATATGGACTATAGAATCTGATTGGTTGAGACGATTCTGGACAAAGTTAATTGCCAAGGGTCTTGAAAAGCTTGCTATTGTTGTCAAACTAACGCTTGCTAACTTATTTTACTCGTATAATCGAGTTCATCTAGGTGGGTATCGCTAAGTTCTGGAAATTAGGTTTGACACAGTTTGGACAAACGGGTCTATCTAAGCACATTCTGATCATCGTATAAGAAAAGAGCATGTTTACAAACAAACACTTCCGTCAATCTATCTACACTGTTAAAAATATCGTGAAAAATTACCTCTGTTTTTAAAGGCTATCTATTTTCTGACCAATGAGAACGCTCCGTAAGTTTTTTTTTTATAGACCCCTTGCATTGACGTCACGTTGCTATTAGCAACGACTGATACTATTGCAACTGGGGCACACACGTAGAGCACAGAACTGCTCGCTTGCCGTTAAAAGCACATGTTATCTTTCTGTTTAATTTAGATCTTTCTTATTTTTACTATTATAGTGCAAATAAGCCTAATAAGTCGAATTGAGAGCACCATATTCGCCTTATGTTTGGGCGCCATATGAAACGATGCCAGACATGTGACGTCATGTGCAACTCGTCTATGTAGCGTTCTCATTGGTCAGAAAATAGATAGCCTTTAAAAACAGAAATAATTTTTCACGATATTTTTAACAGTGTACCACATTATTTTCGTCGTCGCGATCATTCCATGAATCGCCGTGGCGATGCAGGCTGATCATTATATAGACCTGTTAAGCGTAGATCAATCAATTCGCCTGCACTCATGCGTACAGTAGGAGTCATAAGGGACGGACAGATCTTACTTGCTGATCCACATTAATTCAACCCCGAGGCTAACGAGAAAGACAGGCTACTGCGGTGCATTCCACGTACCTTTTTTACAGACCGCTGGAGTCACGTGATGCTCGAATGCACCACTGAAGGTGTGCGAAAAGAGCACACCTCTAGCGGGCTATAAAAAAGACACATGGGATGCACCGCAGTAGCTTGTCTTTTTTGTTAGACTCCTTCAACCTCGAGGCTAACGAAAGAGACAGGCTACGCGGTGCATTCCACGTCTCCTTTTTTACAGACTGCAGGAGTTACGTGGTACTCGAATGCACCAATTCAGGTGTACGAAAAGAGCACCACGTCACTATAGCGGTCTATAAAAAAAGACAAATGGGATGCACCGCGGTAACCTGTCTTTTTGGTTAGACTCGTTCAACCCCGGGGCTAACGAAAAAGACAGGCTACCGCGGTGCATTCCACGTATCTTTTTTTACAGACTGCTGGAGTTACGTGGTACTCGAATGCACCAATTCAGGTGTACGAAAAGAGCATCACGTCATTCTAGCGGTCTGTAGAAAAAGACAGGCTGTCGCGGTGGGTCCGATTCTTCTTTTTTACAGACCGCTGGAGTCACGTGATGCTCGAATGCACCAATGAAGGTGTGCGAAAAGAGCATCACGTGACTCCAGCGGTCTGTAAAAAAAGAAGAATCCGACCTACCGCGGTAGCCTGTCTTTCTCGTTAGCCTCGGTTCAACCCACAGTGACGTCAGCTACCCTTTTTTTCTTATGTCGCTACTGTAATATAGAGGCACCCTAGAGACTGCTGATTGGACAACTATCAGTATAGCGACTAGAATAAATAGGGTGGAAATGGACGACAAGCACGAGGCTAACGAGAAAGACAGGCTACCGCGGTGGGTCCGATTCTTCTTTTTTTACAGACAGCTGGAGTCACATGATGCTCTTTTCGCACACCTTCATTGGTGCATTCGATCATCACGTGACTCCAGCGGTCTGTAAAAAAAGAAGAATCGTACCCACCGCGGTAGCCTGTCTTTTTCGTTAGCCTCGCGACAAGCATTTCTGACGTCATACAAGCTAATCAGCTTCTCAATTTTCTCCACAAGCGTTCACCAAAGTCAATTAAATACCGCAATGCTTGTGTGAAACGTTGTGAGACCCGCCCAGTCCGTCTGGTCAATCGACTATTCTGGTAATGCTTAAAAATGTGCTAAAATATTCAATACCTTAAAAGTCCAATGATGCTGCAATCCGAAGAGTGGATCTCAGCGATATCTGTAGGATATTTTTTTTAAAATTGCAAGACGATTGCTAGTCTAGAGGTCTAAACCATAGAGCTATGAAACGAAAGAAGTAGACATAATAGACCGGGAGCCGGCAGCACAGACAATCACCTCATCGAGTTCACGGACGAAATTCTGGGATTAGTTAAATCTTGATTCGCATATTAAAACGCAATCGGTCTGCCAAGTCATATCTTGGTGGAAAACACCTAAAAACACGATTTTAGCAGCTGACTCGTAGGTTTACCATTGTCTTTTCCTGCTCCCAGTCCTCCATCTTTTCATACATTTTGGTGCAGGAAAATATAATGTTAAACCTACGAGTCAGCCGCTAAAATCGGGTTTTCAGGTGTTTCACCAAGATATGACTTGGCAGACCGATTGCGTTTTAATAGGCGAATCAACATTTAACTAATCCTAGAATTTCATCCGTGAACTCGATGAGGTGATTGTCTGTGCTGCCGGCTCCCGGTCTATTTCTGAAGTTGTTTTTAAAAAGCATGGTTTCAATTAAAGGTGCATTCAGAGACGGTTTTAAAGGATGTGGGGTTTTAAAGGAGGGAAAAGGTACTAAAAGCTAAAGTATTTGTAGCAGTCTGCTACTTCTCTCTCTCGGGGAAGTTTTTATTTCAGCCAATAGCGTGGAGGCGCATTTCTTTTCCCCCGTGTTTCTTCGGAGCGCTTTTTGAGTCACGTGACCGTAAAATTTTGAACTCTCCAGAGAGCCGCAGTTTGTTCTCTCAGTGACGTTATGCGCAATATTTGACTATGTGTTGTTCAGTTTAATAAAGTTTATTTTTCGACAAAAAACCTTCTGATCATTCGAGTCCCCGAGATATTTTATGATCTTCTTAAATATGTCTCTTAAATGGTGACCGCGGACCTTTGAACTATTCAAGTATTCCATAGAACCTTGAACTAATCAACTATTTCATAGAACATTTTGTTTTATTAGCAAAATGGCAGCTTCTGAAGCGTCTGCCGTAATCATTCCGCCCTATATTCCTGTGGATCCTACTTTATGGTTTCATATGCTGGAAAGTACATTTGAATTAGCTACTCCTAAAGCTATTACTGAGTCGAAAACGAAGTATAATTATGTTGTAGTGCATCTACCGCCTGCTGCTGCTACTATGGTTCGAGATATAATAATGAGTCCTGATCCTACTGATCCTTATCAGATTTTGAAATCCAAAGTTATTGAGCGTTGCGGAGAAAGTCGTACTGTAGAAATCCGGAAACTGCAAGCTGGAGAAAGTCTGGGCGATAGAAACCCAACTGAATTACTTCGGTTAATGAAAGGACGGACAGAAAGTCATAGTATTAGCGACGATTTTCTTTTAGAGCTGTTTACTCAACAAATGTCAACCACCGTACAAACGATTCTAGCTTCCATAAAAAAAAAGTTACGCCTAATAAAGCAGCGGAGATCACTGATAGAATACTAGAACTAATACCGTCCAACATCAGTTCTGTTTCAATTCGAACAACTGATGCTTAGACACCGCCAGCCATAGATATACTCGTAAAAGAAATCCAAGCATTACGCCAAGAAGTCGTTCAGCTTCGACGTTCAAGAAGTATATTTAGAGTTGATAATCATCAGCGTAATCGTTCTCAGTCCCACCATAGGGATTCGATATACTAAAGGCTCTGACAACACCATGGCCGATACATCATCTCGAATTGAGATAGATTCAATTTTTCCTAATGTGCTAGATTTTATAGAGCTGCTCAGACCAATGATGAAGAGCTAAAACAACTTCTCGAACTTGACACAGCTTCATTAAAATTAGAAAAACACTACTTTCCACTCGAAGATGTACATTTATATTGCGATATGTCACAAAAACATCCTAGACCATTTGTTCCTAAAAGTATGCGACAATCAGTTTTTTAAATCTTACATTATTTCTGTCATCCAGGTATCTTAGCTTCATTAGATTTAATTTCCAAGCGATTTGTATGGCCTGGCATGCGTAAGGACATAAAATATATGGTTCGCAGCTGTACGAAATGTAAAAAAACTAAAATCGTTCAACACACCAAATCACCAATTGGCATATTTGGCATATTTTAATCACCAATTGGCATATAAATCACCAATTTGCCCATATTCACGTTGATTTTATCGGACCTTTACCATCCTCCGATTGCAATCAGTACTGCATGACCATCATTGATAGGTTCACGAGATGGCCTGAAGTTATACCCACATATGATATGACAGCAGAAACAACTGCTCGTGCATTGATACACGGTTGAATATCCAGATTTGGATCCCCTGTTACTATCACTACTGATCAGGGTAGAAATTTTGAGTCCACTCTTTCCAAAGAGCTTACTAATAGATTAGGCTGCAGACGCATATCCTTACAGCCTACCATCCACAGTCTAACTGTTTTATTGAAAGATTCCATCACCATCTTAAGAGCTCGCTTAAAGATTACAATCAAATTCAATGGGCTGAAATCCTCCCCATTGTCTTACTTGGTTTACGCACTGCTCTTAAAAATGATATCTAAGCGACCTGTGCTCAACTTGTTTATGGCACAAATATCAGACTACCCTCTGATCTCATTAACACTGAAACTATAAATCAACCACTTACTCTTACATACGTGACTGAGTTAACTGAAAAAATGAGAAAGTTAAATCCTAATGCCACTGCAATATACGGCAATCCTAAAATCTATGTCAATCCCTCATTACAAACCTGTTCACACATATTTCTTAGATCAGATAAAGCTAATCCTCCCTAATAACTTATAAGGAAAGGGCAGCTGATATCACTGTTGGTCGATTCACTGTGGATCAGCAAGAAAAACCTGTCCGTTCTTTATGACTCCTACCTGTACACATGAGCTAGGGAAATTTGATTGGTCTACGTTTAACAGGTCTCTGACATGATTGGCCAAAGTCGCCAAGACTATTCCTGCAATGATCGTTATGACAAAAATGTAGTTGGTAGATTGGTTGACCGAAGTGTTTGTTTGTAAATATGTCCTTTCCTTATATCGAGTGATTGACAGGTCTAAGAAAACATCATTTGATTTGGAATTAAACGGGAAACGCTGTACTGAATCTATTGACCGTATTAAATCTGCATATCGATTAGCAGATTCTATTGCACCTTCCCAACCTCAAAAACAAAATGAGCCCGTAAATTTTCTAACAACTCCTGTCGTACAGACTACCACCAAATCTGGTCGTAAAGTTCTTTTTCCAAAACATCTCGTTACGGACTATATTGTTTAAAATATTTGATGTATATATAGTGTGCATATTATTTACTTCTCAAAAATATTGTTTTTCATGTAATGCATACTATATTTTCTATTGTTTTGCATCAACCGTACTTTAATTTTACTCAAGACCTTTCTTATGTATCTATATTAATTGCTACCTTTTCTGTAATGGTGACTACGTGACTGGGGGCATACTCTGTAGCACCTCCGTGTTTCTTCGGAGCGCTTTTTGAGTCACGTGACAGTAAAATTTCGAACTCTCCAGAGAGCCACAGTTTATTCTCTCAATGATGTTATGCGAAATATTTGACTATGTGTTGTTCAGTTTAATAAAGTTTATTGTTCTACGAAAATCCTTCTGATCATTCGAGTCACCGAGATATTTTAAGACCTTCTTAAAATTTTCTCTAAAGATTAAAAATATGCAATATATATATATAAAAAATCTAAAATCTACGTTAAAATCTAAAAGATTTCATTCAAAGAAGCGATGAAAAAAAATGTAGCCCAGGACGCCACGCCGCGCCATGGCTACTTAAGCTTGTTTTTTCTCTCAATCTCTCTAGCACGTTTTCTCTTTCAATCGCATCCAAAGATGTCCACTTTGGTTTTCGATCCTGAAATTGTTTCGGTGTATCTTTAATTTCTTTGTGATGACAAAAAATATTCTCTGTGCAGTTTATTTATTGATTGGTGATTATTCCATAAACGAACTCTCGAAATTTAGTACATTAGTTTGAATGTATGTGTACAACGAGGGGGAAATATTGGAGCGGCATAGGCGCTTAGGGGCACGAAGTTTTCCCTGGACGAAGTTTTCTCTGGGCCAGTCCGAGCCTGATGTTAAGGGAGGATCCACACAATTGTGTTGCGCAAGCTTGGTTTTAAATCACAGAAAAAGAGGAAATTGTTTTTTCTATTTCCTTAGGATCACCTATGCAATTGTGTAGGTCGAGTCTTAAAGGGTTATAAATATGTGTTAGCTGTTTGGGATTGTTCTTTATGGGGGTTTTGCTGTATTTAAATCAACTCTGATGAGATATGTCGTTTCAAAAATGAAGCCTTCTTGAAATGTACAAAACTTGCCGTACTGTTTAAATCTATACTAATGTTATAAAGAAGTAAAGTTTGCGTGCTTATTTGCAGGGGGCAATCTCTCGAACTACCGAAACGATTTCAAAAGTAATGGTAGGAAAATGATGGTGATAATCCCCGTCCCAACATAGGCTATATTTTAGGTCGGTGCCACGACCCCAAAGTGAGTGCAGAAGCAAAAAACGTTCCAAAAATGCGATTTTCGTGTTACTGAAGAGCCAAGAAACTTGAAATTTGGCATGGAAGCTACTTATGACATATAAATGATATCTAAGAACAATTCTAAAAAACTTGACATTTAAAATGGTTGAAAATGTGAAAAAAGTGTTCTAAAAACGTTCTGAATTGCGATATCTACGAAATATCAGGAAATCCTACATCGGTTTGAAAAGTAATGAAGGAGGGAATTTATGGTAATCCTTCCTGCTCCAATATAGGCTGTATTTTATGACGGTGCCACTACCATCTGGGAGTTGCAGGAGCAAAAAAGTTCTAAATTGAGATTTTGTAATACTGAAACTTGAAATTTAGCACGGTACTTACTTAAAAGATGTAAATGCTCCCTAAGAACAGTCGAAATAATATTAAAAATTTAAAAGGGCTTAAAATGCGCGAAAAACGGTTTAAAAACGTTTAAATTATTTTCTCTATGGAATCTTAGGAAACACCAAACCTATTTCAAAAGTAAAGGTTACAAATTGGTGGTGAAAGTCCTTGTTTTCCAATATCAGTGATGGAACAGTGTAGCAGCAGAGAATCAATTGACACCGCTAAATTTTATTAGTGCTCTCATCTTATATCAGGACAGAATTGCTGAAAAATTTTAAAGCAAATAATACTATTAAAATTTATTGGTGACAAATGCCCAACTGCTGCGGCACTGTTCCATCACTGCAATATACGCTATATTTTCTGTCGATGCCCCTAACACTTGGAGGTTGCAGGAGCAAAATCGTTTGTTTTAAATTGCGATTTTTGTGATACTGAAGGGGCTAGCATTTTGAAATTTGGCATGGTAGTAGCTTATAAAATATAAATGATCTCTAAGAAGAGTTTCTAAAAATACGAAATTTAAAAGGGGTGAAAATGTGCGAAAAGTGTTCTGAAAAGCTTCTAAATTACGATTTTTATGCAATCTCAGGACATACTAAACTCATTTCAAAAGTAATGGTAGCAAATTGATGGTAACAGTTCTTGCTCAATCATTGGCTACATTTTATGTCGGTGCCACTACCACATTGGAGTTCTTAGAGCAAAAACCGTTCTAAAGTACAATTTTTGTGATACTGAAGGGGTTAGTAACTTAAAATTTGGTATGGTAGTTACTTCTAAGATGTAAATACTCTATCAAACGAAAAACATTTCAAAATTTAAAAGGAAGGAAAATGGACGAAAAACATTCCAAAAACGTTCTAAATTACAATTTCTCGGCAATTGTTATAGATAAAAACTTGAAATTTGGCGTGGTAGATATTTACAAAATATAAATGCTCTCTAAAAGCAGTTTCTATAAAATTCAAGGTTCAAAAGTGTGAGATGAGCGAAAAGTGTTCTAAAAATATTTTAAATTACGATTTTTTATGAAATCTCAGAAAATACCAAACCGATTTCAAAAGTAACGGTTGAAAATTGATGGTGACAGTCCTTGCTTCAAGATAGGCTTTATGCCGGTGTCACTACCATCTGGGGGTTGCAGGAGCAAAAAATGTTCTAAATTGCTAAATTCTATTGTTATTCAACTATTATTTTATTATTATTCAGTTCTAAATTCTAAGCGTGTAAATGCCCTTCTAAGAACAATCGAAATAAAATTCCAAATTAAAAAAAGTGAAATGAGCGAAAAGCATTCTAAAAACGTTCTAAATTACGATTTTTATACAATATCAGGAAATACCAAACCGATTTCAAAATCGGATATGCAGATCCCAAAACTTTCTCCTATCTCATACATGTTAATACTTCAAAATTCGCTATCACAGTGCCAAACTTAAATGGCAATCTATGCCCATCATGAGGATTCTAAAGATAGGAAATTCTGTGCATTAGTTCTTGAGATATGACTATCGGTAAAATCCTGTAAATCTTGCAAAATGCAGCATAGCAGCGCCACCTGTTGGGTTACTTACACCAAAACCTAATCAGCAACAACTTATGTCAACGTCTAACTGAATCTGAAGTTTCATGAAAATCCATGCATTGAGATAGAGCTATTGCATTTGAAATAGAGCTATTGCGAAAATCGTGAAAAATTCAGCATAGCAGCGTCACCAATCCGGCGATTAACACCAAAACCTCATCAGCAACAACTTGAGTCAAGGTCTAACTGTATCTGAAGTTAGACGAAAATTCGTGTATTAGCTCTGGAGATAGAGCTTTTGCGGAAATCGTGAAAAATGCAACATAGCAGCTCCACCCGTTGGAAGATTTACATCAAAACGTAATCAGCACCAATTCATATCAAGGACTAACTGAATCTGAAGTTTGAAGAAATTCCATGCATTAGTTCTTCGGAAATCGTGAAAAATGCAGCATAGTAGAGCCACCTGTTGGGCGATTTTCATGAAAAATTAATCAGCACCAATTTATATCAAGGACTAACTGAATATAAATTTTTACTAGGACTTCCCTCAGAGGGATTAGTCTGAGCGATATTGCTGAGAACATAGATTTAATAATAACATGTGGAAGCAAAGAAAATGAGATGTTATCTTTAATTGTCCATATACTGCGATAAATTGAAATGATGAAAATAAACGAATGGTAGAATTACAAAATTTTATATATAAATTCGTATACACTGTTTAAAAAAATGGGAAATCAAACCATGCAAGACAGCCATGCATGGATATAAAATTGAAAGTATGCAATATATTAAAAGTAAAATAGAAAATGAAACATTAAATTATCTTATATCGGAATTTTAACTGTATAAAATGATGTCAAGAGCATAATCAGACGCTCCGCACCAATTTGAATAACTTTAAATGACAAATATATAATGTTTATAAAGAATGGATTATACTTTATACGGCAACATAAAGTATGACACAAGATCTGAATATATCGTCTGCATAACTTTTGAGCTGTCAAAGTGTCATTTGAAGTAATTTACAAATCCATACATATTTATTCAGCAAATCATGCAAGCTAACATACGCCAATATGAACCCGATTATGAAATTTCACCAGAATAAATTAATATATAAAAAATCTACTAATGATAATTGAGAATATGACCTTATGATAAAATGTCTAGAAAAATGAATTAGATAAATTTCATATCACATTTAAAACGGCACTTCCCTCTGTTAGTGGCCTTGGAGAGAGAGAAAAGCCTAGAGAAGGAACACTTTAACAAGTACTTTCGGGCAACCTACTCACTGTTTCATACAGGTCTTTATTCAATATTTACACAATTTATTTAATGCTAAGTGGGTATCTATCAGTTTTGTTGCATTTAAATTGCAAGTTTTGCGGAGGAAATGCAGCATTATGAAATATTTAGAGTTGCTATACCTAATAATTCCAAATTAATGGTAATTGAGATCGCTTTCCGTTAATTTCATCTTTTTAAATTTTAAATTTTTTAGAAACCATTCATAGGGACAATTGTATGTTTTAAAACTAAACCGAAGCAAAATTTCAAGATGTTGGGCTCAGCAGTAACACAGAAATAGAAAATTTTCGAAAGTTTTTTGTTTCTGCACTGTTTTATATAGCGACATTTTGAGAAATTGTTCTATTGCGAGAATTTACGTCATGATAAATACAGCCATGTAAATTTTCATGTTTATATTCCTAACAATTCCATGTACTTCGTTACTTAGATCATCTTTGGATCTTTTTGCGCTTTGTATAGTCTTTCGATGTTTTAGAGTTCGTTCTACAAAGAGCATTTACATCTTATAAATTACTACCATGCCAAAGTTCTAGTTTCTAACCCCAACAGTATCCCAAAAATTTCAGTATTCCAAATAAATCATAGTTTAGAACCTTTCTAGAAATTTTTACGTTTATCCGTCAAATTGAACCTTTTAGAGAGCGTTCATTACGAGTATTTACATCTTAAAAGTAACTACCACACCAAATTTAAAGTTTCTAACCCAATCAATATCGCAGAAATCGCAGTTTTAGAACTTTTTTGCTCCTGCAGCGATGTAGGTTCTTGCACTGACATAAAATACAGTCTTTTTTTCGGAGCAGAGATGGCCACCAACATTTTTTTAGTGTTGGGTATGTAGTTTCAGGGATAACACCTCGCAAACGTACAAGCATTAATAATATTATACACTTTATAATATTAGCATTAGATGTACAGATACAAAAGCCATTTATCTGTTACAAACTAAAGTGGCCGGCGTTGCCCAGAATTTGAAGGATGTTTGTTCTGAAAAATCAATTTCAAAATTTAACATACAACACAAAACAAACATTAAAAAAAGCAGTCGAAATGTTGTATGAATGAATCATATGAAAACGCTACATAAAAATGTATACATGTATATAACAGACGCAAAAGAATACAGCTATAAATGAACTTATTTCAATTTATAATTGGAGCAATAATGTTAAAATACGCCAGTATTTCCCTAATCCAGGGGCCTCGGTAAGGGGGGGGACGGGGGGGAGCCTCCCCCCCCCCAAACATTTGCGAATGTTATTACACTTGGCAAATTTACAAACTTAGTTGGCAAATTTGTTTAAAATTTTAATAAAAACTATAATATATTTTCTATTTCTGATAGACTTGGCAAAAATTACAAAACTAATTGGGAATATCATTAAACTTTTAACAAATGAGAACTATATTACATTTTCTAACTGTGGTAAGTTGGCAAAATTATAAAACGAGTTGGCAAATGCTGAAATTTGACTTGGCAATTTAAGGTTCTCTCCCCCACCAATAAAAAGTCTTAGCGATGGCACTGCCCTAATCGGGTTTTTATCATGCTTCAATACATTTTTCACACTCATATGACGTTATACTATATCCACCACGTCCTTTATATTTCCAATATGACGTAATATTTTCCTCTTTCACGTGGAAACCTTGAAATAGAAAAGTTATGAAGTTATATTCACTTTTTTTTAAATTCGGCAAACTATTTATTTCATTTTCATTTTTCACGTGGAAATCTTGCAGTAAAAAATTAATTGTTGTGTTAATAATTTTATTGTGTATTTTAGTTGTTGGCAACTGCTATAATGAAAAATGTTTAAATTTGATAAGAAAATGCTGTTAAATTGGTGGTTTTTTTTATTAATTAAAAATTAACTATAAATTATTTCGATTCAGGAATACTTTAGTTGACTCGGTTATGTTTTAATACACATGTACGTATCTTTTCACAATTTTGGCTTCCAAATTGTGGATTTTTATAGAATTACAAACAGACAGATAGACAAGTTTTCATTTTTATATATCTCTCTATTCTAAAAAAAGTAACTAACGCTGTCACCGCCGCTGCCGGTTTTGAATTTTTTATGACCGGAGGTCTTTCTTCGTTAATATTAAGAAAACTATTGCATACAAAAATATGAAAATCGGTGGTATTATAGAGAAATGTTTGATCAACAGGCTGATGTATACAGTTTTCAAAAAGAAGAATTATGTTAAGAGATATTTAATGCTAAATTTGGACAAAATCGTTCCATTAAAAAAATGTTTTATAGGAACAAAAACTATACATGGGAATTTAATCATTTTTATATCATTTTATTCAATAGAAGATCCCGGTGTGCAGATTCCATTTTTTTTTTAATTTGACTCATTTTTTGAGGTTTTATTTCTATTTAAAATTCAAATATTCAGCATTTCGACAGATATTTTTTTATATATTTTAGAAAATGGTATTAATTTAAACTGTTGTCAACTGTATAAACAGCGCAAACAATACTGTTTGCATCAAATAAAAAAAAAATTATTTACACGTTACTATTATAAACAGAAAAAACCCTTCAAATTAGAATTAAATAATTAGGTATAAAAAGCAGGCACTTATTGGAAATTACGCCATAAAAACTATATTTACATGTTAATTTTAAAAGAGAATGTATATTGTAAAATAAATTCATTAACATGTGTTAGAAGTCTTAAATAGAAGAAATTACGTCACATTACACTTATTATCAAAATGAACAAAAAATAATACTGCAAAACAGTTTAAATTTAAAAATTGCGCTAGACAAAATAGTAGAGGTTAAATATTAGACTTTTTCAAAATTTTATTATTTGTTGTTTGATGTGAGGTGTTCAGCTATAAGTATGCAAAATTTCACGTCTCCATATTAATTAGGGGCTGAGTTGGAAAAATTGCTTAAAATACGCAAGTTAGAGCCCAGAGGGTTAAATATTAGACCTTTTTCAAAATTTTATGATTTGCCGTTTGATCTCAGGTGTTCAGCTATAAGTATGCAAAATTTCATGTCTCCAACTTAATTAGGGGCTGAGTTAGAAAAATTGCTTAAAATACGCAAGTTAGAGACCAGAGGGTTAAATATTAGACTTTTTCAAAATTTTATTATCTTTCGTTTGATGTGAGGTGTTCAGATATAAGTATGTAAAATTTCGTGTCTCCAACTTAATTAGGGGCTGAGTTAGAAAAAATGCTTAAAATACAGAAGTTAGAGACCGGAGGGTTAAATATGACTTTTTCAAAATTTTATGATTTATCGTGTTATCGCAAGTGTTCAGCTATAAGTATGCAAACTTTCATGTCTCCAACTTATTTAGGAACTGAGTTAGAAAAATTGCTTAAATTACATAAGTTAGAACCCAGAGGGTTAAATAATAGACATTTTCAAAATTTATTATTTGTCGTTTGATGTGAGGTGTTCAGATATAAGTATGCAAAATTTCGTGTCTCCAACTTAATTAGGGGCTGAGTTAGAAAAAATGCTTAAAATACAGAAGTTAGAGACCGGAGGGTTAAATATGACTTTCAAAATTTTATGATTTATCGTGTTGTCGCAAGTGTTCAGCTATAAGTGTGCAAACTTTCAAGTCTCCAACTTAATTAGGGGATGAGTTAGAAAAATTGCTTAAAATACATAAGTTAGAGCCCAGAGAGTTAAATATTAGACCTTTTTCAAAATTTTATTATTTGCCGTTTGATGTTAAGTGTTCAGCTATAAGTATGCAAAATTTCATGTCTCGAACTTAATTAGGGGCTGAGTTAGAATAATTGTTTAAAATACACAAATTAGAACCCAGAGGGTTAAATATTAGACATTTTTCAAAATTTTATTATTTGTCATTTGATGTGAGGTGTTCAGCTATAAGTATGCAAAATTTCATGTCTCCAACTTAATTAGGGCCTGAGTTAGAAAAACTGCTTAAAATACACAAGTTAGAGCCCAGAGGGTTAAATATTAGACTTTTTCAAAATTTTATTATTTGCCGTTTGATGTGTGGTGTTCAGCTATAAGTATGCAAATTTTCAAGTCTCCGACATATATAGTTTCTGAGAACGGGCTCTGTGACGGACAGACAAAGGAGTGAGACAGGTAGTGTTTCGTTAGATGAACGAAACTCTGAAAACATGCTGCGGATGACTGTAACAACATCCTAAAATTACGTTACCATCAGCGATCTACCAATCCCGAATTTAGTTTATATTCGTTTCATATATTCTTATTCTTTTGTGCGGCCCTGTAAAATAACTATCAATAATATATACATACAGTAAAACCTCTGAATAGCGGACACCTCGAGAATGCAGAATTTGTCCTCTATTTGGAGGTGTCGGCTACTGAGAGTAAAAAATGTACAGTTATTTAAGGGTTGGTAATCGAAAATAATGCCCTCTAAATGGAGGTGTCCACTAATCGGGTGTGTCCGTTATGGAGGTTTTACTGCATAATAATATCATCCTTTACAAGAAAATTGAATGCTGTATGATAGACAGACATCCAGAGAAAGATAACCTACCGGAGCAATAAACACTCATGTCGTTTGTTTTAATCATCCACAATCGTTTCTAAATTTCGTTATACGCGTATTAAAAAAATCTTAATTTTCAGTCGATAGACTGACAACTATCTTTTAACATGAGTTTTTAGCGGGATTTAGCCCGTACTGTATTATTAATTGTTTGCCCACCAAAACTGGTTGCCACGGGTTGTTGTAAGGTTTGTGATTACGTGGTTGAAACTGATCTATTCAATATTACTGCGTGCATGTTTTTTTTTTTATTTGCTCCATGTGTTCAAACCAGTTGTCTACGAAAACATCCACCGGTGAAAGTGACGCACACCAAATTTCTGTGACGTATGCAGATATCTTGTGCTTTTTTATCAGTTTTTTTAATATAATTTTTAAACGGTTTGGAACATATTTTTCATAGTAGGTGCATTCAGTAGGTGGCCCTCATAGGTACCTTCTGGTGCAATCAGAAAAGAAATCCGACAAATATTTTTTGAGTTATGCTTGACGAAAGGTTTTTATTAGGCTTTTTTTTAAGTAGGACATGGCGTTAATATCCATCGTAGTAGTAATGTGTCCGGACAGTAATATTTCGCTGAGTATTAGCCTTCGCTTCGCTCAGACAATTAAATTACATGGATTAGTTCTTGAGATAGAATGCACACAAAATGTGTCTCAGACAGACTGGCAGAGAACGTCACAGACTCACAGACACACATTTTGTAAAAACATGTTTTTAGGGATCTCTGACCCCTAAAATGTATAAATCCGTGAAAACAAGAATTCGAAATTTTTCACGAATCCAATACTTCCTTCTTGTACAGATTCTTGTAACGTAATAAATAATGGTTGCAAATTGGTTCTGATAGTCCCTCAAACATTGGCTATATTTTATGTCGGTGCCATTACGTCCAGAGGATTGGAGAACCAAAAAACGTTTTAAATTACCACTTTTGTGATACTGAAGAGGCTAGAAATTTCGAATTTGACATGGTACTTACTTGCAAGATATAAATGCTCGCTAATAACAATAGGAAAAAAAAAAACGAAATTTAAAAGACGTGAAGAGTTATAAAAACGTTATAAATTATGATCTCTAGACATTTTTAGAGATAGGAACTTGAAAGTTGGCGTAAAAGACATAAATGCTCTCTAAAAACTGTTTCTAAAAAAATTCTAGATTTAAAAGTGTGCGAAAAGCATTCTGAAAAAGTTCTAAATTACAAGTCCTATGAAATCTCAGAAAATACCAAACCCATTTCAAAACTAATGGTAGCAATTTGATGGTGGCTGTCTCTGCCCCACCACGGGCTAAATTTTACGTCAGTGCCACTACCACCTGGGGGTTGCAGTTGCAGAAAATGTTCTAAATTGAGATTTTTGTTATCTTAAAGAGTCTAGAAACTTGAAATTGTGTATGGTAGTTTTTTATCAGATAGCTCTCTCTCTAAAAAAAAAAAAAAAAAAAAAAAAAAATTAAAATTTAAAAGAGTTAAAAATGCGCGAAAAGTGTTCTTAAAACGTTCTAAACTATGATTTCTATGCAATTGTTAAAGATAGAAATTTGAAATTTGGCATGATAGATACTTATAAGATATAAATTATCTGTAAGAACAGTTACTAAAAATTTCAAAATTTAAAAGGGCGAAATTCTAAAAGCTTTCAAAATCAAGATTTCTACGGAATTTCAGGAAATACCGAACCGATTTCACAAGTAATGGTGGCAGATCGATGGTGATAGTCCCTGTCCGTGCTCCAACATAGGCTATATTGTATGTCGGTGTTAGCATGGTAGTTATTTACAAGATGTAAAGGCTCTCTAACAACTGTTTCTAAAAAATTTCAAATTTAAAAAGGTGAAATTTGCGAAAAGCGTTCAAAAATTTAACTGAATTTCGATTTTTATGGAATTTTTAAAGGTGGAAACTTGAAATTTGGCATTGTAGTTACTTATAAGATGTAAATGCTCTCTAAGAACAGTTTAAAAAAATAGACATTTAAAAGCGGGAGATTAGCGAAAATCATTTTAAAAATGTTGTAAATTATGATATCTATTGAATTGTTAAAAATAGAAATTTAAAATTTGGTATTATAGATACCTATAAGATATAAATGCTCTTTAAGAGCAGTTTGTAAAAGATTCTAAATTAAAAGGGGTGAAATGAGCGAAAAGTCTTTAAAAAACTTTCTAAAGTAAGTTTTCTATTGAATCTTAGGAAATACCAAACCGAGTTCTAAATTAATATTGGCAAATAGAAGGTGACAGTCCCCGTTCCAATATAGGTTATATTTTATGTTTGTGTGCAACTAACACCAGTGGGGTGGTAGACCATTAAACTAGAACCTTGGAATTTGACGGCTATACTTTTAAGGTGTAAATGCGTGCTAAGGACGGTTCTTAAAAAATTAAAAAATTCAAAACTTCAAATGAAAACTGACGTATGAAAACGTATGAAACGAGCATAACAGCTTCAAAATACATTCGAAATTATCATTTATTTAGAATTAGTTTCAGTTCTTATTAATTTGTCTCATTTTCGCCTAATGCAGTGTAATAATGAAGTTTAGTCAAACTGTGCTTAATTAGTAATTTTTGAATTATTGCTAACAGTATAATTTCTTTAAATAAGAAGTAGACATACAAATGCAAGACGTGTCAATTGATTGGTTGCATAATGGAGTTATGAAAAAAGAGGAGGAGACATAGTGTTGTATAACAGTTGTAACTGAGCAGGTAGTCACAAGATAATAGCTTTTTTTTTTTTTTTTACATCGGATCAACAGTTTCTGATTACTGCTGGGTCAAATCTCCACCAGCAAATTTTAATAGAAGTTTTCGCCTTATTCATGCAAAATTTCTTTCACAAATATGATGAAAATGTTTATTAGTTTTTACTGGAGGAAAGTCTCCGGTGTTATAATCTCTTTCATTGGCACTGACAGGAGGTTATTTAGGTTGTCACAATGTGGCGGAAACGCAGGACCTGACTACCACCGAAGTAAACTTCCACCAGTAAAAATGAATATCTATTTTTGTCATAATTACACTGGACAATAGTGGTTTTGTCCTACAACTAAAATTAGTTGATTCTAGGTCAGTTTTTGGCGTTGATTCCGAATATGCTTTCCGTTTATCTCTAGGTGGTCCAGGTTTTGAGAAATTTGCATATTTAAATTTATGCAAATTTAAGCTTTTTTGTGCTATTTTATGCAAATGTTAGATACAATATATGTCACATCTAATTACGTTTTCTAGATGACTACTTGACTATTTGCTTCAGATAAATGTCACGATTTGCATATTTTTAACATTTATTTATCAGTTATTAAGCCTAATTTGCATATTTTCAATGGTGTAATGTTTACATCACTATCAACTTTAAAATAGTTGCCACAGAATTGACGTAATGTTTTTCTAGACTAGATTTTTATGCTGATTTCAAATCTGCAGTCTGTTTTCTTATGTCATGTCTAGTTTTTGAGTAAGACGAATTTCTACTTTCGCACGGCATTAACACAGGTTTGATATAAGATGCTTTTTAGAGGTGTGTAATTCATTGACATGAAGGTGAACAGGGTCAGATTCATATCAGAGGCATAAACAAAAATTTATATGATCGAAAAAAAAAATAAGTAGTAGAATCTATCCTAACTAGTTGACGTTTATCACACAAAGTATCATAAAAAGCTATTTCTCGCTTTTTTGACCAAAAACTAAAATTTCACTTTTTTCAAAAAACTAGACGTGATAGAAGAAAACAGATACAAGATTTGAAATCAGCTCAAAAAACTGGTTTAGAAACATATTAGCGTACTCGTGCGGCAGAAATATCTGAATCTCAAGAAACATTATTAGAAAAACATGAAAAATATGCAAATTAGGTACAATATTTCACAGTCAGGTGTCAGTATAATCTCAGAAACAACGTTTTGTGAAGTAAATTAGGTAGTAATCATAACATAAAACAAAAAACCCTGTCTGAAATTGCTTTATACCTTAAATTTGCAAATAATTGTATAAAATTTATTAAATTTGCATAAATTGAAATATGCAAATATTTCTCAAACTTGACGTGCTGGAGTAAATCTATAACTAGATTCGGAATCAGCACAAAAAAACCGCATAAAAAACAACAAATTTCTGTTTTAGGACAGAGCAAAAGTTCAAATTTGTTGACCAGTGTTATGATTGAAATTCTGCATGAAAAAGTCATTTAATTAAGAAGAACTTTTCCATTCAAATTTACCTATGGAAGTTCGCCCCAGATGTAATCAGCCCCGGCGAAACCGGTTACAGTTGAAACTTCACCATTTTGACGATATGGCAATGGACCTTATGCACATGACGTCAGACGCCAGAGTTGGCGGTATGTTGATCTATTATTCTATCCACTGTATCGCCAGAATGCCAGTATGCACATGCGCAAACACCGCTAGTAGACGATTTTAGCCTCGACCCAGGTTGAGTGCATAAATTTTAACCGAAATTTTGAAAATTTAGAGAATACAACATTTTGAAGTTATATTACAATATATTAAGTATATACTGCTACAACAAAAAATTTTTTGCGGTATTTTTAACAAACAAGCATTAATAACTCGCACTCCATAGACTGTTATGTTAATGTTCAGCAGTAAATGACGCCAGCAGACGAATTTTAGCCTCTACCCCAGGTCGCGTGCATAAGGTCCATTCATCTTTATTCATAGTTACATGGGTTGTATGGAGTCTAACACTACATTGCACGGATTTTTCTATTGGAAGTATGTTTTTTTATAATCATATTTAGGATTAGATACCAAAAATTTTTAAAGATAAATTTTTCAGTATATCAGACGAATATATTTTGAAAAATATAGTGGTTGTTTGGAATTGAATTAATTTATTAAAAGTCAAAATTTAATTGATTTATTTATGCATCCCTCAGCAGTGAATGTGCAAAATTAATGATGCAAAATCTTTGTAAGAACATGCTTCGTCAGATGTTATAATGAGGAAATAATTAAATGGAAAAGTAAATGATAAAAAACAATGAATTAATGATATATTTTTTATTAAATGATATTCATTTTATGCAACAAAAACAGCAATAAACAGCAAACTTTAACATAAAATTTCAGACAAAAAATGAACTGGAATGAAATATAGTAAACACATTCTTCAATATAAAATAAAAATAAAATAGCCTAAAATTTACTATAATCATGGCACCGAAATTGAGCGAAACTGTAGTACATTAAATATATTAAACTCTATTTATTTTTTTTTTGTATTTTAGTTATTACTAAAATACTAAATTAAAATTTTAGAAAAAAATCAGGATAAACTTTTCCTAATGGTTAATAAATGTATTTAATGAAGGAGTTATGAAAAAAAGATAAAGGATTATAGCTGTGAGCACGAGATATGCACTTTTTGAAAATGCAATGGATGAAAATAAAGATACAAATAATCAGAATTTTTGATGCGAAAATTACTATAGAAGACTGTAATACGTATTAATGCAGAAAAACAATATTTAATGTGAAACTTTAATACAAAATTCGAACTGTCTTTAATTTTAGTGAACAATTTCAAAAGCTCTGCGTTTTTAAATTAATTTAGCACATGCATATATAACACGTATTAAAATATTTTAGTTTTTGAATACTTTAAAATAAAAAAAAAATTTCTATGTATGACCATTTGTTTTTTCATAAAAGTGTTAATCGTTAAGCGTAATTTTATCATTGATATGTTTCATAAAACTCTTATGTGTTTTAAGTAACAAACACGAATTAAAGCGAATGTTTTTTTCAAATTTAAATCACTTAATTTAAATTATGTATTTATTTCAACTCTTCAACTCTTCAACGATGGAAAACGCAAAATATAGTCTTTTTTCCTACCCATACAATCCCCAAAAATTATTACTTTTAGATATTTTGTGTAACATTGTTTAACAAAGTAATAATATCAACGACAAAACTATTTAAATTTACGTTACGAATTTACCATGTATATAAAAGAATGGATAAGAATTATTTTATCAAATATATTAATTTAGAATATACATATGCATAATCTAAATAGAGAAAATATTTTTTTGAAGTGAAATGAAAAGATAGAGCAGCGTCTATGAGCGACTTTGTTTCAATTTTATATTAAATATCGATAGTTGAAAGGTTTAAATATTATCATTCAAATATATATTCCAGTGTAAACATAGTAAGGATCTATAACGAAAAAAAGGAGAAATTTTTCCATGTTTATTTTTAAGAGGGTCCGAGATATATTTTAAAATAATTTTTATTTATCGAGTTAAAATTTTGAATTTTTTTGTGATGGTTAACCCTCAATATTTGTAAACAAAATCACATGGTAAAACTTCTCATAATTAAAAAAAAAATTAAAATTAATTAAAAAAGTGGAGTAATTTAAAAATCGTTATAACTCGAAATATTATTTGTAGAATTTAATTTTTTTTCATTTAAATAAACAGAAACCTATATGTTTTAATTATGATTCAGCATTTTTAAAAATATTAATTTAAATAAAAATTAAAAATATTTAAAGTAAAAAAAAAAAAAAAAAAAAGGAGTAACTTAAAAATAAATCATAATTTCAAAAGTAAATATTTTTTTTCAAATTTTCTAAATCAAAATTTAAGTAAAACAATTGAAAAAGGCATGTTCTAAGTTTGAACCGTTTATCTTTAACGGTTCTTGAGTTATAACAATTTAAATAAGAGAAATGGTGAAAAAACCCATCATGAAAAAAAACGCATTTTTACAAGAAGTTGTTTCCACGACAACCATTGCTTGAAAGCTAGATTTTGAAACCAATCCAAAACGAAAAAAAATAATAATTCCTATTCCAATTCAGATAGAAACATGTCTTAAACGTCATTTTAAACAGAAAAAACAGAGAAGTTTTTAATGCAAAAAAAGTTTTTTTTTTTTTTATAGAAAATTTGAAGATTTTTGTGTCCCGGACCCCCTTAAATCCCCGTTAAGTTGACCATCGCGCTGAGACATACACTTTATAGCACTCCAGGACCCATGGTCATGAAAACAGATTTGGGTACTATAGGCCAAGGGATTGTAGCGCCACAGAGTTTAGTTTTATTTTTAAATAGGAGCTTTGTCAGAGCAGATTTTGATTTTCAAAAATTTATTTGACAAGCACAGAATATAGTGAACATACCTGGTGTGGTTCTTAAATAAAGCAGGCCTCGGAGTGGTCTCTTAAAAGAGACGCTCCGAGATTAAGACAAGAAGACTAAAGAGACTAAATAAAAATTTTGACCACCACTATTTCCTTAAAAAAATTTTTGATTTAGGTTATTTAACTTGCAAATGTCATAAAATCTCGCTTCGTGATGATCTTTTTCTTGCAATCGTTGTAGTATCAACCATGAAAATAATAATAATAAAAAAATTAGCGGTGGCTAAAGAAGAGACTGCTCCGAGGCCTGTCAATTTTGGGAATATGACAAATTAAAAAAGTTGCTGATAAATGTATGTCGTAATTCAACTAGAGTTCTGAACTTAGTCAGTTATTTTGATATTTAAATGAAGCATTCGGGCATGCGCAAAGCATAACTGCCAACCTTCGTATTCTGTTTAAACAATTAAAACCAGAAATTTTGTAAAAAAAAAAGAGAGGGGAAGAGGTAAATTAAGAGCCCTGATCTTAATTTTTTTTCTGTCTTAAAACGACGACAACAAAATTTCTGGTTTTAATTGATTAAAAATAATACTAAGTTTGGCTGCAGTGCCTTTGCGCATGTCCGAATAATTCATTCCACTATCAAAATTTTACATTATGCCCGTCACTAGTCGAATTAATGGATATGTATGCTGCGAGAGAGGTTTCACAATACAATATCGAAAAATGAATTTCTACGCAACTATCTTACATTAGTATATGAACTGAATGATTTTGAAAGCATAAAATTAAGCAAAAATCGTTCAAATAACATTTCATGATAGGCGGAATTGCTTATAAACAAAGTGCTCACTAAATATTTTTTAATGGTAATTTTTTAGTCGCTCATTCAGTAACTCAATTACACATTTAACGAATTCATTTTAATCGAATTCAACTTTTTATATATAAATCCACTTTTGTCCGTCATATTTCTTTTTAATTTATCAAACAACTATTCTAATTTGAAAAAATACCAAACAAATAATAATAATAAAAAATCCGTTCCTTTATAATTCACGTGAAGTTTGTACGCATCTCTTGAAATAACAACAATCATAATAATAATAATAATAATAAAAACTAAATGCACAATTCCTAATAATGAACAATTTTCAAAATAAAAAATAATTCATTTTTTTTATTTCAAAATTTGTAATCTAATACAGACAAATGATTAAAATTTCCTCATCCTTAATGTAAAAACTTCACGCGGATTTTTTTTTTAGATCTTTGTCGATGCTATAAATGCTAATAAAGTGAAGGTTCCTTTAACCCTTTATGTCCCGAATTATGAATTCATGAAAATTTCATCTTCTAAAGTATTTTTCGTGGATTTTTGAAAGTACCTTAGAATATTTACACAATCATTTAATAAATTTTAGAAGGATTTTGCCAATTAAAATTAATGAACTAAATCTGAATGTATAGGGATTTTGAGTAATATTTATAACTCCACACAAATCTTTTATTTAAACTATTTTTTAAGTATTTTATAGAATTAGAAAATGTACAAATATAATGCTCTTACAATAGAAATATCGAAATATTTCAGAGCTGAAACTTTTCATCCGCAATCTTCCAACGTCATAAAAGCTGAAGAAATCCAAATGAAAGAGAAAACACCCTTTTAAAACTATTTTTGCTTTATGCAACCAATAATACTTTTGGAACAAGATAAAGTAAAGTATCTATTACTCATTCTAAACTGAATTATTCAATCGGTGTATTAAATAAATTTAATCAGGTTTTTGTTTTTAATGGTACATTAAAGTACCGTTGGGGATAAAGGGTTAAAGCTGTTAATAGCAATGGTTTAAAACAAATGGCTTAGTTTTTTTTATTTTTTTTTTATTTGACATTTAGGATGTTATTTGGAGAAGTTTTACTTATTAAAAGTAACAAATAATAAACATGATGCTAAAAAAAAAGTGCATTGTGCTTCTCTTTTAACAGTTTAAACTACTCTATAAAAGAAATTTACATAGTTATATTATTAAAATTTATTAGTTTTAAACTTTTGAAGAAAAAAAAAACTGCATAAAGTATTTAAACTTAAAAATAATTAGGATTAGGTTGCGTAAAAAAAAAAAAAAAATATTTTAACGGACATTGTCAGTAAAAATTTTGTTTTCCCTTTGAAACCAAAATGCAAGAGAATTTCAACTTTCAGCAATAATTAATAGGATTGTAATTATAAAGCGTTTTTGTTATTTTCTATATGACATTGACCTTTCTTTTTCTGATGTATTATTTTTTGAATGGTGAAAATAAATGACTGAAAAATAACATGATGAATTCTCTTATTGATTAATTTTAAAACATTTTACCGGACTATAATAAATACTCAAGATAAATTTCATTTTTTTCTTAAGTAGAAACGAAATATGTACTTGTTAGAGAGAAATTAAAACATACATAAAAGGAACGTTTAAAAAAAGGCGTAAATAGTAGTAGTAATAATAATAATAAAAAAACAATTTTAAAGTTCAATTGTAAGATTTCAGAATTGAAAACAGAGTCATTTAAATGTACATTTTTAAATATTTGTGTCGAAAAAAATAACAATGAGTGGGAAATTAGGATGATTTATAATATTTTAATTATAAATAATTAGAATTTATATTTCCTTAAGATACTCCAGATCATTAAAAAAAAAAACCTTGGTAACATTAAATCTAACTCTGTTAAAAGAATAATAATTATATTTATGTATTTGAATATCGTAATGAATTTTAGATTAAAAAAAAAATGAAATGCAGCAGTTTAAAGCTATTAAAATAGAATGGTGTGAAACTCCTAGTAACTGTCTCCTTAAGGATTCTTTGTTATTCAAATCACTATTACAAAGTTTTAAATCTATTTGATTTTGATTTTGATAAGTATAGTAGTATGGTATATACATTAAAAATTATTGTTGACAAAATTTTGAAAAATTATATTTTTTATTACTAAAAATTAATTTTTTTCATAAATAAGGTCAAAAACTCCAGTAACTGACACCATCTCAATTTTTAAAAACCAATAACTGAAACATAAGTTATAACAGTTAAGACCGTTAAAAACAGTTAAGACAGTTAAAAAAGTTACACCTAAGATAGCATTACTTTGCAAAATTTTACAAGAAAATGCTCATTTGAGTTAGATTTTTGCTGAAGTGTCAGTTACTGGGTTTGGTGTCAATAACTGAGAGTTTCACCCTAGATGGACAACGATAATTTTTACACAGACATATGCCATAATAATAATAACAATAAAACGGTTTTTAGCCATAATTTTTATAATGTATGATTGTCGGATGAAGATGTATTTCTCTTGCATTGAGGTTTAAGGGCCAAACATTTCTAAATATTGCTCAAGACTTGCTACAGAATGAGATTTATTGCTGTTTAAGACGAACTAAAAAAATAAAACAAAAAACAAAAAAATTCTAAAAAATCTGACGGAATTGCACAATTCTTCGTTGTTTCATGTGGTGCATATTCTTTTTATTAAACGGCAGTACCAGATAGGTAAAAGTAAATATGGTAAAATATAATCAGATGTAGTACACAACATTCACACACAAATTAAGTCTTTCTCATACTTATGAGATTTTTTCTTTAAATAATTTTATTATTTTAGAAACAACATATAAAGCTGATATTCGAAAGTGCTGGTAATATCTGAAACTCAATTTCGATCGTTATAAAAATAATTTTATTTGTAGCACTTGCTTGAAGACTTTTCAAACGTACTAGTTTACATAGTTTAGTTAGTAGTTACTTTATATGTTTTTTAAAGTGTGTACATATTGCTATGTTATTATCACTGGTTTTAATTAATATTTATCTTATACCAAGTGTCCTTAAAGTTCTAGTAGTAATGCAATCAATCAAAGTTCAAAAACTATATAGAGTAACAATTTCCAACCGCTTGTGCAGAGCAAGCTGCTGGTGTGCTGTGAAAAAAAAAATTGCAAACGATTAATTAAATTAATACTTTTGGAAGTTTTATGCAGAATATTCTGAATTTATCCAAATTTTGTGTATTGATAATTGTGTTTACTGGTATTCTTTATATTCTCCACAGACCGCTGTGTGAAGTTGTGCAAACTGCACATGTTGTTAGGATTTAGACTGTGCCCATATAACTGCAATATAGTTTGAACATGAATATCTTGCAGGATTCCACTATTAAAAAAAAAAACTTACAGATATCTAAAATATCCCCCCTCTTCCCCAAAAAAGGGGAAAAATTGTATTGTTCTAGTTTATGTAATTGCTGAGTAATGGTTGATTTCAATGATACTGGGAAATTTATCTTGTAATTTTGATTGTGGAAAAGATTGGTGGTTTATTACAACGATTTAGTAATAATAGTTAAACGTGAGATTTTGTGGCCTGAAAGCCATCTAATGTAATTCGGATGCTATCGATAATACTGAGATTCAGTGAGCGTGCTGATTCAAAAATGTGAATATGGTTGGCGGTCGAAAATAATTGAGCTGGAATAGAAACAACACGACGGTCTCGATCTCTGTAGTCAAGCGTGCACTCGTACAAATCAAATCTCGATGGGAGTATGATTGAAGCGAAAATAATGAATAATAATTTGTAATGTTAAATGTAGCTAATTATTTTTTGTTCATGTGATAATTAATCTTTTCCTCGGTGATTAATTTATGAAAAATACAGTGAGACGAATCTGTAATGACAAAACAAACAGAATTAAAATTTGCATTCCACGGAGGAGCTCTTCCAAGCAATAGTTCTAATTATTTTTTCCCCTTAGTGTTTATTTGAAATAACTTGAGAAGAATAAATTATACTATTTTTGCTTCAAAATTTAATTAATTTTCAAAATCTAGGGACGGTCAATGGCTCTTTCCTGACACACCCTTGCTGCATATAGGATACTTTGTATTAATCCGCTTAGACGTTACATTAACGATCATACAATCAAATAGGATAATAAAAAACCAATTATTATTCTAGCTCATTGTGAAGGATACATATTCCCTGTATATTCTCGAGTAATCAATTGCGTTCATATATAAATCTCTGAAAATGTACGGTAATTTAATAAGCTTTCTTTTGTAATCTATTTCGCTTGTATTTTTTCCCCTTTTATATCAGTTTGAAATTATTTTCCTATATAACTAGTTATTTCTTTATGCCCTGTTCACGCTCTTCAATTTATTGAACGAATGCATAGCTTCATTTTTAACCATATATTATTTATGAAAAATGTATCTTCTGTACTATGAGAAAGGCTTAATTACTGCTAGTGAGTGAATGTAAGAAAAGACAAAGATTATTCTATATCACCATTTCCTATGCAGTAATCCTCAGCCATTTGGTTATACAAATAATAGAAAAAATGTATCTTATCAAATGAGATACAATATGTTTACTGATTTATAAACAGTGATGCTTTTGCAACCATGACTTATTATCATAACTTTCGGAATTTCGGGATTATGGACGAAGTATGAAATGTAGCAGTATAACAAATAAAATCGCTAAAATATTCATTTACTAATAAAATTCTACAAAAAATAATAGATTTATTAATAAAAAATTGAATAATGGTTAAAAATGTACTTAAAATTTTTCAGAGTTAACAATTACACATATAAAAAAGGGTACGTTTAAGAGATATCCGTAAAGCATGTTGTTTATATCAGTGCTTTAAAGAAGAAAAAAAAAATCCTTCACGATCTTAAAATCGTCATTTAACTATTTGCTGAATTCTGATAACTATGAAAAAACTATTTTATGAGAATTTATAATTTTTTAATATTTTGTTTTGTTTAAAAAAATAATAAATGTCAATTTTCATTTTATTAATATTACCATCTTATCACTCACCTGCGAGAAAAGTAACACATCTCGACAAAAGTAAAATTCACAGGAGCAGCAAAAGAGGATTTGCATGTTTTTACTGCAAGATGAATTTATAGAACTTAGCTCTACATCAGCAATAAAAGCGTGCTTAAAAGCACAAAACCCTTAATAATGAAGACGTACCTGAGGTTTGGAGGATTGCGTAATTTTTCCTCCCCACACAATCCACCCCTCTTGTGTCATCACGAATGGACATATAGCGTAATAAAGATATTTTCCGGATAACTACACTTATAAAACGTTTAATTTAGCAAGACGCACCTATGACAGACCTATTAATGGAATAAAACGGAAAATGAATTTTTGCAAGTTGTGTCACTTTTGTTACGGGTGAACGATATTTTCGTAGCACGTTTCGTGTAAAAGTACGACGAAATACTCAATGCAGTCACACACGATTTTGTGCCAGATTAATAAGAATTAAAAGGTGCCTTCCATCACCGAGTTCCAACTCTTCTTTATTATACGTTTGGTAATAAAATATAATGCAACTCGCGAGAAGAAAAAAATTAAAAAAGCTATCATCATTCCCGACCAATTTTTTATACCCAGTTATGTATTTGTTTGAGGCCTGTATCTTTCGCTGATTTCGTTTCATAGGAGCTTAGTATGTTTAAACAACATGCTTAGTATTTGTGTTGTTCGGTGTATAATAATACTCAGAAATGTGAATTATTTTTGTATTTTATGTTTTTTTTTTCTTTTGGAAAAGATAATAACAAAGAAAACTCTGTTGGCGCCTTTTATCTTTAGTTTTCTTTTATTTATATATATATATATATATAAAACTGTTTACGAAAAAAAATAAGCGATTATTATATAGATTAAAATCAATACTTGAAAATCATCAAACTAAACTAATATTAGGTTGCAAATTTTCATTACATTTTTAAAGACATACGTAAAACGAATTTTAACTATATTGTTTAGAATAGAAAGTCAAATGAAAACTTTTATTAAAATTTTAATAATATTTTCATTATCGTAATCATAATTTCTGTGCATACTGTCAAATAGTGCTAATTTGGAAAATATACTAGTATTTTGTATTATATCTCATGATTTACAGGGAATTTCGAATAGCCAACCTACTGGTTAATTTAGCTAAATTAAATAAATAAATAAAACAACCTCCCGCACCGCTTGAAATATTAAATTTTTAATTAATTGTTGTTTAGGAAATAGTACGATGATCAAAATTTTCTTTAGGTCTTTAAAAATGTTTGGCATGAAATTTATTTTAGAATGAAATTTAAAAGGGGAAGACTTTTGAGTATGAGCGGGGTTTTAAAAGTCTGACATGATTCAATAATGTATGTGTTAGAGAAAAGGAAAGTGAAGATATTTCTGTATTACAATGTAAATGTATACAAAACAGTTTCTAAAAACTCTTCTATAAAAATTCGTTCTGTTCATTCTAGAAAAATGAAAATGGAGAAGGATTACTGCACATTTTTTTTTTTTCAAATAATTTAAAATACAAACTTGTTACAAAAAATTTACTGAATATAAAATGCACAAAACATAATCTACATAAAAAAATAAATGCACAATATAAATATTCTATTAGAAAGTATAATATTAAAGTAAAATGCAGCCTGCCTTTTCCCCTTGAACATTCGTAGAATCGCAAGTGATAACAATAATTTTTTTTTAGTTTTCCGCAATATTAGTCGGCGTTTACGTCTATATCGAATCTGTTTTGAATATTACATGAGGATATTTCATTCAGAGTATTTTACTTATAATAATTGCAGTGTATAATTGACATTAATTGCAAAGTATAATTTTATAATTTCTTAGTATAATTAATAATAATTGAATAGTATAATTTATTATAATTGACATTAATTGCAAAGTATAATTTTATAATTTCTTAGTATAATTAATAATAATTGAATAGTATAATTTATAATAATTGCATTGTATAGTAAATAAAATTGTACAATTAATAATAATTTCATAGTATTAACAATAATTACAGAGTATATTTTATAGTAATTACATAGTATATTTTATAATGATTGCATTGCATAGTAAATAATAATTTCATAGTATAATTAATAATATTACATAACATAATATGTAATAATTGCATGGTATAATTTATAGTAACTGAATTGTGTAATAATTGCATAGTATAATACTAACTGTATAGTATAATTTATCTACATAAAATAGAACATCATCTTTTAGAATCGAAACAAATGTTTCTGCTGATTTATCAGTTAATTTTAAGGCGATTATTAGTAGTCCGTTGTGCATATATCGTCCTCTTGTATTTCAAATAGTCATCTCTTAATTATATAGAAAATGTTAAGACTGAAAAGCTAACATGTCTGTAGGCGCCTATCATGAGAGAGTAAATAAAGGTAAAAATAATTCAATTAAAAAATTCACATCGATTTTGAGAGATTTATTATTTAAAAAATTTTTATGATCAAAACAGTGTGATAATTCAAGAAAACTTAGCTCATAATGTTAAAAGTCACACATATATTAGTAATTTCGTTGTTAAAGAATGTCTCTCTGTCTCTGCAAAGAATGTCTCTCTGTTACTATATTAAGGTAAATTTCAAATAAAGTACAAAACACTACACGTTGATGATTTTTTGATTTCGACATTTACTTAAAAAATGACATACACTGAAGAGATGGATGTGGAAGAATTATCTTAATTATTTTAATGAATAATTCATTCATATCATAATATCATATTTCATTGTTAAAATTTTAACAATAAAAATCCCTAAAATCAACATAAAAACTGCCAGCATTTAACATGTGCGTAATTAAAATGAATATTTATAGAATGCGGAAATTAATCTTAAAAATGTTTCATTAACATTTTTTGTTTTTTCTGTTCATAGGTCATATAAGTAAGTTGGCCAGATTCAGGAACTAAAAACCAGTGTACAAAGTGAAAATTTTGATCCCCCTAATACCCCTAAAAAAATTACAGTCCTTTTTTTGGTAGTTTCCTAATAATAAAACAAATTAAAAACTTACATTAATGATTCCCAAAATTTTTCTTCCAAACTTCCATTTTATTCATTGATAAAATAAATAAAGATGAAAATATTAAGTTCATAAGAACATTTAAACATACAAAATCAAAATTATGATTTTTTGTTTCTACAAAAGTGCTAAAAATATATAAAGATAGGTTTAAAAAATAAAATAAAAACCATCGTAGAGGGTGAAATGATGTACAAAGTCACCCGAGCGCTTTCGACTCAAAAAAGATTCGCAGTCGAAAGCGCTCGAGTGACTTTGTAACATCATTTTAACATCTACGATGGTTTTTATTTTTTTAAAACCTATATGTATATATTTTTAGCACATTTTTAATACTAAAAAAGTTTAATTTTAATTTTGTATGTTTTAAATATAATTATGTAATACCAAGGTGAACACGAATTTCCGGAGTTATAGTTAAAACCGTATTTATTTTAATTAACAAATTCATTTTATTTCGCACTTTCATTTATTTGTAATTTATTGCTGAATGATTTTTTTAACACATTGTGGAGTTTTAACCAACGTCCAAAAGAAGGACGTTATACAATTCGTTTGTATCTTTTTTTCTTTGTATCTATGTCCAGAGTAACTCTTCAATGGATGCTTCGATTATCAAATTTTTTTTTTCTGTTGGAAAGTTCTTGTCTGCAGATGGTTCCGTTACAATATCATCGGAATCTAACAATAATCTATTAGTCTGCCTGTTTGTTGCCCTTTTTTATTTTATAAGCTTTAGCTTTCGTAAAAATTGACAAATTATCACGAAATTTTAATATGATATCGTGTATAGTTTTTCTTTTCTTTTTTTTTTTTCACTGGAACACGTAAAATAATTAACGTATTGTCGTATACTGTGAGTCAGAAAGAGCAATATTTCCAACAAAGAAAATTAAAGTGAATGTGATTTAGAGTCCTGTTTCGGGTTTGTATCTTGATTTTACCCGAATGGGACCCAATCCGCGAATTGTATCGGCACTAATTTTTTCATCGCGGATCGAGTTCGAGTCAGGCTGACTTTAATTGTTTCGGGTTCGGGTTGGGTTTTCATTTCTGCGGTCCTAATTCGGTAATCCGTTTTTCAAAAAATATTCCATAATATTGTTTCAGATGGAAAAACTATGTATTTCGAAAGAAATGAGTATATATAAGGACCCCGAAGTCAAGGGATACAAGTGATGAAATTTAGATTTGGGGTAAATTGAATTCAAAGTTGATCAAAATTGACTGAATTAAAATGTGAAACTGTTGCTTATTTAATAAGGAAAGAGCAGCTGACGTCACTGTTGGTCGAATTACTGTTGGTCAGCAAGAAAAACCTGTTCATTCATTATGATCCCTACTATACACATAATCTCCGGGAATTTGATTGGTCTTTAACAGATTGATTTAACAAATCTATGATATGATTGGCCTACTTCGTCAAGTTGATTTTCTGCAATGATTGCTATGATAAAAATGTAGTGGTAGATTGGTTGACGGAAGTGTTTGTTTGTAAACATGCCCTTTCCTTATAGCGGTCTTTCTTATTTCAATAACTGTGAAAGAAAACTGGAGTACAATATTAAAAAAAAAATTAAGTAGAGATTAAAGAGGTTAAGCTGTTAAGTAGTTTAAAGAGCTTAAGTAGCTGACCTCCAGAATGCAGCACATAATTAGAAAATCACTTATATTCCTTTACGTCCAAACAAATAGCCTTATTTTCAGATAGCTTGTGCAGTGTGCACTTAGCTCAGTTTTTTTCAATTTGTCACGTATACCCCTCGGCTTCTGGGGTCCTCATGTATGTTCATTTTTCTACTTAAAAGATGAAGTTAATAGTTGAGATATAATCATAGGGGTATTTTTGCATAAATGTAGAAAAATATGCATTGATTTTCTTTAATTTTGGATTGAAGTATGTCAGGTTTGAATAGGATTTCGGGTAACGAATTTTTTTTCAGGTTCGGATTGGGTTTCAGATTAACTTCTAAAATAATTTTCGGGTTTGGGTTCCGGTTATTCCCGACCTGTGAAAGACTCTAATATGGATAACAATAAAGTGTTGCTACAAAAATATGGAGATAAGATGCAATCCTTGAAGTTGTCATCTTTTTCATTACTTGTTGAATATTTTGTCAAATTTGGTGTCTTCTTACGATTATTTTCAAAGAATTGAAGTTGGTTCTTTTCTTTTATGTTGAATCTGTGGAAAGCAGGATATTTGAAAACAATGTAGCATGCCATGATATTGAGTCTAAAACTTGGTCACCTGGTCACCTTAAATATATGACCTGTGTTCTTGAATACTAATAGAGTTTTTTTTTAATTTCTTGAAAACATCGGAGTTTTACTATATTAAGAATCAAATAATATTTTACATATAAATTCTTAATCATCGCTGATACATCAATATCGTAAATTGTTACAATATACTATATATTTAAATAAATAATTTATATATATTATATATACATTTATTTTAATCTCGCTTTTATTATAATATATTTTGAATATTTTTTTATAAAGGATAAAACTCCATTTTTGGTTTTCATATTTACATTTGTAAATGATAATTTGTGTTGTTTTATAATGGTTATATATATATATATATATATATACATAATATTATATTTCAAAATATCCAAAGTAATGTTTTAGAAATTTAGCACTTAACAGATTAAACGTTTTATAAATTAAATAAGAAAAGAAAGCGCGGGATGACATTATTAGTTTTTATGTAAAATAAGAAACTACATACCTTTTTTTTTTCTATACCTTGGTGTACATCGAAAACCTTTACTTATTTTGTATCAGATACAGTATGAATTATTAATAGTATTCTAAATAATTAATATAAACACTTGTCTTAAATAAACAATTGTACAATACATATAAAGGTTTTCTTTGAAAATAATACTACATACACCTTTGAAGCGATAGAAAAAGGCAGACAGCACCTTTTGAGCACACCATTACATGTTTTTCATATCTGTATACATCCCGTCTTAGTAAATAATATTAGCTTCCCCCTTTAACAAATTTTAACGAGGCAAAAAATCTCGGTCTTTAGTTAGTTTATATGGAAATGAGAAAGCTCTACAAAAATAAATGTCGAGACATCGATGGCTGAAAAATGCTAAGCTCATTACACTGGAATCCATGCTACAGGGCTACGCAACTATCGCAGTATCTAAAATAACCGCCTACACTACAGCACTCTAACAATGACTCATTTCTTCGCATCACACGTCCATCACACTAGAGGGCACTGCTTCAGAAAGTAATTATTTGGTCTCATAGTTTTTTGATATATTATCCTAATATTAAAATATGTGCATAAATTTATCTTATAAAGTGAGTTAAACTCGATTGTTTGAGGGTTTTTCTTTCCTTGTTTTCGTTGAACCTAATAATTTTTATAAAGAAAAAAAAATCTAAATAGATTTTGAAATTTCTAACATTTTAAAAGTCCTTCGTTGTATTAATGTTGGATATGTGTAAGACCTAAATGTGTGTGTGTAAAATAACCTTAAACATTTCGACAGACATTTTTACTAAATGAAGTGAGAGCAAATCAACATTGTCTTTATTTGAAGTTTATGAATTTCTTTTTGTGTGTTTATCAATTGTTTAAAAAGAGATCAAGAATTAAAAATACATTAATAACATATCTTTCATCTAATCTCATTGATATTTAAAAAAAGAAAGAGGGCTTAGAATTATAAGATTTTTTTTCTGTTTATCCACTTATTTCTTCGGGCTTCTCTTTTCCATTATTAGATGGCGCTACGAGCATATCTTATATGACGTGACTATAGCATTAGCGTTACAAAGGATGGAAAAAAATCGAGTTTATTCCTGGGAATAAATTGGGTTTTCTGGGAGGGATTTTTTTTTTTTAACGCCTGGTATTTTTTAAAAAGTTTTCAGCATGGAATTTTTTTACTTTTAATTTTCTCATTTCATAAATAATTGTTTATTTAATAATATGGAGTTAAAAAAGCAATATCGATTTTAAAATGGATCTTTAAGCAATGTGAATGGATAATACATAAGCAAAAAAGGAGCAAAAAAGACGCCCGTCTGACATTGGTCTTAGACGAAGTATTAAAAAAAAAAATAGATTCAAGATCCTTGAAATTAGAATGAAGTAGATCAATTAAATATACTAATTATTAAAAAAAATTAAGTTAAATAATTATTTAAAAAAATATTTTTAATCCACTAATGTTACTCCAAAAACTCAGATTTTGTTTTGTTTTCAATATAAAATAGAACATACATAACTTAAATCAATTGTTTTGCTAGAAAACATGAAAAACAAACAGGTAAATTATGTTGAATGAAAAGGCCAAATAACTATAAATGCGCTAAAAGTTATCCCTTCCCAAAATATATATTAAAGATTAGAACTGATAACAAAGAACAGAGACAGGAAATCCCGTGTTAACATTGGTTTCTCTGCTGCCAATTGATACTATTTATCTGTTATATTTCATGTATTATTCCTAACTTTAAACCGGAAAATGACTGGATTACTTTCACTCAAAATTCTCCAAATTTCTGGAAGTTCTGGGTTTATTCTCAGAATTTTTTGAGACCATTTCCAGCCCTCGAATTCTGTACTCGATATTACATAAGTGTCATAAATGATGTATGATTTTATTTTGGTTATTAAAGTTTGCTCTCTTCTTTTATTTAGCTGGAAATTAAAAACCAAATCTAAACTTTACAATGTTACATTGATAACTTTATGATTTTTTATTACTAACTATCTATCATTTATGTCGAGTGAATGGAAAATAAAATTTTTAATATGAGAAATGAGAAAAATATAAGGTCACTTGAAATTAATTAATATTTTGGACGCGTAGTCATTCAACAAATGAACATCTAATGTGTTAGTAACGAATGAGGTTGTTGAAGAATGATTACATGATAGCTCATGATGTAAACTTGCACAAGTTTACGCATCACACGCACACGTATTAAAGTTTGCTTAAACACGTACACTTGTAAAAGATAACTGTAAAAAACATAACGTTGTTTTAATTAAAATGATAACCTTAATAAATACAATTATTTAATAAAAAGCATAAAAACTTTATAAAATTTGATACTATTAATTTAATAAGATACTAAAAATGATCGTGCAAAGTTTCGGTTGAGTTCTTAATTTATAAGCATATCTATGCATGAACTTTAACCGATAAAGGTCCAAATATAAATTTAGATGAAATAACATTTTGATATCTACTAGTATTTAACCAATATGTTGGTTATAACATTTAAAGAAAAATATTATTTTTGCTAACTTTCAGACATACAATATACCTTTCAGAATTGCAAATATACAAATAATTATCTTTTTATTTTAAACTAAATTGATAAACTCATTCTCTTGCTTGATGGCGGGTGATGCGAAGCTTCCTCTAAGGCCCTCATTCGAGCTGGCACACAGCAGGTTTACAACAAATAAACAGAGTTATCCATATGTTTTCTATCGGTATAAAAAATTTCCTCTGTCTATAATTTATGTTCATATATCTTTTTACAGAGCCGTCATATGTCCCTTCGGCTTCTACGTTGATTGTGCATTACGTAAAAGTCGTGTACAGAAAAAAATAGATTCCCTATACAGTTGGCTATTTTGCTCTAGAGCTATATACAACATCGCCACAGTGCGTTGTCCTGTGACTCTTGGAAAGTTTATGCACCACCGGAATCGAAATTCTGCCTCACTCGCATTTTTTTGGTAAGCAAACATCGGCATCTGACCAATTACTAATTCTCAAAGCTGTTGTCACAACGGGTACAGAACACTTTACGGCTAATCAGATTCTTTGACTTATATTCTACGACACTGTAAATGTAAGATCTAAATAAAAAGTCTCAAACATGTAATAGAGAATGCTATTATTTGTTTCACAAAATTGGATGCATTGAAAACATCTTTAACTTAAACCAATAAACACGGAAGATTTTCATTAATTAGGGGATTTGTTAACAATTCCTTTGAAGAAATGAAACGTAAGTTTAACTTTTCAAGTATTTTCTTCAAATTATAGAAAATAAATACTCAATATGTACAAATGCTTCTTTGATCTCATTCTTTTAGCTAAAATATAACTTAATTTATTGAATAACATTTTTATTCCGCACGAAAACACGTAGAGATGAACATATTTCAGGAGTCACTAAGACATATCACATCTGCTTTATCATAAGCACTTTCCTACGAATCACAATCACTTTCACACACTCATGTACCACAACCGAGGACGATTCTGAACCACTTCATCACCGAGTGAGGCAGGTACTCCACGATTTATTTGGAAAATCTTTTCTTCCTTCATATTCCGAAAGAAAGAGAAAGACCGGTTGAATGTTTGGAGAAGCAGAGAGAAAGAGGGTGGCAAGAAGAGGCACGGTGGTTATTTATGGCCGCAGCATATTGCTGTTGCCGCTGTCCGTCGGTGGGGGCGCAAGGCTCGTCGACTGGTAAAAGGTCTCGGACCTCTGCAGGAATCCCGACGGTTGCCCGTCAGCTGTGTTGAAACAGCTTTCGGACTTGGGCCTAGGCAAGGCGTTTTTGAGCGTCTTATGAACCGCCATCGCGATCGAATGCTTCTTCAAGCGGCGGTTTCCCGCGTATGCTTCACTGCTACTGCTACTGCTGCCACTGCCACTGCTGTCACTGGTATCCTCGTGGGTAGAGAGCAGGATGGCATTCACGGCCTTTAGGTCGTGCTGTAAGTCTTCTCGGTTCGACACTAGGCTTGGGTTCTTGCCGATCTTGTTGAGCCTCTCGGCAGCGATGGATTCCATCGTCCGACGCATCAGTGGGTACATGGAGAGGACGGCGTTAAAATGCTCCACCGACAGCGAGAAGAGATTGCAGTATGTCTCGGCTCGGACACTTGCCACCCGCTTGGCATTCGTTAGGAGACAAATCTCTGAAAAAACAAGAAAGAAATATTAGAAACTGTACAAAAGAACAAAATGTAGTTAAAAGATATGTATGTATGAAATACAATTTCTATTAAGAAGTGAATCATAAAACAAAGCTTAAAATAATTCCATGTTTTATCAAGTATCTCTTCACTAACCTCTCCCTGTCTGTAAGAGATCTTAAGAGCTTTAAGTGTGCATAGTAACGACTGCACGCTTTTATTAGATTATAATAAACTTAAAAACAACAAAAACCCATTATATTTCATCTGTTTAAATAACATCTATGCACCTCGACTGTCTTTTAATCAATTTTACTTACCTTACCCATCGGCATACTATATAAAACACTATACATTGTTTTTGCATTAAAATAAAGTTAAGTGCATCTGGAAATCGAATCTTGTTATTTTTTCTGTTTAAGTAATCACTTGTTTCAGTACACTGTTGTTAATCAATTTCATTAATTAGAATTACCTAACGATATTTTGTAGAAAATAGTATGTGGTCGTTTGGCGGTTTTATCTTTTTTGGCGTATTGTGCATTTTTTTTAAAAAAAAAATAAGCTATTTCCTTTTCATCTAAGGAATTAACTGTTTAATATTTTTTCCATGTTGCAAATCAAAATAATGTTGATAGATAACAAGTCAAATTTGTATTTTAAATTTAAAGTAAAAGTATGCACTTCAAAACAAAGAATAAAAGTTTGTTGACATAAAGCACATTTTGCGAGTGACCCGTGACTTGACCCGCAGCAGTTTAAATCCGGCATGAATGGAACCCGCATAAAAAAGATATGAGTAAGTCCTACCCAAACCTTGCTTTCATAAAAAGGAAAGGCTAGCTGACGTTACTATGATATAAATTAGTGTGGTGTTGCCAGAAATAACTGCCCGTCTTAATGACTCCTACTGTCTTCAAGACTTCAGGGGGTCATCCCACCTTAATAGGTCACATGATTGGCCTACGTTTCTACAATGATGGCTAAGGCAAAAATATAGTACGTAGGTTGGTTGACGAAATATCATGCTTTTTCCTTTTAGAAAGAGTAAACTCAAGTCGAAGTCAATCCGACTTGTTTGTTAGGTTACAAGTAAGAGTTATTAACCTGACTCAATTCAAAAAAGATCACTGCCACTCTTTAATTGTTGTTTTTCTTTCTAGATGAAACAGCACATTTTACATGTTGCAGGGTTTAATAAAAATCAAAGTTTTGTTATGTTTATATGCTAATAAACACAGCATAGCAGAAGACTACTGTATCTCGATAATTTAGCAATAAATACCCAGAAATTTGAAGATTATCACCAAAAATATGATTCTAAAACTAGTATTTCCCCAGTAATTCTATTAATTCATATTTTGAAATATACTCTTCAAATGAAAAATGTTAAACCAAAGACGCATAAGAAATTCAAAATTGTAATAAAAAGTTATTGATTAAATTAAAAAATTAGAGAAATATACTCTAATAATTGCTTTGATGCTTGCAATACAGTTGGATCTACGATAAAAATTGAAGTTTATCATGATGATCTTCAAGAACAAGTAAAAGCCGAATTAATACAATTTGCTTAGTAATTTAAACGATTCTCTAAGTCGAGTTAAATCTGATTATACTTATTATATTATACCAAGAGAAAAAGGCGGATTGATTTGACGAAAAATGACAAAAAAAAAAGTATTTGTTTTGAAACTGATTGAAATCATGGAAATGCAATCTCCAGCCTTCTCTGGGAAATATTTTAATGAACAGCAATGTGGGGGACAACTGTGGAATTGATCAAAATCAAACTGAAAATCAAATTAATTATTTATCCCTGCCACCTTACTGAATGAATAAAATAAAGAAAAACGGTTTCCCATCAATGAATAACATTTAATATTATCTTTAATAACATTAATGAAAAACAGTTTGTATTTATCATCCCACAACATTAATAATAAATAATGATAATAATAATAATATGTTTAATTTGATATTTTTATTCTTATTTTTTATGAAAATACCGTCCTTTGATTTTGATTCAAAAAAGAAAACACAATATTCAAACTCCGATACCACTTTCGGGATCCAATAAAGCACTTCCTCAACATCCCTGGAATAAAGTACAAAAATAATCATAATAAAGTTAGAGTTATTTTGTATTAATGTTTCCAGTTTTATATTAAGTTCACTTATGTAATGAACTTCAGTGTTAAACAATACCCATTATCAGTATTTTCTAATAACGTAGTATTTCAATTATTGCCGATACGAGAACCTTTCGGTCAGTGCTTACAGGAAAAATTTCCTTTGATTTGCTCTCTTCCCCACCAGCTTTCAAAAAGATAAGTTATAAACAAAACACACTTATTTATTCCTATATTTTGTGTCATTACTTAAAATCTCCTTCACTTGATTGAAGTTAAAGTAGAAGATTCAACGTATCAGATCAAAAATAATTTAAGTTGCTATGTCGACGATCTACCTCTTGAAGATTTTAAGGTAAAGCAGATAGAAGAGAAATTCATCGATCGCATTTCTGATAATCAAAGAAACTGATGATTTACTAATGTACTGAAAAGAAAAGAGTGACTAGAGCAAGACTGACGACAGCAAGTCTGTGATAAAAGGAAATGTTTTACCTCCGAAGTAAGATCCATCTGAAAGGCTGGTGGCGACCTCCCCGTTGCTCATCACAATATCGACAATTCCTTCTTGAATGAAGTACATTTTAGTGCCGAGCGTGCCTTCTTTGATGATGACATCGCCCGGCTGGACCACTTCGTACCGCAGCTTCGTCACCACGTCGTTAACGAAGTTGGGGTCCGCGTTCGCAAAAAACGGAACAGAGGCCACCAGCGCACGGCAGTTGTAGTTGATAACATCCTAAAACAAAATAAATTGTTTCAGACCATATAGAAAAAAAAGTTTCGTAAATTTAGTTGAAATATGAAAAATGATTTAAAGTTAAAAATAGAGCTTGATGTACAACAGCATTAACGAAAAGTTACTTAAGCATTACTAATTTTTAAACTTTTCTTAAAAGAGTTTGCAGATGTTTTTGTTTTACTCATTGTGTTCCAAATAATAGAGCAAAGTTTCTTTATATCGACACATAAAATCATTTTTTGCGAACCTGAGATTTTGGCAAAGCTGCAATCGTTATTAAAAATAAGACCACAAGCGTTTCAAGTCCAGTTTTATAGTAACAAAATATAAAAATTAGGAGAGCAGAAAATGCTATTTCCCAGTATATCCCTTTTCATTAGTGCACTCTTATGCTATGCCTAAGCATACGCATATTTCCGTTAAAAATATAACAGAGAGATTATAGTTTGGAAATAGAGGTACTGAGAGTTTTAAAAAATAGTCGCCTGTGGAACCTTGCCTGTGAGTAATCGAGAAAGTTGCGCTCTAAACGGATACATGAGGTGGGCAAATTCTGAATCAAAATCAATTTTCTAGTTTACTTTCTGCAATAAATACTGTTATAAAAATTGGATGTCATTAACTTGAATTTCATGGAAAGTGGCCTTACAATTGTAAGTTGCCACGACAAGAAATTATGAATTTAAACTAGATCATCTAAAGAGGAAAGTGTTAATAATCAATCAAGAATGAAGAATCGACACAAAATCTCAAAAATTCATAGCATTAGGTTATGATGTGATCACTATAAAGCATGTATGAGCGCTTCGCGCCCATGAAAAAATAAATAACTGGATGTAGCAGCCTCACTGTATTGGAATCTCAATAATATTTGAAATTCGGTAATGATGCGATCACTATAACGAATGTATTGAAGCTTCGCCCTCATAAAAACAAAGTAAAAATAAATAAATAAATAAATAAAATAAAAAAGCAATCATTGGATGTAGAAACCTCATGGCATGGCAACCTCAAAAGTAAATGGAACTCGGTAATGCCACGATTACTATAACGCACGTGTGTGTGTGTACTTTGAGTTAATTAAACTTCCCCTTCTCTAAAATAATCACTGGATGAGGCAACTTCTTTGTACAGGAATCTGAAAAGAAAATAAAACTTGGTAATGCTGCGATCACTCGGGTAAGTTCAGACTATTTTTTTTAGAGCCCGAGACCGTCGGAAGATCTGAAATTTGAGTACGTCCAAGTCCGACAAATTTGTATCGTCATGGCCGAGCCCGATACTTAAAGTACACAGAAGAAAATTGTTTCAAGATTAATTTTCTCATTTAAAAATATTTTCTTACATAGAAATATTAATTCTAAATACGGCATCATCACAACGTTTCGGATTTTCGTGTCCACGAAAATCTGTTTAAAATAGCAAATTTTTTATGTATACCCAATCACCGGCAGAAATCTTCAAAAGTGAAAATTATTATACTTTTAAAATATTATTGTACAACTATGGCAGAAAGCCATGAGTGCTGTTTTTCAGTCATTTTGAAAAAGAACTTCAAGCAGGATAGACAAGGTATAGCTACTTTCTATTACTAACACTGACAATATCAAGGCTTCAGAATCAATAAGAATATTTCCGCTTATATCCCAGCATTTCAACAGGATACCTAGAGGATTGCAAACCACTTTAAAAAACTTAGACTACATTCTTGCGTATCTAAAACATGATTTCTCCCTATTGCAACTTGTTAATAACTAAAATTTTCACTTTAGCCTGAACCCGAATACTGAAATTAAAAAACGAGTCTCATCCAGTTTCGGGACCGGGCTCTGGCTGATCCAGTCTCATCTTTCATTTGTATACTATAAATTCTGTATGCTCTTCTTCTAATTTAACATATTGTGCTAACTGCACGTGATTTGAATTAGGAATAAAGTACTATTTTAACGCTTTATATATAGGGCTTCTTTAGCTCGTATATATTATATATTTATATATATTTATATATAGGGATGAAATAGTCAAACATTTGAAGTTCTGAGAATTTGAAGTTCTTTCGCCTTTTATCGTTCTCCAAATCTTTGGAATATGTCAGAAATATTCATTATCTGAAATATTCATTATTTTAACTGTAAATTTTAGAAAGACGAGTACCATTGAAAAAAATCTCTTTAATATAAAATCAAATTTACTGAAATCAATCTAAGTTAAAGAAGTTTATGGACATGCTCTAAAAAAAGTCATCGATGGTAATAAAACTTCCTCATTTTGAAATGGCTTAACAACAAATTGCGCGTTTAGCACATACTGTAATGCAATTTTATCCATCTAATAGACACTGAATATATTGGACACTATAATTGGACAATACAATTTTCCCAAAATAATTAATTTTAGGCATACAGTGTGTTATTTTTGATATATCTTAATCAAAAATGAAATCATTATGTTATTGCGACGAATAAATAGAATATTGCAATAGAAATAAATAAATAGAGGACAAAATAATGTTATGGTTGAAAAACATGTTGTCGATACAGGGTAATGGAAAATCAAACAAAAATTTAAATCGTGAAACATAGCATAAATTCATATATTTCGCAAATAGCAAGACAATGAATTAATATTGAATAACATGAACGGCTAAAAAAGGTTTATAAACCTCTCTCAATCTTTCGGAGAGTTCACCAAGGATCTCTTCTTCGTCGAAGAATTTCCCTTGATACCGATGTTCAAAATATGTTGTGATACGATGACGTAGTTGACGAGGTAACTTTCGATACGCCATATACTCTTCTACTTGCTTTAACTGAAATAAAAAGATGAAAAGCATGTAATTTTTAAATCTGTTAAATAAGAAATTCATTACATATTATTTCATAGAAATAAAGTATATATATATGTTACCGGCCTTACCCGATTTCAGGCGAAACTAGATTGGCCTAGGCCAAACAGTTTATCCTAATGCACTTCGGATAAACTAGTTTTCCCTAGGCCAAACTAGTTTGCCGTAACGCATGTAAGATAAACTAGTTTGGCCTGCTATTCACTGGTTTGAGCTAGTTCAGTCTAGGCCAATGTAGTTTATCCTAGGCCAATTCAATTTGGCGTACTGTTATTGATCCCAGTGAATGCCCGGGTTCTAACGTTGTGCAAAGTGGCAACAAACCTGTATAATACATTTTATCCGATGTGGGGAGGTACACTGTCGCCCTGTTTTCCCATTTCACCGACATTGGTAGTTACAAAATATAATCCATATGGTAAATATTAGATTCGAAAATGCAATGAGCTTTAAAAACATTTCGATATTTATATAAAACATATTTCATTAAAAGTAGATGCAAAATATGTTCCACATTGTTAATATTAGTTTTGAAAATACTACGGAGCATTATGAGCTTTAAAAATATTTCAATTCTGATATAGAACAAATTTCATTAAAAATAGTCATTATGTTAATTTTTTGTGTTATGTTATAGTTTTACTCAAATAATAAATTTATTTAAAATGCAGTTTATTTAATTGCGATAAAAGGTTAATAGCAAGCTGCAACTAATTGAATTTCAATTTAATTCAACTGCAATTAGGTTGAATAGTAAGTAATACAATTTAGTCGTATAGAGAATACTGGGGCACAGTGGACCACTTTTGCAGTTTTAAAATATTTTCTCTTTAACGGAGAGACCAATTTGCCTGAAAATACAATATAAATCAATTTTTCATCAGTATAATTCTTCTTCATTTCCCTTTTATCTCAAAGAACAAAAAACCCCACACAATACAAATTTGAATATTTTAAAACAAAAGATATAAATGCATCAATTAACACACTCATTTTTTTTTACTCACACGCACACAAAAGAAAAAAAAACAATGAAAAGGAAAATAATAGCAGATTAAGATACATGAATAATTACAAATACGGTCAAGTTATTAAATTCAGTAAAAAAATAAAATAAATAAATAAATCAGCACACATTAAAATTTGCAAACGAAATTTAAAAATACTTATGAGTAAGAATGAGCCTGGAATTTTTCCGGAAATATTTTTGTTTCTGGGAGCAACATTATGATATCACTGATATCAATAACAGGTTCATCTATAGCAGTGGTTCCCAACCTTTTATTGGCTACGCCGCACCAAAGCCTCTGTAAAATCGAGATTGCCCCCCCCCCTCCCCCCTCACAAACACACAGACATATTCTGCAACATATACATCTTATTAAAAAAGTTTATTTAAAATTATCTTATTTATTTAATATATCTTATTATTACTCTATTCACCTGAAAGAAGCCTGGCAGAACAATAACTATTCATTTTACATTTTTTTTAACTAATCAAAGAGATTAATTTTCTGTCACATATGTGATTTTAACAATTCTATAAAATGAGACCATACATCTTCACTTTTACGCCAAAATGTGTTTTGTTGTGTCTTTCAAACTTCTGAATATTTTATAAAAGTGTTGTATAGACCGCATTTTTATCTTCACAAAATGCTGGAAGAGACTCTTACATTTAGCATTAAAATTGATAACATTGACACATTTTATAATTCTTAGTAACTTATTAAATGTTGGTGAATTTTTTTTCTTTCTATGGATAAAAAAAAAAAAAAAAAAAAAAAACCTCACAACAAGCATTTCAAGATTCTGACAATTATCAAATTTAAATTGTCATTATTTCCCATCAAAACACATTTATTATTTTTACCTTCCCGGTTATCATTGACTGTCATGTATTATCTGATTTTAGAATTCAAGCTGTATATGTTTTACATTCATTAACTGTCTAGGAGAGCCTACACTATAGCCATTTCCTTTTATAATGCTATTTATTTATATTTAATATTACAAAGTTTAGATATTCCCAATATTTTTCAGGTTAAATGTGTTCAAGGCCGTAAAATTTAGATATGTCCGTAAGTTGTTTCACATACAAAAGTTTCTTCATGTTGCATACAGCAGAGCAAAAAGAAATACAAAAGTTATTTAATAATTAATCGAAAAAGTTGAAAAAAATTGTAAAATAGAAAAGAAATCAGAAAAATTAAAAATATTTTTAAATATAAAAAGAGGGATATTGAAATATTTTAAAAAATTGCTTATATAATAATTCTGGTTTTGAACTTATTTTAAGTTTTTGATTCAGATTTTTTTTTAAATTATTATTCAACAACAACAAAAAAAAAAACTTTTTATATATCTTATTTTTAGTCTAAAGGATTTCTTTCTTCAAAAAACCTGACAGCGAATCTGTGAGTTACAAATTTGAAATTGCTCCCCTAAACTTTCAAATTGCCCCCCAGTGGGGCGTACGCCCCCCGTTGGGAACCACTGATCTATAGTTTTGGAAAAATAAATTTATTTACATTCGGTTTGCGTCTCTTGAATATTACTTGAATAGAATCATCATCAATTGAGCTACTCTTACATATTTTAAAGACAGTGAATATAAAACAAAATATTTCTTACTGTGTACGATAAATTGTCATTTTTCTTTGTTCACTTTATTTTAAAGTGAAAAAACTATTTTGAAACACTATTTCTTTATAGAGAATAAACTTTTAATAAATATAGGGTGGTCATAAAAAAACTTCACCGATATATGTACCCCTAGCGACCTAACCGCTCAACCAATCAAAAGGAAATTTCAGATTTACTTATTTGAAGGTATGCGCTCGAAATCGTGATGATTTAAAACAATAGAGCTCTCACGGTTACGGTTACAGTGAAAAATTTTCGAAATTTTCGAATGGCAACTCCCTTTTTTTTCCTGTGCAAATTCATCAGCGCATTGGAAAACCATAAGTGGCGTTTGAATGATGCACTTATGACTAAAATTGCCGGGGGAATATCGTGGCACTCAATCCTAATCAGTTACTATGTAAAGTATATTCAGCACTCTAAAACAAATGATTACATTTTTATTTTCACTATGTATACACAAACATAATTCAAAAACCCATTTTGAAACAAATCTTACAACATTACTCAGTTCACAAGTGAAAAAAAAAAAAATAAAATCGGCTTCTGAAAAACATGTCTTGTAACCTTCGCTCCTGAATATCGAAAACGTGCTCCTTCGGTACGATAGTGAAGTCAGCCAGACGCAAGTTAAAAAAACTCCAATTCAGGAGCAAGTCCTGCTTTCGCATCTCATGGTGTATCCAGAGTTTATTTGGGGTTTCGCATTTTACAAAAAATCAGGCATTCCAAGTGATATTTAGGGTCGTTACACCGGCATAAAACATTTGCAAAAAAGAGCATTGTAAAGGACAAATGACAATTCACAGATGAGGTGAAATGACGCACTTTGCATAATTCACAGGAATAGATAGTAAAGAACACATATGCAAATCATTGCGTTTTTAATAAACAGTGTGGGAAGATTGTTTCTTCAATCAGTTGTTCGTACGTGCCAACAAGATGACACTTACAATAAAACTAAGAGGTGAATTGATAAAGCTTTTTTTTTGTCTGAAGGGAAAAAATGCAGCTGAAGCAGTGCGCGTTTATCGACTAAATCATAAGTTACGACGTGGCACATGTTCTGTAAAAACTGTACATGATTTGGTGAAAAATTTGAAGAAACTGGATGTACATGTGATCGACCACGATCCGGACGACCATCTGTTCCTGTTGAAGTTGTTGCAGAAGCGCATAACAGGATTACTGAAGATCCATTGCATATTACAAGAAGTGTTGCACGCGATTTGGATGTACTGAAAAGAACAGTCCTCAAGATTCTGCGCACTGTTCTGCGGATGTTTCCCTATCGATTCCAGCGCGTCCAGATGTTGAAACGTGGAGGCGAGAACAGCGTTTGGACTTTGAAAATTATTTTCTCATTAGATATGATGTAGATAACAGCTGGCTATTGCGGATATTATGGACGGATGAGGTACATTTATCTTTAACTGGGAACGTAAACTCCAAGAACTGCGCCTCTGAGCTGATGAAAATCCTCAAGATGTAACACCAACGCCTTTACACGAAGCTAAAGTGACTGTGTGGTGCGGTATAGCAAACACATTAGTTCTCGGTCCGTACTTTTCGAAGAGGTCACTTGCACAAGTATGAAAATGTGCTCCAGAATAAGTGCTCGGTATACAACAATGATGCAGAATTACGTAATTCCAGAAATTCAGCAGCGAAATGTCGTTAATGATATTGTATAGATGTAAGATCATGCTCCTCTACACGCCGCCACAGCTGTTCGACAAGTGCTGCAACAGCACTTTGATGATAGGAATCATGTCTCGTAACTTTGCAGTTTCGTGGCCACAGCGATCCGCTGACCTCACTTCAATGGATTTCTGGTTCTGATGTTGTATGAAATCAAAGGTGTACACATCAGATCCAAGAAATTTGTCAGAATTGAAAGATGCCATAAAACGTGAAGTTGTACGGTTTCCTTCTGCGAAGTTACGTTCGGCATTGTTATCAACAGTCTCACGCATGCAATGCGTTATTGTTTGCGAAGGTGGGCATGTTGAAAACTGCTAATTCAAATAAATGTTTTTTTCGCTCTTATCTCTTGTGTTGTCACTGGTCTTTTACAATGGTATTTTTTGCAAATATTTTACGCTGGCAATTTTCGTCGTACGTGTATCATTCTAACGCCATTTATGGTTTTTCAATGCGCTGATGAATTTGCGCATGAAAAAAAAATGGGTGTTGCCATTCGAAAATTTCGAACTTTTTTCAATGTAACAGTAACCGTGACTCTGTTGTTTTAAATCGTCACGATCTTGAGCGCATACCTTCAAATAAGCATATATAAAAATTTATTTTTGATTGGTTGAGCGGTTAGGTCGCTAGGGGTCCATGTATCGGGGAAGTTTTTTTTTTTATGACCACCCTATATTTTGAAAATTCCACATTACTCGAGCAGAGTGGATTGTGGACCACTGTGCCCCCTGTTGAAGTTCAGCAAATAATCATATTATTATTATTTAAAGCTTTATTTTAAGAATACTGACTTTAAAATTAAATATAAACAAGTATCTTACCTTTTCAAAAAAGCTTTTATATCTTATTTATCTAATTTTATTATTAAAAACGAAAACTATGATGATGAAAAATTTTACTTTTAGAAGCTGAAAACAACCAGTGAGGATAAAATGGTATATTCTGAGTTAACCATGTGTACAAAAAGCTATAAATAACCAATAAAATGCTGCTGTCTATTAAGTTAGAAAAAAAGCTTGAAAATAAATAAATAAATAAATAAAATATTAGGGTCTGGTCCACTGTGCCCCCAGGTTCAATGTGCCTCGGTCTCCTCAGTTGCAATTTAAATCATTCGCAATTAAAATATTTGCAATTAAATTAAGTGGAAGTTGAGGAGCGCGTTTAAATGAATTACGATAGCATTTTAATAACGTTTAACATCATCATTTTAGTTTATAAAGATATTAAAAATCGCACCTACTCAATATTGAAAATCTTTAAAATTTTAAAGTTCCATAAAAAAAAAAATCTGTCTTATTTATTTTATTTTATTTTGTCCTAGTGGTTTTGTGCTTTACTTTGGTATATTAATCAATCATCTAACTTCTTGCCTCACCTCAAATTTACGATAACCTCTCTCCACCATTCTTTTGTCCTCCTGCACATAGTTTAAAATCTTTAACTCTCATTAAAAAGAAAAACAAATCTGCTATATTTATTACTTTGATGTTACAATAAATTAAAGATCAATCGTCGGACTCACCGCCCCTTTTCTGTTATTTTCTTCCTTTTCCCATCCTCAGTACACGAATTTTAAGGTATAAAATGCTTTAATTTTTCAAATTTACTTAAATCAGTGTTCTTTTTGAAAAAAAAATCTGTTACTTAAATCTCCTTTGCGTGACGAAAACATTGATCTACAACGATTAGTGAGAGAACTGATAGCGCTTTCTCCTTTCGCCAACTTCCCAAGCAGGTGCCCAAAACCAAAACGCGGGTCTTCCTGAAAAAGCCGCCGGAGCGGTCGTTTGAATTAATAACACTACGCCAAATGGAATTATCCTAGGATAAACTAGATTTGCCTAGGCTAAATTAGTTCAGATCAGTGAATAGCAGGTCAAACTACTTTATTCTAAGTGCGTTAAGGCAAACTAATTTGGCCTAGGAATAACTAGTTTATCCTAAGTGCGTTAGGATAAACTAGACTGGCTTAGGAAAAACTAGTTTATCCTAAGTGCGTTAGGATAAACTAGTTTGCCCTAGGAAAAACTAGTTAATCCGAAGTGCTTTAGGATAAACTAGCTTGGCCTGAAATCGGGTTTGGCTGGTAACATGTATATAAAATAAAACTTTTTGCAATTAATAGCTATTAAATCACAGGAAAATTGATAAAATATAAATTAACCAATAATTATAATAAAATGGAAAAATTTATTTTTAAGATTGAAAAATGCACAGATTGAAAAAAAGTATGAGGAGAAAAAAATCCAAAAAATAAAATGTAAAAATATTACAAGAAGAAAATGGAAACTTATATTGTAAAACACTCTATTAAGGGCAATATTCCACAACATAAGTAAATCGCATTTGATTTCTGTTTGAGTACAGTAAGCCGTTAGGCAGAAATTACTTCACTTAAATTACCCGATGAACTTATATATATTGTATATATATATATATATATATATATATATATGTATATATATATGTATAAATATATATATTTTTTTTTTGTGATTTCAAATTTATTATATATATATATATATATATATATATATATGCTTTAAATCAGCATAAAGAAATCCGTTATTGTCAATTATGGAAAATTCCTGGCAAAATAGTTAAAATACGATTGTAAAAGATACAATGATACGGTTGAAGTCGAAACCTTATGACGTGTGCGGTTGTAGAAGGAAAATTACCCAGAGTGAAAGATTTTTCCAAACCCTTCCGATGGTGTCTTAGTAGGATTTATTGTAATGTTTTCTCACTTTATGTTATGAATTATCATATACCATTTTATCTTAAAATATTTAATCGCAGCCTTATTAAAAGTGATACAGGAGCTAGTCTCTTAAGAAAAAGAAAAAAAAAAACTTTTGTACTTGAAACTTAGATTGTATCCATCTTGCATAACAAAATAAAAACTTTTTTATAAGTAAATAAAAGGACTCTTTGAGCACCAAAAATTTGGCAACAATTCCAGGTTAGTTTTGATAGTATTCAGTGCAAAGAATAATGGCATTTTCAACATATACGAATACATAGTGGAGAAGTAGCGAAAATCCATCATTCTCTGAACTGATGACGGCGATACGCTCAATGCTACCAAAACTCGTCTGCAATATTGGCTAAATTTTTGAAGCTCAAAACATTATTTTATTTGGTTATATTGTACAGCCTCAGGTATCATATAAATTTTCGGACACTTCCTTTAAAAGAAAGTTGATTTTTAGACGAGAGTTTTATGCAAGGATTGTCTCTAAAACATATTTATCGAGTTAGTCAATCCATTATTGCATGGATTATTTCAGCTTTATTGAACTCGGTAATACGCTCGATAATCTCTTGTAAACTCACTCTTGAAATTTGTTAGTCAGCAGAACCTGACTAAGTACCTTTGAGAATTGGGGCAGATATTTACAACTATTCACGAAAAGTAAGCCTGCGTTTAAATGAAGTGACTATTAATATTCAGAAATAGTGCCACTGCCTAAACGGGGCAGTTACCCTGTGTGCTTCTGATATAATCAAACCTTTGTAGTCAAAAAATTTCCTTCACAATAAAAAAATCTGTTATCAAATTTAGTCTTCATTTATACGTTTCAAATACATTTTAGCATTAAAATTAATCCAGTTTAATGATGAATGTGCTGCCCAAACTTTTTATTTAGGCTTCTCTGAGACTCTGACGGACTGTAATGTATAATTAATCTTGCATGACAATCCGTTTTATACAATATCCGCCAAACGTTACCAGTTTAAAATTTAATAATTTTTGGATTAACTTTTTTTTCTTTTCCTTTTAGATTTAGAATGTGTATAATTTAGAGTGTTACCATGCAGAGATTTACGCTTGAAAAAAGTAGCAGTGGCTGAAGTTTACATTTTAAATCTATATTCTATTATTGCATGGTTTAAATGAAGAACGCGGTCTATGCGCAGATAACAAGAGAGACTGGCTATGATAACAGGATGTCACGTGATTAAGGTAGGCTGAAAAGCACTATTGATGGAAGCCAACCTATGTTGATCACGAGACGCTTGAGATGTTTGAAAATATCGCGGCCTGTTTCTCCCGTTAGCTGCGGATCTACTTGTGCGATATAAGTCAGTTACAGGATCTTATTGTATAAAATGTGTTATTAAATTGCATACTGTCGTGTCTGCGGAAGGTCTTCGTACATTAAAGCGTTTGAAATGTACTCTAATGTCTCGCAATAATTGAGAATTGTTATGGAAAATAAAGTTGTATACTTTTTGTTTAATCACGTATCTCTGCATGATAAAACTTCTCTAAATGTTAACTAGTATGTTGTGGCCATCACAAAGCTTTCTTCTATATAAATCACGTCGAATAATTTAAATAGTACAAGAAATTACATCAATTTAGCACCAATTCATATCAAAGTACATCTGAATTTGAAGTTTTATGAAAATTCGTGCATTAGTTCTTGAGATAGAGCTATAGCGGAAATTCTGAAATATGTAGCATAGCAGTGCCACCTGTTGAGCGATTTACACCAAGACATAAACAGCACTAATTGATATCAAGGTATACCTGAATCTGAAGTTTGATGAAAATTCGTGCATTAGTTATTGAGATAAAGCTATTTTGGAAATCGCAAAAATGCAGCACAGCAGCGCCACCTGTTGAGCGATTTCCACCAAAATGTACAAAACGCCAATTCATGTCAAGGACTAACTGAATCTGAAGTTTGACAAAAATCCGTACATTAGTTCTGGAGATTGAGCTATTGTGAAAATCGTGAAAAATGCTGCATAGCAGCGCCACTTGTTGAGCGATTTACGCCAAAACATAAACAGCACTAATTCATATCCAGGTATACCTGAATCTGAAGTTCGTTGAAAATCAAGCATTAGTTCTTGAGATAGAGCTATTACGGAAATCTCAAAACATGCAGCATAGAGCGCCACCTGTTGAGCGATTTACACCGAAATGTATAAAACGTCAATTTATGTCAAGGACTAACTGAATTTGAAGTTTGATGAAATTCCGCGCATTAGTTCTGGAGATTGAGCTATTGTAGAAATCGTGAAAAATGCTGCATAGCAGCGCCATCTGTTGAGCGATTTACATAAAAAACTAATTAGCACTAATTTATATCAGGGACTAACTTAATATAAATTTTTATTAAATTCTGTGCATTAGTTCTTGAGATAGAGCGCCCACAAAATTTGTGTCACATACATACAGAAAGACAGACAGACAGACAGAGGCACAGACTCACAGACATTTTGTAAAAACATGTTTTCGCAATCTCTGACCCCTAAAATGTGTAAATCCGTCGAAAACCGAAAGTTGAAAATTTTCATGAATCTAATATTTTCTTCTTGTAAAGATAGAAGAAAGTAAAAAAGATAAGGAAAAAAAGGTCAAAATTTAATAATTTTATAATTGTAATTTTTCTTTCTCTTGTATTTATGCAAGAAACGTGATCGGAAACATCTTGTTTTAGGGCTCTTTCTTTTTTCTGTTTATTATAAAATAAATTTACACGATTTTATTCTACGCATGCAGTGAAATCAGATTAAAAAGATGAATTTTGTAATTTTTCCTTTATAAAGTTAAGGTAAGAGCATAATTTCCAAGACAATTCTTTCATATTCATGCAATGACTTACCTTTTCTCTGTATTGCCGGCGCGAAGAGTCAAGAGACTGTATGAGGTTGGTTGTGTGCCCTAGAAATAGGGCGTAGCAGGTGGCTCCGGTGATCATACTGAGCAGAGTAAGCCACATGTCTGTTAAGCTTTGAGGTGGAAATCTACCATATCCGATACATAACATATGCGACATGGCTTTAAAAAGAGCCCAGGAATACTGCTCCAACCAGAAGGCATGCTAAAATAAGACATTCATTATCAGCACAGGTATAATAGAATAGGATAAAAAATTTTGAGCAATATTAAACGAAATGCAAAGACAACATTTTGCGAACGTTATTTTAAGTACTATGTCTATGTCTATGTTAGTACTGAAGTTTATAATTTTTTTTATTACATTATCTTTTCATGTAAAATTACTTTCCCTTACGAGTCTTGTTGTAGCCGCCAGAGTCCAGTCTATAAGAAATGGGAGCAAATGAGATGAAGCGAAGGAAGTTGCAAACAGCTAAACGGTTATTTTATATAGCTTGTTGATCCAGATAAATTTAAAAGTATCTATATCACCAATTTCTGAAAAATCAGTATAAGTGGATATTGAAAATTAATCCCTGAATTTTATTTTTAATTTGATTTTGACAATGACTGTATAACTAACAGCTGCTATTTTACAGTAATGAAATCACTAAAGATGTAAGATTAACTAGAATAAAAAAATAATCAATCAATATTTTTTCGTAACCAAGCTATTAAAGTTATAATTATCAATAAATATTTTTTTAAACTCAAAATCCACCCAGGTAAGATTTGTTTTTATAATTTTACACACACACACATATATATAACTAATTTAATTCATGGAATACTTCAAATGCAATTTGAACCTGTAATTCGTTGATGGCAACCCAGGAGTTGGGTGGGAATCCTTGTAACATTGGCACCAGGAACTGAAGGCATCCACTCCAATGTCCGATCAGTAGCATCATACAGATCAGATTAAAGATCTTCATGAACACGCTGGCCATGTTCAGGAACTGAAGAAAAGAAAAAAATACTAATAATGAATGGTCATTAGTCACTGCGTAGCAAAAAAATTACCAAAAAGTTCTTTCTTTTTCCTTAAAAGATATGTATACTAATCGAGTTGCTATAATATTCTAATTAAAAAAAAATAGGAAATACTATTTATAACCAAGAGGAAATTTTCTATGGTCTGATAAATCGATCATTTTGTTGCCACGAAATAATTTTAGTTGAATCGGATTTTTTAAAAGTCAATTCATGAGTGAGAATCGTCTGAGGATAAATGTGCTAAAAATGAAAATAATCCTACTTGACGAGATATTAGTTTACTTACGTTCATAAACAAAGAAATAGTTTCAAAGCTCTTAACGTTCAACAGAATCAAGCAGGTATCCAATTCTTAGATAAATTGATTAATTGTTCACATCTTAGATTGTGACACTGCCAGATGTATGAAAAAATTCTTATCTTTCAACTACAAGAAAAGTGACATGACTCCAAAAATATATTTTTGCATATTACTGAAATAATAGATTTGACTTAGATGAACCTTGCTACATGGAAAAGTGTCACAAGCCTAGTAATTCGGCAAACCGCTAAATTACGCCATATGTTCATTTGCAACCACAGAGGGGGGAAATTGTGCGCGTGTATGTGTGGGGATAAATTTAATCAATCCTCTAAATCTCTTCTAAGCCTTCGCTCTTAAGGGTTTTACGCTTTTATGTATGTTTTTACAGCTGCATGCAGAGCTGAATGTTATAATTTTATAATGGAGTAAAAACATGCAAATCTTTTCTTTTTTTTTTTTTTTTTGCCTCTCCTGTGAAATAGTTTTTTTTTTTAGTTGTGTCACTCTTCCTGCGGGAAAGCGATATCTTCTTTCTAGTTAATACGATTGATGTAAGAAACTACCAAATTTTTTTTCATAATGTTTTCCAGCATTTAAAACGACTTTTCTTATTTTAAAAATATCCCAATAACTTACGAATTATAAAAAACCCTCCAAAAACAAACAAACAAACAAACTGGGCACTGTCTTTTCCGAATTTAGATAACCGCGTGTGCACGCCAGTCAGTTATTAGATAAGATTATGAACAAATGTAATATGTTTAGCATGAATTGAAATATTCGTTAATTTATCGCCGATAAAATATTTATGAATAAATACATATATTTGATATCGACTTGGGTCAGAAATTTTTAGTAGGATTAAAGTCAGTCTGAATGAATTTCAAAAATACGTGAACTCTATAGCAAGGATGGTTATTTGAGATATAAAAAAATATATCTGTAATACAAACCTATAATCTGTATCCAAATGTGTTATTATCAGATAAAATTCATACATAAAATGTTCTGTTTTATGCATTTTATAAGATAATGGATGTAATGCATTGCCTTACACGTTTTATTATGTAAATAATACAATGTAATAATTCATTATACACTGGTGGAAATTGATTTATGAAAACACTGTTTTTTTAACAAAAACATCTATAATATTTATTAAAAATGAATGAAATTTCATATATTACACATGCTGCTATGTACAACAAATAATTTAGAAAAATAAATTTCATACGTATTAATAAACTAAAACATAAGATCAAAAATTAGATTTTAGTAACATAAAAATATGGAAATTGACTTATGAAATGCCATATTTAATTGAAATTTATAGTTAGTAAAGCCGTTTTTATTCATAAGAGTTTCTTTTATTCTAGATGGCATCGATAAAACAAGATTTTGAATGTATTGCTGATCAATTAATTTCCAGTTTTTACAGAATGAAGCTCTCAATTCTACAAGTGATGTGTACTGCATCCCATTTGCATAAACCATTCGAACAAGCTGTCCCCAGACGTTTTCGATGGGATTCAGATCAGGACTAATAGGCGGATGATCTAAAAGAACAATATTCTGTTCGTGAAACTAATCTCTCATTGCATTTGAAATGTAAATACTTGCTTTGTCTTGCTTGAAGATGTAATCTAAACTATAATATTGCCATGCAAATGGAAGAAGGGAATTTTCCAAAACTAAACTGTAATAAAAAAAATTCTGGAGACCGTTTAAAAATACAATTTCACTTTTGCGATCTGCACAAGTCTGCTTTGAACTGTGACCGGCTTTCGATGCAAGTTGAAGAATCCCCCTTTTCTCTCTCTTACTTAAACGTGGATTACCTTTTTTGTTAACATTTTTTCCATAATTTGCCGAATTTTTTCTATAGTTATAAATCACACCAACTGATCTTTTAATTAATTTACTAATTTCTGGAACAAACTTTCCACATTCTAGATATGCATCGATTTTAGCTCTTTCTTCCTCAGACAACATCTTTCGTTTACTCATCGTGAAAAGTGTGACTTAAACGTATTGATTTCAATATATATTGCTTTTTATGTCTACTGTGCATGTCACGTTACCTTGTTTTATGCAAATTTTTATCACATTACTTCGGAATAGCCAATGAAATGCGATATTTCATAAATCAATTTCCATATTTGTATATTACGAACATTTAATTTTTGACTTTTTGTTTATGTTTAATATTATGTATGGAATTTTATTTTTGTAAATCATTTGTTATACATACTATGTATATCCCACGAAATTTCATTCATTTTTAATGAATATTATAGAAGTTTTTGTTAAAAATCCGTGCTTTCATAAATCAATTTCCACCAGTGTATAAGGCACAAGTTTTATTTTGTTTTATAATAATTTATCACATGACTATTTAAGCAAACACCAAAAAGCTTTCAGAGTCTTGATGGAGTAATGGCTTATTGTTTTTGCTGCATTTCTCCAGGTATTGTTTGAATTCAAGCTGCTACCTTTCAAAGTCCAGATAAACGTCTTCAAAAAGAGTAACTCAAGGTCATAAGCGAGGGATATAAAGACCTATTTTGATGAATTTCAGGTTATTTTAGAAAATCCCTATTTATGAAAACTTACTTTGTTAAATATGTAATTTAGTTGAACAAACATTTATGGTTTTAAGGAAGGGTAAAATTACTGGAAAGAATTTAAAAAATACCATGGAAAACATTTATTTGCGAATAGACAGTTAATAGAAGTAATTAGTTAATAAAGATCTGGATAACAGAGATTTACTGCATTTACACCTACTTAGAAAGAACTTTTTGGATAAAAACATATTTATGTCAAAAATATGTTAAATAAAATAATATTTTATATTTAAAGTTCTTTTTTTTTAAATCTTTTAGTTTTTAATATATAACTCCCGTCAAAAAACTATAAGAAGCATACCTGAATAATTCTGTCATATAAAAACTTGTGGTCTTTTACCAGAAAATTTCTTAATTTCCAATTAACCATAAATTTTATTATAAGCGAGTAGTTTATACTAGTTTGACTAATCACCATAAAGAAAACTGAGAGGGTCTCTGAAAGATGAGCAGACGATAAAATGAAGACATTCAGAGGTATTTAAGCTAGTAACTGTTAAGTGGTTAAAAACTCGTTATTACTCAAAATTATTTACTTTTTAAATTAAGTTATTTAAGATTGATCTTAGATTAATAATTTTGTAAAATGCATAAATTAATTAAATAAAACAAAAAATATTTTTTATTAATTTTTTCAAACAATACTTTTTTGAAAATTTATGCTTATCGTTTTTATGAAAGAAGTGATACAACTCTTTTTGAGTTTTTTTCCATAATGATTTTATACTTAAAAGTTTAGGCTTAAGTTTTTCCTGTGAAGTGCAAAACTTCATTATAATATTCTTTTTGAACGACGGATACATTAAAAAGACAAAAACCATGAGTTACGTCATATTACAAAGATTCAGGAGCAAGATCTACTCCAGATACTTAATAAAGGTAAATTTATTAAAAATCTTTCAATTATTATTAATTGAAAATGCTCACTTTTGGGCAAAATACTTATTAAGCTGAAAGAGGTCATTAATTATTAACGATCAAGGAAAATTTACATAAACCGTACATCTGCATATATATATCAAACCCACTGAACACAAATTCAGAAAAACAGTCATGAAACATATTTGTTTCACTGAAAGCAAATTTAATTTTAATTTTTCAAATTCATGATATTTCAGTGAAGTCGGATCTAAAATAAAGTTTGATTAGATAATTCTAAGATATGTATTACTTTTTTTAAGGAATGCAATTTGCTTAAGATTTAAAAATAATCATTTAATCGACACAAACTAAACATAACGAACATAATGACAAAGAATTTCTTGCTTTGATATTAAATAATCATTTCAGAGTTTTTTTTATGTTTAAACCATTTCTTATTAAACTGCAAAAAAGAATAAACATATTATAGATGAAACACATTATAAAATGTTTCGAGAATTTTTTAAAAACAGTCAACATTGATTCTTAAACTTCATCTTCTTAAAATTAGTTCTACCAATAAACTGTTTTTATTAAAAAACAGTAGAATTTCGTAGTTAGACGAAAGTTCACTGCACAGTTTGTTTTTTGGTATTTTATAGTATTAAAAATTTAAAATTATAAAAAAAAACTTTTCTTCTTGCTTAACCCATTATCTGCCGACGGTACTTATAAGTACCATTAAAATAACTTGTTATAAATTCATTTAATACATCGATTAGTTGTAATACAGTTTAGAATGAGTTATGGATACATTACTGTATCTTGTTCCAAAAGCATTATTGGTTACACAAAACAAAAATATTTTTAAAAGGATGATTTCTTTTACCTTTTTATCTTTTCAGCTTTCTTGGGTTTGGGGGGGGGGGGTGATTTTCAGTTCGGAAATATTTCTATATTTCTATTTTAAGAATATTTGTACATTTCCTAATTCTACAAAATACCAAGAAAAATATTTAAAATAAAAGATTTGAGTGGTGTTATAAATATTGCACAAAATCTCTATGAATTCAAATATAATTAATCCTTCTCAATCCCTCAATTCTTCTAAAATTTATTAAATGATTATGTAAATTTTCTAATGTAGTTTCAAATATTCACGAAAAATGCTTTAGAAGATTAAATTTTCATGAATTCATAAATCAGTACATAAAGGGTTAAAAGTTTTAGAAGCACTCAGACGTTTTTATGCCTTTCGTTTTTACGTTATTGTGTTTATTTTTCTTTCTTTCTTAAAAAAAAAAATAGGAATATTATAAATTACGTTTGACCAAAAAAAAAAAAAAAATTCTCTCGTGGAACCACGTTTTTCAAATAATACCCAAATACTAAAAAAAAAAAAAAAAAAAAAAAAAAAAAAAAATAAATAAAAAAAAATAAATAATTATGTAAATTACCTAGAGGTGTAAAATTTTTTTGCTTAAACTATTTATGTTGCGTCCTTTATTTAGATTTTTGCATAAGATGTTGTTAACTTTAACAGTTTCTTATACTTTTAAATAAGATGAGCAAATGTCGTCGATTTTCGAACACGTAATTCACGGTTAGATTGCCAGCGTCAGTTTTCTTATTTAAGAAAATTTTTTAAAAGAAAAATTATAAATTCATGAAAATTGCTTAAACTATTTATGCCGCAACCTTTATTTATATTTTTGTATAAAGTGTAGTTAACTGTAAGAGTTTCTTCTACTTTTAAATAAGATGAACAAATATCCCCAATTTTCGAACACGTAGTTCACATTTAGATAGTCAGAGTCGTTTTTTTATTTAAGAAAACTTCTTGAAGGAAAAATGATAAAATTATGAAAAAAAAAATGTATACATTTTAAAGTTTTGAAAACTTCGAATTTGAACCATTTTTTGGAATTTGGTTATAGTAATTTTGCATCTCATGAGAAATAGAAACCAATTATCATGAAAGAGACGACACATTTAATTTTAAATTTAAAAGTTATCAGATTTTTTCTTTAAAGTCAGATTCAACAACAACAACAACAATAATAATAATAAAAATAAAAATTCAAAACATTTTAAACATGTAGGGAGAGGTTACAAGAAGGTAAAAAAGAACTCTACAAATCACCAAAACTGTTGTACACTCATGAAAAAACTAAAAGCATATTTATTCCTTGAAATTCTCTTTGTTTAAAGGTTTAATTCATGCTAAACAGATCTGATTATCTCCTTTCCGTTAGTGGTATATAAAAAGACGGAAATTTTATTTTTTAAGAAGAAAGTCTAATTTAGTTCTCTATTCATTCATGAATGCTTAACGACGTAAAAGTATACGACGTATGTATATAAAATAAAAAAAAGTATATATTTAAAGAAAAAATATATAATAAACCTTTTTATGTACAATGCTTGCGTGAAATGTAAAAATCAACATCAGAAAAAGGATGAATAGCCAGAGTAAATTTATCAGATAGTTATTCCAAATCTGCAGAAAGTAACCCTTTCTTCAATTCGAAATGGAGAAAAAATAAAGAATCAGCTGCAACAGCAAAACATGTGCTTATAGCGAAGGATTCTGTATTAAGAATCTGTGTTGCTGCTGCTGCTTTTTGTTCTCTCTCTTGTTTTTTTTTTATATTTTACTTTAAAAAGCTTTTATAAAGCTTTCAATGATCTGTATGCTAAATACGAGGCGTGTTTTTTTTTTTTTTTTTTTTTTTTTTTTTAAAGTAAGTACAGATTTGATATTCGTAAAACACAAGGCCATGTTTTGTAACAATTTTATTTTACATGAAAGCTTTGACCTTAATCCATTTTTAACATAATTTCAGCCTATATTCAGGCGTTTATCGTATTGAAAGACCAGCTTTTGTATCGCATCCTTATAGAAATTTGCTACCTGTGTGCTAACCAATGGATCACCGCCATTTTGACGTCGTCATAGTCGTTATAGCGCTGACCGCCAAGGTGATTTAAGTGCAGGAACAAGTGGTAGTCACTTGGCCCTAGATCAGGGCTATACGGAGGATTATGAAGTTGTTCCCAACCATATCGCGCAACGAAATCCTGGATAAAAGCCTGACCTATCGCCAAGTGGCTATCACACATTTCTGCACTTAAAGAAGCACCTTTGCGGTCAGCGTTACAACGACTTTAAGGAAGCCAAAACAGCGGTGATCCAGTGGTTAGTACAGCAAGCCGTAGATTTCTATGAGGATGGGATACAAAAGGTGGTCGTACTATGTGATAAGTGTCTTAATATAGGAGGAAATTATGCTGAAAAATAGATTAAGGTACAGGCTTTAAAGTAGAAATAAAGTTGTTCAAAAAATGGCCTTGTGTTTTTTTTTTAAATATTAAAACGGTAATTACTTAAAAAGCACCATTCTCGGTAAGTGCTTTTCTTAACTGGCTTTTACTCGTCATGCAGACGCATACTGATATTTGTGTAAGTTTTTAACTCATGAAGATGTTCATTGATAATTTAGGATTCTCAATCTCACTCACCTTCGAGGCACATGGTTCTCCGCAGTTACCGATGAGGTACCTGTAGAGGCCGACCGTATGAGTGAATGTGGCAATGCCGTCCATCTGGAGAAAAATGTCTTTTATGTTCAACAGTTTTTTCATGCCTTTGCCTAGCTAATTCCAAAAGCCTCTACCTCTTGCTCTTTTTTTGGGAAATAAAACTAACGAGCGATCTTTTTAAGAAAACAGGACAATACTTTTAAAAAATATAGCGTAATCTTAAAAAAGTGTAATTAAAAAATAACAATATTTTAGAAAATAACGACAGAGTACTCTGAAAAAAAAATAATAGGATAATTTTTATGGAATTTTCAGAGTAACAAGTTACTATATAACTTAATTTCATCTTTCTCTCTCTCATTATACTTTAGCTCTTTTAAGTAAGTAGGATTTCAAGCTATGTATTTTTATGCCTTATTTTTAGCAGCTGCATAATGTTCCGCATATCGCATATTTGATTTTAATTGAAGAAAAAATATTTGTTTTTTCTGAGAATTTTCAATGACTACGTGAATCACGTTAACATATTTATTAATGCACTAAGTCTGCAAGAGTGTAGCATGCCTTTAGCCGACAAGAAAAATGGGTATAATGTTTGGATTTTTCTTCAGTAAATCAGCCATTATAATATTCGATTAAAAAATATAAATTATAAAGCAAGTGTACAGATTGGTCGAGTTCACAGATTAGTATAAGTAAATAAATAAATAAAATTAGGAATCAATTTCTGTATATTTTTGAAGCATTTGTAAGGGTACGTGTTAGGTAGTAAGGGAAGCAGTAATAAAAAAAAGAATATTACTGATATAAAAAGTATCAAACACACAGTATTGAATACTAAATATTAGAATCGTAATTAATTTTTAACAAATTTTCGACATACGCACGAAGTAATATGTCCTTAAATAGATTTGATACTTTAACTCCCGCAAATGATGTAAGTTCATATTGCGGCTTAAATTTTAGACTATAAAATAATATTATAATATTAATATTAATGTTATAAAATGATATTAATATGATTATTAATATGATAATATTATCATACAATATTTTAAGAATGAGATGTTAGAATTTTTTTAAAGGATTTTTTGGCGTAACATACAAACGTAAATAATAACTTACAGGGCAGCAAACTCTGAAGCAATTATTAGCTCCTAATTTTGAGAAGACTGTTACATACAAACCAGGCATGTCCAAACTTTCTGTAAGCAGGGGTGCATCTCAGCTGGTAGCAAATAAAGCAGGACGCTATTATTCACACGACTGAAAACCATGCTATTACAATACCTCACTATAGTAGTGTTAGCCATACACACATATTTACACGATACACATACATTTCATAGCAGGAATCAAAAGGCCTTATACCATATAGGAGAATGTAAAAATAGGGAGTATCATATTATCATGTCAATTGGAATTATATTATAAATTTAGAAATACGTTTTTCTGGAAAAAGTTTGCAAACCTGTTTGCAGAGAAAGGAACAATAAGCCTTAGTTTGTATTAAATATTAATGAAAATATTAATGATTTTAACACAAAGCATTGTTGTAGTAAAGATAGTAAGAAGGAACATTTGAATTAGAAAGGGCACAAAGAGAATCTTCAAGGGGCACCATCTCTCTCGCTGGCGTCGCATTTGGCAGCCCGGGTACAATACAAACCAAAGATTCCGAAACGACCGTTGGGGTTCATTAGAAGGCTCCATTCATTATAAACTAAAATTGAAGTTTTGAAGTAACCAGAAGCATTAGAATATGGAAAAAGAAATTAATGCTAATACTTATTTCTAATTGTTTATTTCAACAGTACATTTGAGATTCTATTGAAATAGAGGAATATTAAGTTAATGAAAAATTTTAAATATACGCTTGTTAATACATAATATACTTTATATATCCATTAATTCAGAAACCCGAATTTTGAAACAGTATTGTAGTAATAATTCCAAGTAACTTTTTTTTCATAATTGCTTGATAGTTTTTGTAATTCATTACTTTTATATGATTACTTTTTTTCGTAGAATGTAGTTCGCACGCTTACCTTTAAAATGAAAATTTGTAGATAAAATTTAACTATATTTAAATTTCTTTATAATACTTTAACATTAAAAAAGTGCATTTAAAACAGTAACCAGAAAAGAGGGTAATATATTAGAAGATTATAGGCAGAAGACAAATATTACAATAGTTAGTTTTGCAAAAGAACTGTGAAAGAGCCATTAAAATAACATTATAAAGTTTCATCAAGTTTTAAAAATCGCTTTCTCATTAAATTATATTACACTTCAATCATTAATAGGCGATAATACTTGTTTTAATGCTAACGCATAAAGTACTTAGGTTATAATAATGTTATGAATGAACCTTCGAATAATTGAAATTAGAAATGTTTACTTTATATAAAAAGAACGATGCATATTATGTAAAATAAAAAGTAACACAAGATAAAGTATCAAATTGATTCGAACTCTAAAATAAAAATTACAATTATTAATGGATAAGAATAAATAAAAATTACAAACATAAAAATTTCAAATGTTTCACGATTCATTTTTAAATTATTTCATTTTTATTATGTTTAGTTTTATTTTTGACATTTTATTATTAAATGAGCAATTGGAATGTAAAATATTTTGAAAATGGAATGCTCACTTTTCATGATTGAAAAGGAAATTTGAAAGTGTGTGTGTGTGTTGGAGGGGGAGGGGGGGTATCTTGAATTTTGTTAAATTTATTTTTATATAAAAGTTATAAATTGACAAAGTTGTGCAAAAAACGAAGAGAAAATTTCTAGTGTGTATATGTAATGGCTATAAGAATAATTTTTTTAATACCCATGTTAATATTTATTAGACGTAGTTTTCATATAAATTGAAATTAAGAGAAATGTAGTAGTATATACTTTATTATTTTTATCTCAGTCATACTGATTGATAAAGATATCAAACAAATTGAAAATTTTCTTATTTAGTGATAAGGGTCGAGACTAGGAGTCGAACACAAGGTTTATGGCTTAAATTGCCAAAGCTTTGACTATTGAACTTCCTCAACTGACAACCGGCCAACATTGGTCTGGATACTTTTGCACTCAGTTGGGAAAATTTCCATTTATTTAAATGCAGCATAATTTACATTTTAAAAAAGTATTTAAGTAGCATTTTCAAAAATCGTGATGCTTCAATTTAAATGGATTAATTCATTGTATTATATTATTAATAAATAGTAATCGATTTACGAATCATATCAATTTAATTTTTTTTTCATTTATCACTTTGAAAAATAGTATTGCTCAAGTGTAAAATGTATCGATTAATTGTATGAATTAATCAATAAATGCCCCAATTTATAAGTCATGAAGATTACAATATCGATTTGTATTTATCGTATTGCTCTTAAAAAGCTAACCATATTTTTTATTTGACGAATCGGTATAAGATTTTTTTGCTTCAATCAATTCAATTGATTTATTTCAAGATAAATTATTAAAGAATTTTGTAATAAACAATGTTTCATGTTGTTTCTTGTTTTCAAACTGAAATGAGAAATCAGGACAAAAAGCATTCCTGAAACACTATGCATGCCAGACACAGACGCTTTATATTCAGTTGAATAAATGATAATAATTAATTTAATACATTTAATTATTTGGTACTACTTAGTTATTATGTCGACCAATTTCGCCAAATTATATAAATTGACATAATTTTTTATTTCAAATAACGAAAGAACAAATAAATTAATATAACATTAATAAATATACAAATTAAACGTCGAAATAAAAATCACTTGATGACGTAAACACGTGTAATTTACTTAAAGTCAAGTGAATGTGACATTTACTATCAACCATTATTGGCATTTAATCTTATAGTTTGGCGATAGATTTTTGGTCGACGAGGTAACTAAGTAGTACCAATTATTTCTAATATTAGTACAAAGAAGTTTTAATTCTCTTGTTAAAACTTTTTTCTGTTAAAACTTTGTATAACTGATATTTATTCTATAACAGATTATTCTTCAATCTTGACAGTTTAATTATAATTTTTAGAAAAAAATGCAGTTATTGAAATTTGACCTTGTTTTCAATTGAAGAATAAATAAATAAAAAAGAAAACAAAGGCAATTAATAGGAAATTATTGCATTGTAAAATTTAAAACGACAGAATTTTTGATTAAAAAACACGTGAAAATAATGTCAATAAAAAAATAAAACATAAAAGCCTGTGTGTTGTGGTGAATGTTTGGTATGTAAAACCAATGCAAAGAAAAGCTCCAATTGACAAAATAAATTTAACATGCAACTACTCCAAGATGCATACGATTTGACAAATGATCCTCTTTTGATGTAAAAAAAGAATGAATGTCAGAAGCAACAATAGCAACCACACATAATTTCTATAGAAGTCACTTTATTTATTCTGATTGTCCTTCTTTGTGAACTTTAAAACACGTCAGATATATGTGCCACTATTCAGATCTAACTTGAAGTCTGTTTTAGCATAAGATTTGACTTACAAGCTTATTCTCCTTTTCCAGAAAAAAAAATAAACAATCAACATTTAAAATAAAAGTTCCTGGTATAGCTTTATACATTATTTTTTAATCGATTCCAATGAAATCGATAGCTATCAATCGAATGAATAGTTTAATAAATAAAAGCGCGCAGGAGAAATCCAGTGCATCTCCCTTGCTCGCAAAAATTTTGAATCCTGACATTTTTGAATTAAAAAATAACTTCAAATTAAAGCAATCGCGCTTAAAATTAAAACAAAACCCTTATAATTATACTGCTATCAATTTTTGGACAATATTAAAAAAAAAAAAGATAAAAAGCATTTAATGGTCGCATAAGTGATTCGTAACTTAATAAATGGAAAATCATTTTCTGCTCTTATGAGATTCCTTCTGGAGAAGGTGCATTAAGCTATGACGGATTAAGAATAAAAGCATTACAAAGCAACAGTTCCCAAACTTTATTGTTAAGCGACAGGCATTAAGGATTAAAAAACCTTTGGGTACTTGTCTATTTTCCCTTCGACCACTTTATATTATATGTAAATATATACATATACACATAAGTTACTGTAAAATCTCGAAGTCTGGTAAATCCTAACATATCAATCTAACTTTCAAACATGTTTTCCATTTCATGATTCCATTGATGAAGCAGGCAATAATTTATTAAAACTTTTATTTTGCAAACATGTTTAGTAACTTACGTTTTGTAAAAGTTTGATAAGTTGCAAAGTGGAATTTAATTGAAAATATTTAGAAACAAAAGGTAATATAACGAAGTTTGAAGCTTTCTCTGTAAAACTGATACATAATAATATTTCTAGTGCTAAGCCTAACAGCATGACATTCTAAAATTTCATAATGAGTATAGGGTACACCTTGAGACAGGAGGAGGTGGGGCACCTTGGGACACAAGATATGCCTGGCTAACTTTTATTTAAAATATTTTAAGAAAAATATATTGTGTTTAAAACATTTTTTATTTAATCTACATAACATGTATTTATTAATAGTTATTATTTCTCCTTTTAGGAAGTCATTAGGCTTATCAATGGCAAGAGTTAGAAATTTAGAATATAAAAAAAATGCAGCAATTCATGCTGACAATATTCAGAAAGTTGCTACAAAATTTTTATCAGGTGAAATGTCTTTTAGGAAATCTGCTGCAGTCTATAATGTTAGTAAAACCACTCTGAATCATATTAGCACTTTAAAAAAAAGCCAAATTTTAACTTTAAGTATATATGAAAAATACAAAGTCAAAAAATATTCACCGAGGATGAGGAAGGACAGTTGGTAGAAAGCCTTTTACAAGCTTTGAAATATCTCTATGGACTAACAATTAAGGATGTGCGTACCCTTGCTTATGCATATGCTTCAACAAATAAAAAGAATATTCCTTCAAATTAAGAGCATGAAAAAAAAATAGACTGGAAAGGAATGCAAGGCCGAATACCGAATATCAACCGAATATCCGTTGCATCCCTAAAACTTAGAAAGTTTACTATCTTTATCCATTTAAATAACTTTCTTTTCCTGAACAAACAAGTCCATGTATATTGTAATTCAATTATTGAACTATTCACATCTATTTTTAACTGCCCCAAGGTACCCCACCAGGTTGTACACCATAGTACAAGGCACAAGTTTAATAAATATATATATATTTAATTTTTCTATAATGGATATAAGGTCAAAAGCTATTTAATAATGTAGGAATTAAAAGAATTTATACCAGGTAAAATTTTAACAATTGATCACTATTAAAAAAAATGAAAAAAGAAAGAAAAAGTGTCCCACTGTGAGCCACTCTCCTCTCTATCTATATTATCATGAATTTTTTTTAGTTTAAGGCAAGATTTTGTTACATGCAAACTCCAATTTCATAGGTGTTATTGTATTTATTTTCGTAAAATAAATCTAGAGAATACAATAATTGAAGTTGAATAATTCGAAAAAAAATTCTTCCTCTGTCGATGTCCAAGTTTATGCATATTTTGGACGGAAAACTCGAAAATACTTTTTATGAAGTAGCACTGAGTTCTAATATCAAATTTCAAACGTCATGAATGCCATCGGTATTTAAACATAGGATTCTTTTTTGTCTTATCTGCCTCTTAAAATAGTACAACTTCTACTAGTTACTGTTTTAGGTATGTTTTTTTATTTCTCAGTTTCCTTCTGCATACAAAAAAAGGGGCTGATTATATATTGAGACAATTCATATAACGACGATGAAAATCAATGTCGTTTCAAACGTGGAAATTTTCCAAAAGTGTAAAATTTTAGAGAGCACTGGAAATAGTGGTTGTCTCAGTGAGGCGGAAGAACAGATTATTAATAGCGAAAACTTATTTTTATTTCACATTGCAATTAATTTTTCTTTTTTAATATTCGCCATGAGAGAGAGGGAGAGGTGGTTATTATCCCTAAAAATCTATTTATATCATACGACTATGAAAGTACTACCACGGAAATCTACCACACATAAGTCACTTAAGGGTGTATTCCGATCCAAACTGCTTATTTTCTGATTCATTTTATCAATTCATTTTTGCTCTCAAACGCATCAAACTGCGAAATTCTCTTATTTAGAAACTATATAATGTGCCGTGCTTCTTAATTTTTTGATAAATGCAGAAAATACTGTAAAAAAACGCTGTCAAAGTTGGCGTTTTGAACCGAATTTTCCGAAGAGGGCGATCTGGGAATGAAAAAAAATGGTCATACTGAGAAAATAATTGTTTAAAAATCAAATTCTAATTAAGTAAGCTGAAAATGGAATCACACGGCATGTTAAACATGTCTTCAGCAATCACCCCAGCAAGTTTCATGTTTTTACTTTTAAAAATGAGTCTGAAAATGTCTCAGAAAATTTCGAGCTGTCGAGAGTGGAAAAATATTTTTTCGAATACACCCTTAATAAGCTAAGAGGAATGTCCTGATTCATCTCTACAACTAAGTGATACCAAGAAAAAATTTAAACGATCCCTCAAGCAAATGAGTAACATGGAATACTCAAGTCTTGTTAAATGAAGAGGTGGATAGGGCAAAGTTACATTATAATCTTTTCATCCTTCTATCATTTTGCTTTTGTGTTGGAAAAAAACAGAAGTTGTTCACACATTTTTATAGCGATTTTGACTTTCTCTAAGAAAAAAAAAAAAAAAAAAAAAAAAAACAAAAAAAAAACAAAACAGCGTAGCATTAATTTGGAATAGGATTTGATTATCGTCTGCATCATTAAAAATATGCTTTGCTTTAAAATATCTCTGGAAATTAAACTATGTATCGAAGGCTATGTATTTGCGCTTTACGAAGCGAAATACTCTTATTCGATTATTAAAGAAAAGTGTGAAAAGTATGGTTTTAATATTTCTGTGCGTAATATATGTGACATAATTAATAAAAAAGAAAATAAACGTCGAAGTTTACATTTGACAGGGAAAAAGGTAAAAAAAGTATATCTAACAAAGGTACGTTCACAGCTTATTATATGCATTTCTGATTAAAAAAATAAAAATCAATAAATGAAATCCAACCCCCAAAGAACTATTTCGAAATATTTAAGCATTTTATTAGGAACTGTAGACAAAATTATAAAATCTGATTTAAAGCTAATAATAAAAAGAAGAAGAAGAAGAAGAACAAAAATAATTTGAAGTTCATCGTCTAATTCGAAGTCATGCTTCTCAGCGTATGATTGACTATGTGCAGATTTTGTATGAAAATTATTTGACCAGTGATAAATGAAAATATGTTTGTTACAATCTATTTATCTGATTCCAATAGAAAAAGATAGATTTACAACCAAAAAAAGAAAAAAAAAGACCTAAAATGTTGGTTCAGAGGAAACAATGAAAGTTTTGCTACAGATTTTGTGGGGAATGCTGAATTCTCTTATAATCGAATATACTTAAAATAAGAAAAGTAGAAAAAATGTCAAAATTAATTAACTTGAATTACTATTATTAACATGTTTTAACACTTGCTTTCAAAGAAGACATTCCATCACTTTATCCAAACAATCTTCATTGTGTTAAATTCCATAAGGATAAAGCTATCAGCCATACCTTTAAATCTACTGCTATATTTTTTACAAAAAATGAAAAATGAAACCGGAATTTAAGCTATTCTATTTAAGTGCATGCCATCCAAGCCCCTAACATGTCTCCTATGGATCACTGTTCATTTAGACTTTTGAAACTAGTTCTTTATAAGCGGCATCCCAAAACATTGGATGTACTCTGGAATATTATGGTCAAGCAAAAACGAAAACAAAATTAACCTTGGTATTTTAAGAAAAGCTCTTTTATATTAGAAATAAAGATGTAATATGAGATGCATTCTAATGTGTTCTGCGAAAGGACTATCAGATTGAATATATTATAAAATAAAGATCTCATCTCTGTTTATATACAGTGATCAAAATAAGTATTCGACATACATGTAGTTTTCAATGTTTTGTGTTATATCTTTATTAAAATAAACAAAAACAAATACATTCTAGCAGTAAAAATTTAGATTATGACATCGACTTTTTATTACAATCAGTGGTATGTTAAAAACTTTTAACAATAACAATAAACGATCAAGTGCGAGAATTACTCGCGCTCATAGGGTTCCGTAACATAAGTATATGAATTTTGAATTGTATTATTAAAACAATCGTTCTTAAAGAAAAATAAGACTTCGTAAAAACTATATAACGTAGGGTTTGGTATAGCTGTATATATACTAGAAAACAGGGGCGTCGCCATGGGGAGGGTATGGGGTGGGGGGGAGCCTCCCCCCCAATATATGTGAAGTTGGGAAATTTGAGCTTAGAGTTGGGAAATTCTAGATTTTTGAGGCATTTTCTTTTTTAAAAGTAATAGTAAAAAAATTACGAAATTTTTATTGTTTTGGTGATTATTTTGAGTACTGCAACAGTAAACAAGTTAAATTATCAAAAGAAATACAAAAAGAAATCAGCCACACTCAATCTATCATTGTATTTTTCGGTTCTACAAAAATATTGTACATCTACCAGACCTAAATTTCTCTACTCCTGTCCATCAATAACTGACTAACCAGTTCCTTTATTTCCTCCAAAACTTTGTTCCTTTCTCAAAAATTTCACCCTACCTCCCCTTCTCCACCCAAAAGAAAATCCAGCTATTTTAATCCAAAGGGATTGCAGCTTCTTTTGAAAATTGGAGATCACTTGTAGCACAACAGAAAGGAATGTAGTAACCTACTTGAAACACAGCTATGGGCAAGAAGATTTGATGAGTTTTCACAATTTTTCTGGGTAATTTTGCGATTTTTGGACAATATTTTACTCATTCTCATGATTTTTTTGCTGCAAAAATTAATTAACCCTTCGCTGCCAAGTAAAAAGCGTTATATGAGCAAATGCGGATATAAGAAGTCGTTAGTTTAGATAAATTTGTCACATTTCACTTTTATTTGTGTGCGGAAATATATATCAGTCCTGTTCGTTTATATTCATATGTGTTTATAAAATTTTAAACCAAAAGTCCAGTGTTCTGTACTTAAAGCTGTTCTAAAAAGTTACTATAAATCTCAGCAGGAAGTAACCCTTCATAATAGGAAAAGAGTTTTCGTGCAAGATTTTGGAGCATCTAATAACCCATTCGAGGATGAAAATGGTAAAAAATGGACGATTTTAATTTGGAACAGAAATATGACCATGAAAGCAGTCCATCAACTGAAGAAAAATCGACATGCACTGTAACACTGACACGTTGCACTTGAATAAAATTTTGAAGAAATAAAGATTTCCTTACAGACAAGCTCACAAAGAATTATGAATATTAGGATGTGACTGGAGAAGCTGAGTTTCGAAAGCACCGTAGAAAAACGGTTTCACAAAAGGCAATAGATAAAAATAATAGCACAGCAATGGACATTGATACACATAAATTTTACAGTAAAGAATTATAAGAAATACAAGAAAATTTCGGGAATTTAGTAATGGGCTTATATGACAATGTTCCCTATATCAAGAGAATATTGCAGCAATGCATTCCATATTTAAATTACAATTGTGCAAGAGAAAAGTTAATAATGTTTCCACCTGGATATGAGAAACCGGATGTACATGACTTGCAGAGTCAAATAGAAATAAACAAAATCCCAGCTCACTTAACAAACCTTTTACTCATGCCATAAAATTCAAAGACTATTTGGGTCACGCCGTCAAACTATATACTCGTACCTTAACATTCACAGCAGCTTATCTTTATGGCGTTGCATCTAATGAAAGAATCTTTAGTCAAATAAAAATTTTAAAAATATATATTGCAAGCTACAGTGAGGGATGACACACTTGACAGCCTAATGCTTTTAAAATATGAAAGTGAAATAGGGAATTTTATTAAACTAAGCGATGTTATTAACAGAATAGTCAATTCTTTGAAGACCACAAGAATTAATATTAAGTGAAAACTAGTCGGATGTGCCAATCCCAAAATTTTCTTCTACTCCATACATGTTAACGCCTCAAAATTTACAATCACTGTGCCAAAATTAAATGACAATTCTTTACCTATAATAACAAACTCTAAAGGTATAGATTTGTTGAATTGTGTTCATTTAAAAAGGAGAAATAAGCATAGTATTTTTCAAAGAAATCATTGAATTGTGGCACCCAGCCTCTTAGATGTCTGCAACCAAAATTCCTTACTCAAAGTGCACAAAAGCGATAGCTTTGGACAGTATAGACCCAAGCCTAATAAGGATCTATTTATGTGGTAGTGCTACTTATGTGGAATATGAAGTTTGACTAAATTCCGTGCATTAGTTTTTGAGATACAGCTATCGCAAAATCGTGAAAAATGCTGCATAGCAGCGCCACCTGCTATATGATATACATAAAAAGCTAATCTGTATCAAATTATGTCAAGGTTTAACAGAATATGACGTTTGATCAAATTCCGTGCAATAGTTTTTGAAATATAATTATCGCTAAAATCATGTAAATCGTGAAAAATGCCACATAGCAGTGCCACCTGTTGGACGATTTACACCAAAAACAAATCAGCCCCAATTTTTATCAAGATACAGTCAAACCTCGTTTACACGAACTGTTTCCGATTGCCTCGCCCAGTTGTATGTAATGTAGTTAAGTTCCGGTAACACGAACTACTTTTAATACGAACAAAAAAAGTTTCCCCTTGAGTGTTCGCGTTAACGAGGTTCGACTGTATAAGTGAATCTTTAAAGTTTTATTAAATTTCGTGCATTAGTTCTTGTGTTAGAGCGCCCACAAAATTTGTATCACATATAGACAGACAGATATTTTCTAAAAACAGTCTAATCGTGTTCAGGACTTACTAAAACGTATGAATGAGTCTAAAACCGGAAGTCGAATTTTTTCACGAATCCAATACTTTCTTCTTGTAAAGATAGAAGAAAGTAAAAAGCGTATTTATTTTTTTAGTAAACAAACCCATAATTAGAATTTTTATGTTTTCAGTTTCAGAATTTTTCTTTGGAAAGGAATTTTTTATGCAAAAGTATCATTATAATTATTACACACGTTGTGCATATCATTTTAGTCGAAAATTGGAGCAATTTGTTTCAAGTTGGGAAATTTTCGAATTCTCCCCCCCGAAAAAATATCTGTGGCTACGGCCCTGCTAGAAAAGTATGAATGGGTATACCGCAAAAGTTCAAAGAGATATGAAGCCTAAATAATATCAAATATTGCTATTCTGTATAAATCTTATTTAAATCTTATTCTAATCTGTTCATGATGAATTTAATTCTGCACTGACAAGAAAAGTAGTGCATATTTAAACTTCATTTGGCATTCCATAAAACTAAATTCAGCGTCGTAATAATCTTTTCTTTTTACAGTGTATCTAAAACAAAACCCTTGTTCACAGTTTAAACTTGGCATTTTGCTAAGCTTCGAAAGGAGGTAGCAAATTAGCAACGCCGCTTTGGTCTGTGCCGCGTTTTTCCATACAGATTTTTAGTTAACCTTTAAAGACACAGTAGGTGTATTGAGAGAGCCACTCAATGCAAAATAGTCACGAATCCCATAGTATTTATGTGATTAATTATCATTAAATTAATCTGTTTTTACCAATTTGACGTTTATTGCTTTTATACTGCTACTGGGCATTGCATTACACAAATACAGTCGGCTCTCGTTAATTCGAACTCGTCGGGACCACAAGAAATGTTCGAATTATCCAGAGTTCGAATTATGGAAAGTATGAGAGAAAACATGTTTAAAGGGGTACTATTACAAAGGAATTAATGTTATAGTATCTTTTTTTTAATTTCGGATGTTATCGTTAGAATGACTTAATATTAAATTAAAAGATATAAATACATAAAATAATTAATAATATTAAAATAATATAAATAAAACATAAAAATTAATAATACACTATAGAACAACGGCATTTAAAATTACATTTTAATTGTACTATAATTTTCTTACCTGAAATTCGATGAACATTTAAGAAATTATTTACACTTATTTATCATCTCTATGAAAAAAATTATCAATTGTTGTTTGCTTAGTCCTATTCATTTTTGACTTTTTAGCCAGTTTTTCTATTTGTAACAAACAGTTAAATTCTTTGTCTGATGACGGCTGCATCAGGATAAATGTACGCAAACACTCAATTGATTGTGCAATCGACTTTTCTGTGGGTAAGGAAAGCACTTGGGACATAGTAGCAGAATCACCAGAATCCGATTCCATCTCCTCATTGCATTTTTCGTGAATTGTTTCAACAATTTCTTCCACAGTTAAGGGTCCAGATACTTCTAAACTATTGTCGGCTGCTACATACTCTGCGAACGTAATATCGCATTGGAACTTTTCAGAAAAGTTTGGAAATTCTATTTCTTCAAAAGGTCTGTCGTTTTCGTCATTTGCATTATAATCACTCTTTTTAGATGGATGGATAAATCTGGCATGTCGAAAGCTATTGTCTATTTTCTATTGTTTCAGGTTGTACGGCGTCCCACGCCGCATATAAATCGTTGATGGCCGTGAGTAATGTTATGTCGTAGCTTTCTTTAAGTTCAATCGAAAATAAAATTTGTTCTAGAATCCTTTTACGATAATGAGTTTTTAAATTTTGAATTATTCCTTGGTCCATCGGTTGCAGTTGTGCTGTAGTATTAGGGGGTAAATATTCAATCTTTATAGAGCTCAGTGTTGGTAGTTTAGAATGACTCTGCACATTATCTAGCAGCAATAGAATTTTTCTGTTTTCACGAGAAAATTTTTTATCCAGTTCTTTTAACCAACTGATGCAGATCTCACGCGTCATCCAGGCTTTGGCATTTGCCACATAATCAACAGGCAGTGTTTTAACTCCTTTGAAGCAACGTGGATTAGTTGATTTACCAATTACTAACAATTTTAACTTCTCACTTCCATCCATATTGGCACCTACCATCACAGTTATCCTGTCTTTTCTAAGTTTATCACTTGTGCACGTTTCACTTTTAAATGTTAAAGTCTTATTAGGAAGAAGTTTATAAAACAACCCTGTTTCATCGGCATTAAACACGTCTTTCATTGCATAAGTAGAAATAAGTTCGGGTAGCTTTTCGCAGAATTCATTGCAAGCAGCGAGGTCTACAGCACCACTTTCACCACACACAGTTTTGTGTACGATGTTATTTCGCTGCTTAAAACGTGTCAGCCATCCTTCGCTGCAATTGAAATTTTTAATACCTATGAGTAGTGCAAGTTCTTTCGCTTTAGTCTTTAGGTCCACTCAAAGGTACATTTCTTACCAATGCATCTTTTGTCCATAACAGTAAAGCTTCCTCTAAATCCTCATGGGCTGCTGTTCTCATACGTTTTCGTCCTTTAGCAAATCTTTCCTTTTCCCATGATTTCAGGATGAATTCTTTATTTTTCAAGTAAGTAGACAGCGTATTCTTTTTTATTCCATATTCTGCAGCAATTTCTGTCTTAGATTGGCCACATCCTACCTTTTTAATAATTTCCACTTTGGCTTCTAGAGTTAACGATTTATAACTTCCACATGGAGCCATATTTTAAAGAAACAAGACCTTTTATTTTCTCAAAAAACAATTTAGCAGTAAGTAAAACCATTGACTGAAAAATTCGATCCCCAGAGTGAAAGTAGAATGTAGTGATAAAACAGGTTTCCCCTATCTTTAACAGATGTCCACTCAGTGAATTTCTTGGAATGCCACTGGGTCAAATGCTACAGAAGGGATTAGGAAAAGCACAATGGAAGAAGGGGCGGATGTGGAAGAAGGGACAGACAGGGCACACTAAGAAAGCGGATTTCAAATGCATGGAATTATTATACTAGTTCAGAACAATTCTGACAAAAATGAAAGAAAGAAAGTTATTTCAAGGATCTGAAGTCCGTGAGAAAGTAAGGAAAAATGAAAAAATGGAATTCTCATTAGTTCGAATTAAACAAAGTCAAGAGAAAATGAGTTCGAATAAAGGAAAAGTTTTAACGTTATTCTGCCATTGAAAATTTCGGGACTTCATGTTTAGTTCGAATTAAGCGAAGATTCGATTTATCCGATTTCGAATTAACGAGAGCCGACTGTATATCCTTAAAATTTGTTATCTAGGCTTTAAAAGTGATGGGGCATAGAATACGCCATCCCGTCATTATGTATGTCCAAATCGTCCGTGTCTTTAACGGTTAATATCTCGGCTAATTACCGACGATTTTTTATGAAATTCATGATCAACAATGCTTTTATACTTCTGCTACGAGAGGTACCTCTAGCGCTGCTCAACACTTTTGCTGAATGCCCGTAAATCGAAATTTTTGTGTAACGGAAAAATGTGATTTTCTCAAAAACCAAGTGACCTATGCAATCGATATAATTTTCCTGCAAGGTTTAAACTAACGTCTACTACCTCTAATTTTTTCAGAATTTTAGTTTAAGTAGATTCGGAATTAGATGGGGGGGGGGATATATTTTTGCACTACATTTTCGACCATAATTTTGAAAATGTAATACCGAAAATTAAAAGAAATGTATTTTTGAGTTCAGCGTTACGAGAGCTTTCACATGACACCCCACACGATATACAAAGAAAATATTTCTTTTTCCTAGTAACTTACTTAGCCTCTATACATTTTTCCTAAATATGTTTATGAATATTTATTAATCTGTAAATATGTGGATCAATAGTCTTTATTATTTCCCCCCAATTTGAACTTTCCACGTTCCATAGTTTACGAGTAAAGTGACTGTGACAGACAGACACAGGATTGATCTTATAATGGTTCCGTTTTTACTTTTTAAGTACGGAACCCTAAAAAATAGCAATTAATTCTTTAACATTAGCAATAATAAAATAATAAAAAGGAAAGTGCCCAGTTAAACTGATGGCATTGAGATCCCAGGCTGTTCACATTAATTGTATATTACACTCTTATATAAAAAAATAATACCTCTCAAAAAATAAATTGAGGGGGATTAGCTCCCGTTTCCCCTCCTCTTTTATATTTAACCAATGAACCTCCAAATCTAATCAGGGAAGCTCCTTAACATACTAAAACGGTATACCAAATTTGAAGCAAATAAGATAATTCTGAATGAAAAAACCATATCGCTAAATTAAGGGGAAGGGGGGTGTTCTAACCCCCCTTTCTCCCCTTTATACTTAAGTAATGAACCACCAAATCTAATCAGGAAAGCTCCTTATCAGAATGAACATAGAAAAAAAAATTAAAGTAAATTGGATAATTCTGCATGAAAATCCATTTATCTAAATTAAGGGGGGGGGGGGACTAGTTCCCGCTCCCCTTGATACTTAACTAATAAACCTCCAAATTTAATCAAGGCAGCTCCTTAACATAATAAACCGGTATACCAAATTTGGAGCAAATCGAATAACACTGCATGAAAAATCCATTTATCTAAATTAAGGGGGGATGTAGCCCTCTTTATACTTAACTAATGAACCTCCAAATTTAATCAGGGAAGCTCCTTAACATAATAAACTGGTATACTAAGTTTGGCGCAAATCGAATAATTCTGCATGAAAAGCCCATTTATCTAAATTAAGGGGGGTACTAGCCCCCCTTTATGCTTAACCAATGAACCCCCAAAACTAATCAGGGAAGCGCCTTATCAGGATGAACCTAGAAAAAAAATTTGAAGCAAATCAGATGTTTCTATCAAAAGTTATCGCGTTACGTACATACATACATACATACGTACAGAACCGGCGGGCATATTAGCTTTCAGGCTTTGATAGCCTATGAGCTAAAAAAGTATTCGACAAGTAACTTTGAAATTATTAATTTCAATTAAATGATTATCTTGTAGCTTTTCCTCGGCGGCGAATGAGATCTTTTAAACGATTTGGCATCGATTTAACTAACTGCAAGGTAACATTTTTGTCAATTTTTTGCCATTCTTCTATCAAAACTTTCTTCATATCCACTTTAGAAGAAAAATAATGTTCACGTAATTTATTTTCTAAATGATCTTACAGGTGTTCTATGGCGTTTAAATCTGGAGACTGAGCCGGTATTTTAATGACATTTGAACAGTTGTATAGCAACCAAAGTGGCGGATTCAGGGCGGCATGTTTAGGATCATTATCCTGATAACACTTATAAGATATCATATGACCCAATTAATCTGCACTTTGTTGCAAATTTTCTTTGAGGATATCAGTGTATGAGTATTGGGTCATTGTACCTTCTATTACAAATAAATTTCCGACACCCGAAGCTCCCATACGTCCCCATAGCAGCACTTCTCCATCACCATGCTTTACCGTTAGCACCATATTCTTTTTCTCGAGCTCTGTATTTGACTTTCTATACACTACAATTTTGCTATCACATCCAAAAAGATTGAAATGCGATTCTTCTGCAAATATAACATCAATCCAGAAGTTTACAGGCTTATTAACGTGCACTTTAGGAAACTGTAGTCTAACCAATATGTTTTTCTTGAAGATATATGGATTCTTCTGGGAAGATCTTGCATGAAAATTGTATTTTTTCAAAGTGTTTCGAATTGTTTGATGAGTAACACTAATGTTCATGTAATCTGATGTAATTTTTGCTAACTTGGGCGCATTAACTCGAGGATCCTTCTTAACTTCTAGCACAATCCATCCATCTTTCACCAGCCTCTGACAGTTTCTTAGGGTGACCACTTCTAGGCTTATTTTCTACTGTTCCATCGGTTATACTTTTTAATTACATAATTTTTTACACATTTCAGCAATAGCATTCTCTATTTTTCCTTAAAGAAAATGGTGAATTACAATATTTTTGAGTTAGTTAGTGTCTCTGCTTTCTTGCCCCATTTTTCACAAATTATTAAACAAAATACATCAAACACAAAAATAATTCTTGTCAAACCACCTGCTTTCAATTTTCAAAACTTTACGGGCTGATTTTTGGCAAAGAGCCAGGAAATTTCAACAGTATTACCATTGTCGAATACCTTTTTGATCTCGTAATTGTGGGTGTTAATGAATTAACTGCTTTTTTTTTCGTTACTTCTTAAATTTATTAAGATAATATTGATTGAAAAAAAGCAGTTATTGTTAGCTAATGCACATCAACTGGACTCTACAGGTTCTTCTCCTTTTTGTAAATGTAAGACAAAACATTGGAAACTTCATGCATATCGAATACTTATTTTGATCACTGTATTCTTTTTTCCAAAATAGTTACAAAGTTTTTTGAACACCCTTTGTTTAAATTAATAACTAACGTTATTCTTACATTTGATAAGATGGCAGACATTTTATTCTAAAGAAAAAAATTTAATTTCTGTTTATCTTAAAAAAGTACGTCTTTAATGAAAAATAAGAATAATATATGTTTTAATGCCTTTTAAATCGTAGGAGCTAGTAATTCTGTTAAAATAATCATCTTTTAAGCTCATCAATTGAGGACTAAAAATGGAAAACGCTGAAAGTCCAAAAGTGGAATTTTTCAAGAGAGCGAAAAAAAGAAAAACTCGTGCTTCTGGTACTTACAGCGTTTTCCACTTACTCCTTTTGGGCTCTTACTTGAACACTTTAAAATGTAGGTACCTAGCTTCCATTTGTTTAGTATTTAAATACCTAATATTATCATTTGTAAACATTTTTTTATTTATATATTTAATATTTTTCACCTTGTTTAAAAATATCCCATTGATGAAAACATGATCAAGTTGTATAATGGTCATCATTTGCCGCGCATCTTATCACTGGCACTTTCAGCGTTCTCCGCTTCATATCGTATGGCTCATTCAACCAGAGACATTTCTCTACTCTTTTTTAAACTACACTGTTAAAAATTTGCAGCATTCTGGCAGGTCATTTGACCGTTTTTCCGAAAACGGTTACCCAACCGTAATTTAATACTATTCTGACCATATTATTGGCCATTTTATGGTCAAAATATAGTTAAATTATGGTTATGAAACTGTTTTTTCAAAAAACGGTCGAATGACCTGCCAGAATGCTGCAAAATTTTTAACAGTGTAGTATTTCTACTAGGGTTGGCACTTCAAGGGTTTTCCTGTTTGTTAACACTAGAACGTCCAGCTGGTGTCAATTCGACACCGATCAAATGACCGCTTCACATCGTATGGCTCATTCAACCAGCGACATTTCTCTACTCTTTTTTAAACTAGTATTTCTACTAGGGTTGGCACTTCAAGGGTTTTCCCACAGACTTCTAATATAAGAATTATATTAGAAGTCTGTGGGTTTTCCTGTTTGTTAACACTAGAACGTCCAGCTGGTGTCAATTCGACACCGATCAAATGACCGCTTCACATCGTATGGCTCATTCAACCAGCGACATTTCTCTACTCTTTTTTAAACTAGTATTTCTACTAGGGTTGGCACTTCAAGGGTTTTCCCACAGACTTCTAATATAAGAATTATATTAGAAGTCTGTGGATTTTCCTGTTTGTTAACACTAGAACGTCCAGCTGGTGTCAATTCGACACCGATCAAATGACCGCTTCACATCGTATGGCTCATTCAACCAGAGACATTTCTCTACTCTTTTTAAACTAGTATTTCTACTAGGGTTGGCACTTCAAGGGTTTTCCTGTTTGTTAACACTAGAACGTCCAGCTGGTGTCAATTCGACACCGATCAAATGACCGCTTCACATCGTATGGCTCATTCAACCAGAGACATTTCTCTACTCTTTTTTAAACTAGTATTTCTACTAGGGTTGGCACTTCAAGGGTTTTCCTGTTTGTTAACACTAGAACGTCCAGCTGGTGTCAATTCGACACCGATCAAATGACCGCTTCATATCGTATGGCTCATTCAACCAGAGACATTTCTCTACTCTTTTTTAAACTAGTATTTCTACTAGGGTTGGCACTTCAAGGGTTTTCCCACAGACTTCTAATATAAGAATTATATTAGAAGTCTGTGGATTTTCCTGTTTGTTAACACTAGAACGTCCAGCTGGTGTCAATTCGACACCGATCAAATGACCGCTTCACATCGTATGGCTCATTCAACCAGAGACATTTCTCTACTCTTTTTTAAACTAGTATTTCTACTAGGGTTGGCACTTCAAGGGTTTTCCTGTTTGTTAACACTAGAACGTCCAGCTGGTGTCAATTCGACACCGATCAAATGACCGCTTCACATCGTATGGCTCATTCAACCAGAGACATTTCTCTACTCTTTTTTAAACTAGTATTTCTACTAGGGTTGGCACTTCAAGGGTTTTCCTGTTTGTTAACACTAGAACGTCCAGCTGGTGTCAATTCGACACCGATCAAATGAACGCTTCACATCGTATGGCTCATTCAACCAGAGACATTTCTCTACTCTTTTTTAAACTAGTATTTCTACTAGGGTTGGCACTTCAAGGGTTTTTCTGTTTGTTAACACTAGAACGTCCAGCTGGTGTCAATTCGACACCGATCAAATGACCGCTTCATATCGTATGGCTCATTCAACCAGAGACATTTCTCTACTCTTTTTTAAACTAGTATTTCTACTAGGGTTGGCACTTCAAGGGTTTTCCCACAGACTTCTAATATAAGAATTATATTAGAACTCTGTGGATTTTCCTGTTTGTTAACACTAGAACGTCCAGCTGGTGTCAATTCGACACCGATCAAATGACCGCTTCACATCGTATGGCTCATTCAACCAGAGACATTTCTCTACTCTTTTTTTAAACTAGTATTTCTACTAGGGTTGGCACTTCAAGGGTTTTCCCACAGACTTCTAATATAAGAATTATATTAGAAGTCTGTGGGTTTTCCTGTTTGTTAACACTAGAACGTCCAGCTGGTGTCAATTCGACACCGATCAAATGACCGCTTCACATCGTATGGCTCATTCAACCAGAGACATTTCTCTACTCTTTTTTAAACTAGTATTTCTACTAGGGTTGGCACTTCAAGGGTTTTCCTGTTTGTTAACACTAGAACGTCCAGCTGGTGTCAATTCGACACCGATCAAATGACCGCTTTACATCGTACATCGTATGGCTCATTCAACCAGCGACATTTCTCTACTCTTTTTTAAACTAGTATTTCTACTAGGGTTGGCACTTCAAGGGTTTTCCCACAGACTTCTAATATAAGAATTATATTAGAAGTCTGTGGATTTTCCTGTTTGTTAACACTAGAACGTCCAGCTGGTGTCAATTCGACACCGATCAAATGACAAAAAGCCGATTCGAACCAGAAGTTTTTTCTAATTAATTAAATTCTAACTAGAGAAAACTCGGTTTAATAAATAAGGGAAATTGTTTAAAATAAAAATTCTGGTGTTAAAATGTTTTTATTAAAATTGGGTAAAATATCTGGACGTTCTAGTGTTAAGCTTGACATTTAAGACATTTTTTCTTAAAAAAAAGTATTTTTGATTCTTTTGGTACTTTCAGTGTTTTTCATTTTTAGCCCACAATTCATCTACTATATTTTTCTATAGACATATTTAATTGTTTTTGATCTCATAAAAAGATACGGAAGAAATTATGAGCATAATTTAAAGGTGTTTTTTAAATTAAAGAAGCATATATCTTACATTTATATTATTTAGTCACATTTTGAAAATATTTGATGAAGATCTTAGAGGAAATTAGTGAAAATCGCAAGAGCGTTAATGTAATTTTTGAGATTTATTGAGACAAAAGTGTTTCATAACACATACGCTTCATTTAAAAATGTAACTAAGGTACTAACAATTTTTAAATTACAAACGCAAATGTTCCTGTCATTTGTGGAGAAGTAAAACATAAAGCAATTTTTTTAATAATAGTTAATTTTCCAAAGAATATATATGCATATATATATATATATATTAGGGTGGTCCTAAAAAAATAAACTTTTAAATTTTCTATGGGGCACCCTCCTATTTTGTTCTATGTATAAAATAAAGACTTCCACAAAAATTTCAACATTTAAAACATTTTTTAAAGGTCGCTACCAAGGTTTGAATATTTAAAAAAAATTGAAAATTGACATATTTTGTAATCTAATAATATATTATTAATACAAATCCATAGTCATTGCCAAATTGAATCATGGTATGATATTAGGCTGTAAAGACTGTCATTTGTTTCAAGTTTCAACATATTTACGCAGTCTATTGTCCAAACACAGACAGGAGTAATTCATGCCTACACTCTATTTCACCTCAACTTGGCAGCATTGTGTATGGTAGAGAATCTAACATTCCGCCTTGAAAAATATTTCTCCGTTATTTTTTAATCTTAAATAGATAAAATGCGTAAAAATGTATAAGATAATATTTATAAATTATAGAAGTTGATTTTTTGATATTCGTAAAATATCGTACTAAATGGACATATTCGTATCAGAAGCCGAGCAATCAGAGCCCAAAACTTAAAAAAGGAGTTTACGGCAAGCGTTCTTTTGACTGTTCACTGGGATTGAAAAATTTTAGAAGACATTTCAGGATCTGAAACTGTAGGCAGATTACCCATTATCGTTTCAGGTAAAGGTCTTGGCCAGTTACTTGTTGTTCCAAAACTTCAATTAGGAACAGGTGAGACAATAGCTTCTGCTGTTAACGAAATATTGGAGTCGTGGGGAGTATTGAGCAAGTAAAATGTATAAGTTTTGATATAACCTTTGTCAATACCGGATTATCGAGAGTAGCTTGTGCTCTTCTGGAACAGAATATGAACAAAGAAAGGATTTGGATTGCCATAATCACATCCTTGAAATATTGTTTTTGTTCTTTATCTTTTGTATGAAGTTTATTGTATTCCTCCATGAGTGCTACCCTACTTTCGGCTACATCATTACCAACTTTGACTGAAGTTACTAGTGCCTTACATGTCTTCTAGGATTCATTTGCATTCCAATTTGTCACATCTGTTTCAAAAAAGTCTGAAGGTAAATCCATAATTTAAAAAAAACCTCAGAGTGCTGCTTGTTAGAAAATCTTGCAAGTCATTTTGGAGAATGACATCAGGATCAGTACGTGTACGTTTCAAGGATTCATAATTTTCTTCATTTTTCAAAGCATGCACCATTTTTCTTTTACTTTCAAAAAAGAAATTATCATTGAAAAATGCAAAAGCAACTAGTTCTTCTGTGAAGTACAGGAATGTCCTAAGAACTTCTTCAAAGCACACAAAGAAATGATTTCATTTACATTTTCGTCTTTTTTCAAGTTCTTCAGGAGCAATAAATCATTGGTCCTGATACCAGCTGTGAATGTAGATTTTCACCACAAACGAGCCAACTTGACGAACTCCAGATTATTCCTGCTTATAGAGTTTAATCTGATCTCTAAATAAATAAATCTTGAGCGAGTATATGGCCTTCACCATCCATGGAACCCAATGCAATCCACCTGTGGCTCTAATGTAAACACCTCTTTCAGGTACTCCTCCTAAGAAAATGATGACAAGCTCTATCAGTTCCTTGTAATCGTCCCTTGGTTGAAAAATCATTAAGATGATTTTGAGCAAATTCGGTAATTTCTGACGCATTATGTGTTATTTTTTTTTCATTGATTAAATTGTCAGTTCTGGGAGTCTAAAATATGCCATAATCGATAGACATCCACGAAATTTTAAATCGTTTGAATAACAGTATGTCTGGTCCGCTTGAAACTACGAGAGACTTAGCAACAACTTCCTCAATCATAATTTCAAGGATGTGATGATGGCAAGCCAAATCATTTCTTTGTTCATATTCTAATCGAGATGAGCACAAGCTTCTACTGATAATCGGGTATTAACAAAGGTTATATCAAAAGTCATATATTTTACTTGCTTGTAAATCCCACAACTCCAATGTTTCGTTAACAGCAGAAGCTATTGACTCACCTGTTCGGGATAGAAGTTTTGGAACAGCTATTTAAATGGTCAGTGCCTTTACCTGAAACAATAATGGGTAACCTGTCTACTGCTTCAGATCCTGAATTTTGCAATCCCAGTGAACAGTCAAAAGAACGCTTGCCAAAAACTCTACTTTTAAGTTTTGTGCTCTGCTTTTGATACAAATATGACCATTTAGTATGACATTTTAAGAATATAAAAAAATCAAATTCTATAATTTATGAACATTATCTTATAAATTCCTACGCATTTTAACTATGTAAGATTAAAAAATAACGGAGAACTATTTTTGAAGGCAGAATGTTAGATTCTCCACCTTTCACAATGCTGCCAAGTTGAGGTGAAATAGAGTGTAGACATGAAATACCCCTGCCTGTGTTTGGACAACAGACTGTGTAAATATGTTGAAACTTGAAACAAATGACAGTCTTTACAGCCTAATATCATACCATGATTCAATTTCGCAATGACTATGAATTTGTATTAATAATATATTATTAGATTACAAAATATGTCAATTTTCAATTTTTTTTAAAATATTCAAACCTTGGTAGCGACCCTTAAAAAATGTTTTAAAATTTTGAAATTTTTTTGGAAGTCTTTATTTTATACATAGAACAAAATAGGAGGGTGCCCCATAGAAAATTAAAAAAATTATTTCTTAAGGACCACCCTAATATATATATATATCCATTTTCATTCACAATATTGCGGTTTTTGATGATGGTCGGTAATGTTTAATTAATGGTTATATATATATATATATATATGGATATAAATATATAAAAACACACACACACATATATATAATATATATGTCAATCTACATAAGGAGAAAACTCAAGTTCATGAATAATTAATAATAATATTTTAAATCTTTGTCACTTAATAATGTAACGTATATTTATATACTAACTTATTAATAACAAATTTCCTTCAAAGGGAAATTTTGTTTATTAAATTCTTAATACTTTTGTCGCAATAAAAAAGGGGGTAATTATGACACCTTTTTAGTAGTGTAATAAAGAATGTGTTTGAGTAATTTTCTTTAAAATATAGTTTTGCTAAAGGAAAAGCAAGTTACGTGCAATAACATAAAATAAAGAAGGTAAACAGAGAGAGAGAGTGAGAGAGAGAGAAAGAGAATCTTTGCTACATGCATGAATTAACAGTGTTTTGGTGAATAAAGGACAAGGAAATTGTTTGAACCATGTGAGTTTGAGCGGACATCGGAGACTTTAAACATTTGTGGCACAGTCATAATTAAAAGCGCGCTATTTACTCAAACGATTTTAAATAATAATATAGTTTTATTTTAAGTGTAATTTATGTTTTTCATGCATCTGGTGCAGAAGCAGCTGGATGTGTTTGATTCTGGAAAGCTTAGAAGTGCATGTGAAGAGAGAATATTGAGTATGCGAGCAAGGGGAGAAGCTTCTGGTTTAACTATAGCTTATATTCAATACACTCTATAAAATATTTTTACATGATACTTTAGCCAGCAAACCTTTTTAAACAATGTCGCGAAAGGAGAAAAACGATTATGGACTTTTGTTTTTGTTTCTATTAGAAATGTTTTCAAATCGCGTTTACTAACCAAATTAAAAATAATTATTTATATATATATGAAATTATTTATATATATTATTTATTTTTTTTGGTTATTTACATATCTGAAATTTATGTCTCTCAAATATGTAACATTTACAAAATCAAAGATATTAAAATACTTCAATTTCGTAAATTTAATGTAGTGTTAAATTTATTAACTGTTAATATAGATTTTTATCTATGCGTTTAAATTATAAATAATATTTTACTTGCTATTGATTGGTTGTTATTTTTATGAAGTAGGGAGGCGAATGAGACACGCTTTGACTTTGACACTTACTTGACTTTGATTTGAATGGAAACTATAACATGGAATTTCAAAATGTCTTAAGTGAGTTAAAAGTTCATTTAGACTATGTTTTATTATCTCTGTCTTAAGGATTTTCTCAAAAAATGTAGCTTAACAATTTACTTAAAAAATCGTTTTTGACATTTCATCAGAAATATTAATAAGAAAAATCAGAAATTCGCACTCAGAGTTTAATATATTGGAAATTTATGTTTTATTATGATTCGAGATAAAATTCTTTTTTATACTAAAAATAGTTCTGGAATAACTTTTTAAAAAATATTGAATGTTCTTAAAAAATTGCATGACATTCTGAAAGAACTAATTCATTTTTATCATACAAAGAAAGATTTGCAAACATTCTTATTTCAAGCCCCCGCCCCCCCCCCCCGATGGCCGAAAGTTTCTGCTCTCAAAGCTGGCAGACGGAAGGTGCTGGGTTCGAGTCCAATCACGCCCGTCGGCCTAATCGTTCGGAGCTTTCCGAGGTTTTCTTCGGACCTTGGATTTCCTTGCGTAAATACGGGTTAGATTCCTTTAGAAAGACTCCCCACGGAGGGCACATCCCGCTTTTCGGGCCCATATCCCTCGCGTAGATAATTGGCCGTCATAAACAACACCAACTTATTTTCAAGGTTATGAACTAAATCCCTAAGCCATATTGCACATCCTATTACCATAAACCGTTATTTTATGGATTATTATGTCTGCATTCATTGATTTAATAAATAAAAAAAAATCCGTAAAGAAGTCCAATAATTTTAATGCTGGATATAAATTTAATAAAAATGAAAATAACAATTTGTCGTGATATTTTTTGTGTATTTGTAATGTAACTATAAAACAGCGGAAGAACAAAAATGAATTACAAATTATTTTTAAATGATTTAAAATTTTTTTAGAAAGAAAGAAAGTGAATAGTTGAATATTGAGTTGAGTTGTGAATAGATGACTAATAAATGATTACATATTTACATATGTGATAAATCATTTTTTAAAAATTAATGCGTGAAAGAGATCGTGAAAATTATCATTGTATTTTATTTATTAATCTTTAAGAGCTTTAAATAAACTTCTGAAATGCATGTATGATTAATGTTTTCTGAAGTTACCGGTAAAATTACTCAGTTCACACATTTCCCTTTTATCTAAGAGGTAATTTTCCAAAATATTTCACTATTCTTTAGATAAAATTGTGTGTAACATGTACTTTTTAAATTTATCTAAGAAAAGAAAGAAAGTCAAAGTGTAAAGAGATAAAATAACATTAATAGATTGTTAAATTATTTACTAAAAAGATTTAAATTTGAGTGTAAATGCTATAAAATTCCAAAATAGCTTTGCTTTAAGATGTATTCTTTTAAAAATAACATTGCCATGTTAATATACACATATATACCGATTAAAATCTTTAATTTTTGACTCACGAGTGTATAAAATAGTATTTATAAAGAGTAAAGTATTTTTTCTTTTTACTTTTTCCATTATTCCCTTTATTCTTCTTTTCTCATACAATGAAATCAATGTAGTTTCACAAAACATTTAAACACACACGACATGCAGTGCATTAGTGCCAACGAAACAACAGCAGTAGTTTTCATTGCTCATTCAATTCATAACAAATAATGCTTTTTATTCGAGCATTGAAATCTTAAAATAATCAGGAGGTTTGCTGGCCATTTGTAATCTTATTTATAAATACATGAATAGTTTTAAAACTGACATCTACATATTATACACATTTTGCACAGAGACACTTTTTACATACAAATGTGTATTACTTACCTATTTAATAATCCTAAAAAAGCATAACTTAATTACATCCAATATTCACAGTGCAACACAATGCATCAACAATAAAAAATGAACATCAAAAACATTCTACAAAAGAAAAAATGCATGCCATGGAAATTCATTAACAAGATTAAAATAAGTAAGTAAATAAATTTCATACGGTTATCATGCATATAAAAATATGTCATGCACATTGAAATATCCATTACAAAAGATACTAGGAGCATAATTTTTAATAAGTTTATTTTATTCACAAAAAGTAAATCATTTTACTTGTTTAAATTTCTATTTTTTGTTCTTTAATATGAAATAAACGTTTATATGGAATATAATTGTTCAAGATCCTAACTGGAGTATAATTTTTTTAAACGAAAAATTAAATAATTTATTTTTTAATATGAAATAAACGGTCATATGGAATATGATTGTTCAAGATCGCAACTGGAGTATAATTTTTTTAAATAAAAAAATAATACTTTGTATATAAATGATTTCACTTCTTTCAAATGTATATTTCAAACTAAAATTATTTTTGTAGTTTTCACATAGATTATATTTCTAGAATTTTTTTTTTTAAACTTTCATATGATTTGAGTGATAGATTTTTTGCCCCAAGTACTTAAAATAATCACCCCGATAGCGTGTAAATTAAAAAACTATTGCTTTTATCTTTTCAAAGTTTTACAAACAATCATATCTGCCATTGTTTCTTAGAATATATTCTTGTCAGTCTACGATATAGAACTAAAAATTTCACATTTTTCATAATAAATTTTTAAACACAGCATCAATTAATTTAGTAACAAGCATAGTAACTTGTTCCTGTGTGTTTAAATTTAGAGCTTGAAACATGTAACATTTTCCTCTCTTTTTTACATTTAAGCAAACATTTTTTATAATTTCTTTTAACAAATATAAATTAAAGGTTGCTAGAAAATTATTCATGCTACTTCCCCCTCCAACTAAAGTGAAAATTTAATAATATTTATAAAAAAAAGAAGAAGATAATTTTCAGAGGGTACAACTTAAAAGACGTTTAAAAAAGAAAAAAATACACTTACATAAGTAAACCTATTTTCTAAATGGATAATACTAATAAAAAAATCCATTCCGTCAACCGTTTATTTACAAAAGTGAAATGGATTGAATATTTTCTGTTTTCTTCCATTTCGACGTTATAAAATCAATTTAAAAAAAAAAACTTTTTGACACTTTTGAGAAATATAAAGTTGTAAAATGAAACTTGATTAAAAGAAACAACAAACAAATAAATCCCGGCAGTGAAACTATTAAATTCAAACATGTTATCTTCTTGGGGTTTTCAAAAATATTTATTTATGCAACCTATATCCAGTATATACCTGTATACATGTTCATTCATTATGTATTTATATTCTTGCATATACACGTATATATATATATATATATATATATATATATACACAGTTTATACAAATATTATTATATTTACTCAACTGTATTTAAAGTTATTTGAAGAAATGTAAAGAAAATCTCAACTAAATTATGAGTGATAATAGAAACTAAAGATAATTTTTTAAAAACTAACCTAAGATAATTTAAACTAAGTTTAAACTTAAATACATCTTCTGCTTTATTTTCACCATACTTTACTTAAAAAAGAAAAAAAAAATATATATATAAATTGGAAACGGTCCAACTAAACATAATTTTTTTCTATATATAGTAACATTGTTTTCTTATAAATATACTTTACTTATTTATTGTGTTTGTAAAAAAAGGACAGTTTTATTTATTTATTTATTTTTCGTTGAACTTGCTTATTACAAAAATGCAATTTTTTTGCATTATGGCAATAATTTGCATAGTTATACATACGGGTAGTTATACATTTTCACTATATGGAACTTTATATTATATTTTCTTAGTCTAAATCTTATTAAATGATAGTAAATGATTTATTATAACTGATTTAATCAAATGAGAGGAATTATTACTATTATATGAATAATTATTTTTATCATATTTTTATATAGTTAATATAAAATTATATATACATACATACATACATATATATATATATATATATATATATATATATATAATTAGTGCTATTGTGCTTGATTTTGTATTACAAGTTAAAGGTTCCATCTTTATTTTGTATAATGTCAGTGTTATGTATTGAAGCTAAATTTATAAATTTAATTTTAGAAATTGGAAATAGATGATGAATTGTAATTATATAATGGTTATATATATATACTTAAAATAATTTAATTTATGTAACATACAATGAGATACTTACAATTAATATAATGCAATACATTACAATAATTATTAAAGATAGTTAGAATTAAAGTTTATCCTTTACAGCATTAAGTTAAAACTCAAACTTATTTATGAAGAAAAATTTATAGATGTTTAAATAAGAGCAAAAATTATTTTGAATATTTTCCCAATTATTATTCATTTATTGATTTTTATAAATGACACGAAGATGTTTTAAAATTAAACACCTAGAAATAATACTAGAACAAAAAAAAAATGTAACCTACTGAAATTTATGAAGTCTTTATTTTCGACGTATAGATTACAAAAAAGGGAGTTTTATTTCTATTAAATACTTTGTAGCTAAGGCGTTTTCTTTTAAAAAGGCATAAAAAAATTAACGACAAAACGGGAAAATTTTATAGATTAAAAAAATAAAATACAATACACTTTAGCTATTTTCTTACACGAGAATGTTTATTCCTTATTTAGAATCTTGCGTCAGCCTTATACGATGTCTTTAAGCCAGCATTTCTGCTGATGAATTATTAAAGGATTCCTTAACTGTCTTGTGTAATTTCAGTGGACTAATAAATTAGATGGGGCAAGAAATCCCGATGAAGTTGCTCTTTTATTTAACACGTTCACGCCGGCGCGGTGGGTCACACTCGACTGACTCAGAGTTGTCAAAACTCCGGCTTTTTGTACACCACTGTTATTTTAGAAAAAAATGTTGTTCTTTTTAAATCGCCCAATTGTTCTAATTAAATAAAGCAACATTTTCTATATTAAAATACTGGTATCCAAAAAGCCGGACACTTGGCAGCTCGGAGACAGTTGAGTGTGACCCACCGCGCCGGCGTGAACGTGTTAAAATAAAATCTATTAATAAAATAATTTTATTTTGTCTCTATATGTTATGTTTGTGTATGTTTGTTTGTTGATGATGGCTAGGGAAATCTATTGCAGTAGAGGTCTGAAAATTTGGTTCCGGATAGATGCTTTAAGGATAAGATTTTGTATATATATATATTTTTTTTTATTAAACTTTTTTGTTACTTTATATTGAATGGAACAATTCGCGTATTTCCTCTTTTATCGAAGTTTGCCAGCAACTTTGATCCACTCATGAAAACAATTCAAATTCAATCTTTTAGCTCGATATAATAAATTTTGTTATCTTTTCTATAATGTTTATTTGGTATTGGGACAGCGATTTTTGAATTTTTCGCGATTTTTTTTTAAATCCTCATTTTGCCGAGAACCGGAAATTCTTTTTTTAACAGCCAATATCTATTTGATACTTTATCCATTCAATCTTATATTTTATATCCCTGTATAGAGCAGATTTTCCTTAATTATTATATAGAGAGAGCATACTAGTAACACTTCCTTCGAATGCAGAAGTTTAAGTCTTGCACATTTAGTGTTCTTCTAAATGCTTTTGAGAAATGCGAGTACAAATTATCTATTTCTCAAATTTTCTTGTTTTTCCTTATGTTTTATTATTCCAATGCATTATATCGGCAGAGATAGACTATTCTTGTCAAATTTACCAGTCTATCGTATAATATATTTATTAGCTATATATGGTTTCCTGTCAACTGACGATTAGACATCCACCTGTAGCTTTAGTTTCTTAAATTTCTTTCATCTTTTGATATCTAAATTCCATTTGTTATTAAAATTTATAATTTTTGACAATTATGTCTGTGGATTATGATTTGCCATATCTAAATTTGGAGTTTCGGTCACTGCATTGTTCCAATATATTAGTTTTTAAACTTCATATTAGGTATTCTATACATAAATTAAACATATCTCATCTCAACACTAGAAATTTTTGCCAGGTTTTGTTATGAGAACTTGGATGTGTTTTGACTTTCAAAGGTATTATATATATATATAATAGTTTTTTTAATTAATTATTAAAGTAAGTAACATTGTTGGTTTCCTAAATAACCCCTTTATCGCCAAAAAGCAGTGCGATTGCAACGCAAGTGACCTCATTGTTGGGAGTTTTGTTAATTATGAGGCGCGTGGAAAGAGGTTCGTTTGGAAAGAGATAACCAGTGTTGGGAGATATATTTAAAATAATCCCGGTAAATGACAAAGTAATTTTATGTATAATTAAATTTATTATCCTGCGCCCGAGAAATGCCGGTAAGATCTGCTAGTATTTAATAATCGTTAAATAATAAAAAGAAGCAGTTTACTAATTAGTAACAACAAAATTATAACTGCTTTAAATTTTAATGATAAATCATAAGAATGTGAGAATTTCAGATGAAGTTACTTTTATTTTAAAAGCAATTTCTGTTGACAAATAAATCTGATGTAGCAATAAATCTAGATGACGCTACTGTTATTTAAATTTGCAGTAAATTTGTTTGAAATACTTATTCACATAGTCCAATGAGGAAAAAAAAAATACATTAAAGGAGGTCTATGCTGAAAGATATACATTTGGTACTTATGAATAATAAAAGTGAATTACGAATTATTAAATTAAAATTTTACTTTTTCAGCTAATATTTTTAATTCATAAAAACCCTTATTTTATTTAAAATGTATAAATCATTACAACTTGAAGCTGATATTGTGCCATAACTTTAATAGTTGTTTTCATGATAACATTGCAAAGTTATGGATCTTTAGAGCTTCAATATGATGTACATAATTAATTTCCTCCTCGTGTGTAAAATCATCACATTTATTTATTTTCAAATGTTAAAGTGTTAGTGCACAAGTTACAGGTACATTGCAACGTATACATACATAGAAGTACACACAGTTACACACCTACTTATCTATCCGCCTACCCCCCCCCCCCCCCCCAATATATATGTATGTATACATGTGCATAGATGTAAATATAAAAGCTTACTCACATGAATGTGTACGTACACAGAATACGAGTGCTGGTCAATTTTTACCACTTTTTCAAAATTTATTTTTAAATTGGCTACTTATATTATTTCATATTTGCGCAAATTAAAAGCTTGTAAATATTTTTAGAATTTTGACCTTTATAATTTTACATAATATTATACAATATTGTATTTAAATTCATTAAATCAAAGATGGCTAGGAGAAATTTCTTCTTTATTGCAAGTGGAAGATGATTACACGATATTCATTCAAGAGAAAGAAAACGCATCGACATATGTTCTGTTTCCTGATCCGGAAAGATATATCATGGAATGAAACTGAAGATTCTCGCCATTTTTCAGTATGATATTCTTTTACAAAGTTAGGATGCGAGGTCTAAAAAGTTATGGCACAAGTAGATATGCACCATACACGTTGAAACGGTTAAGATACATTCTCACAAAATTTTAACTTTCAGGAATAAAAATCTGGTGAAATTAAACTTAATAAAATAACATTTTAAACTTATAGACGAATGCCTTAATGATTCAAAATAAAGAAAAAATGGTCAGCAGCGATGATTTTTTTTTATTTAACTGAGGTTTAAGTTAAACTTGCGTGCTTAATTTTTCTTACCGTCCCCTTGCCATTTCACCTCTCTAACTTGTTGTTTTCTTCTAAATTTTTACTTATAATGAATTTGCATAGTACCCATAGAACATTCAAATAAGAAATAATAACAATGTAGTATTTATAGTACAATATTTTGGCATAACATTGTCTTAAAGGGATGTTAAGGAAGGGACGTTAAGGAAAAAAAGGGGACGGTATGGATGGGACGGTGAAGAAATTTACCACTTATTTTTAGGCAAATCATGTTATGACTAAGTGATAGTCACAATGTTCATTGATTTTTAGAAACAGTTTTTTACACTGGATTAAATTAAAAAAAAATTATTTACCTCGAAAAGTGCAGGAATAAACATTGGGGACGGTAAGATTACCAATAAAGCCACAATGCTTGAAATTGATATTTAAATGTTGATTTAATATCTGAAGTAAATTTTCTATCAAAGAATTTTAGTCATTCTTTGTCTAGCATACTTCTGCATGGGAAAAAAAGTTGAAAAAAATTCTGTGGCTGCATCTGAAGTGATTTTCTATACAATGTTATCAAGAGGGACGGTAAGGAATAAAAAAATCCAGGGACAGATTAAAAAAAATAATAACAACCGTAAAAAATATGCAGGTTAATTTTTTGCTACATATTTATATAAAACAATAGTCCCAGTTTTGGAAAAAAATTACCTCGAATTACTTTTATTGAAACAATTTTATACAGACAACTCCAAACTTAAAAATCAGCATCAGGGACACGGGACAGTAAGGAATTTCGTGGTATATTTGGGTCTCCAACATCGTCCAAAACTTATTTATCTCGTTAGTATTGTTATACAGTCATGCAATGGAATGTTTTCCAACATAAGGGGAACCTCCCCCCCCCAAGAATATGTACTAAAATAAAAATTATTATTGAGGGACTTAAATGTCAAAATTATGTGAGAATTTCTCATAAATATTTGTTGCAATTATTTACTGCATATAAAGATTTTTATTTACAATTATATATAACTTGAATTGAAAAATGACAAATAAATGGGATAGAAAGCATTATTTATAGCTACAGTTTAAAGTAGTATATAGAACTACAGAGAACCTAAAAATAAAATAGCACAGACGAAGTGAAATATTTATTTCTCATTACTTTTATGTATAAATAATTTTATTTTAGTGATACTAATTTAAAAAAATATCTTATGGAAGGTTTATAGTGTAAAGAACAAAATTTTATTATGATTTTTTTAAGATTGGAAAATAAAATAAAAATAATTTCAGCTAAAAGTTTAAATTAAAAAAAAAAGTATTTAAACAATCGAAAATTTATAAATTTCAATGAAAGACAATCGAAACTAACACTGATATTAGAGAAAATTAATCATACTGTATAAAATTAATATAACAATCACCTCTTATTTAAGATAGATATAGTACAACTTCTAAACATTTTAAGTTTAATAATTACTTAGAAAAGTTTTGTAGATACGTTTACCATTTTCTTAAACCAATTAGAAAACTAAAAACCAATAAAAACTTTTCAGTATAATTAATATATCAGATTTATAGAAAAAATAGTCAGCGACTATCATTTTTCACTGAAATAATTTTCGCTTCTATTGTCACCCACACTGTAAGACGGAGATAATTAACTCGGAAGAAGATTAATTCTTTATTTTATGAGCGCAGAAAATCTAGTTTTGAAAGCAAAAATTTCTTTTATTTTCTCTTCGGAATTCAGCTAAATCAAGAAGCAATTTCTGCTTGAATTTTATCTCTAGAGAGGTTGGAGAATTTATTGAAGGAAAATACAATCAAAGGCTACTTAAGAACAACTAAACCGTAACTTAACTTACCGTAGATTACAATTAAGGAAACTGTTTTTTGAACCATGAATATTAATAATTTTTTAGTGCAAAATTGGTATAGTTTTTAACATATTTATGTGAGATATTTTATGCCTTACTTTAAAAATAGAGTTCAAAGTTTTACTTTTGATTTGTTACAAAGCATTTTTTTTTAATATTTAGCATAACATTTAAATTTATTCAGAATTTATTTTATAGATTTGACTGATTACATATAACGTTAAATATGGTTGGAATAACTGTAACTGAATACATATTTTCGATGTACCAGACAACACTAAAGTATTTTCTGGGTATTTTTTAAACATATTTAAATGAGATATTTAACTGATTATTTTAAATACAGAGATTATAGTCTATTTTTAGATTATTACTTTTAATGCTTTTTAAATTTTAAATTTTATTTTATTCAGAATTGATTTTATATGCTTGAGTGATTAAATATATCGTTACATATATGAAATAATTATGACTGAATAAATAAAAATATTTTCAATTCATAAGAGAATATTAAAGTATTTTATGGGTGATGAATTCGAATAAATATTTAATAAAGGGAAAATATACTTTGAATGTAAAGCAGTTTTAAATTTTCCGTGGTAATAATAATAATAATAATAATAATAATAATAATAATAAAATGTATGTGCACCGTACAGCAGGAATGAAAACGTCTATGGCGATCATAATCGATTCGAAGTAATATATATAGTATACAAAGTGCTCTAATTTTCTTTTTACTTTCAACTCATCGTCGAACTAGCTATTTTGATACAATTTTGCGCTCTGTAAAAGGCAGTATTCAACTATTTATGGAAGCATATGTATCTTTATATCATGTGCGACAGTACATATACACTCCTAATATTAAATTATATAGAAAAATATCATTAATTAATTATTACTGCAAATAAAAAATAACTATTAGAAAAAGATGTGGTCAAAATTATAATTCGTATAAAATTAAATTTTTTCTACAAAAGTTCACCCCTGTTAACAAGAATATGATTATTTTTGCGCCAAAATACGGCATCCAAAATGCATCACTGTGATATGACCCCGATTGTGAAAGATTCTTGCTCATGGTCAAAATCGGGTTTGAATGAGAAATTCGCAAAATTAGCCAGTTACCGCACATTTGGATGTGTTTATTGCAACTTATTTTTGTCCCCAAACTTGACTGTATTTCGTTACTTACCAACAAGCTCTGCAATAATTTGGCATAGGATGATACGCATGTGTTTGTGTATGATAATAAATATCAATACATAAGTATTACAGTACATAGATAAAACGTAATGGGTTTTGTTGCATACATAAGCCTTTCACTTCCAAACGTGACTGATGAGCCACAAAAAAATTGATTGTATCTACGTTTTGTTGCATAAATAAATATTTCACTTTCAAGCATCATAGATTAGCTTAATTCTCTGCCAAGAAAAAAAGTGTGTGGCGCACATACAGAAGATTTCACTCAAAAAATAAGTTTGATAATTATTATACATTTGCTACTCTCTGAAAAAATAAATAAATAAAAAGGGCCAGGTATTCAATTACAAACACTGGACGTATTCAGAATTTTTTTTCTTCTTTTGATATATTGATAAGTGAATTGAAAATTGCTAAATTTCTTTGATTTATTAAAATGCTCATATGGTTGCAGTTATTAAGGACATATTATCTTAAGGTTCCTCGTCTGTCAAAGCAGAAATTTCTTTCTTTTATTATACCTGGAGACGGCAGAACAGACAATCACCTCATCAAGTTCACGGCTGAAATTCCAAATTTAGTTAAAACTCGATTCGCATATTAAAACGCAATCGGTCTGTCAAGTTATATCTTGGTGGAAAACATCTGAAAACCCGATTTTAGCGGTTGACTCGCAGGTTTACCATTGTGTTTTCCTGCACCCAAAGGTATGAAAACAAGGTAGACTGGGAGCAGGAAAACACAATGGTAAGCCTACGAGTCAACCGCTAAATCGGGGTTTTCAGGTGTTTTCCACCAAGATATGACTTGACACACACTAATTGTGTTTTAATATGTGAATCGAGTTTTAACTAATTCTGGAATTTCAGCCGTGTACTCGATGAAGTGATTGTCCGTACTTACGACTCCCTGTCTATATGTTAATCCTATGGTCTTAGAATGCTTTCGTAATTTTCTAAATTCTCATCAGAAAATTAAAGATTTTGAACTTCTTTTTCTCTGTATATTTTTATTGAAGAATGTTTCTTGATTTTCGTTTGGCAAAATATTTTTATTTTATTTTATATTTCAAGTGTTAAAATCTTACTGAAGCTGTGCAGCTGTGAAAAGATTTTACCACTGAGAAATAAAATTAAGTATATATTTTAGAAATATTTTACCACTCGAAAACAAAGAAACACCTTCTATGAATATTATACAGAAAAAATCGGTTTAAAATATTAATTTTCTCTTTGCGGCTTGAGTGACAACGAGCCCTTGCTTGGCAGTCATTTATACTTTTACAGACATCTTCCATTTCAGTAGTTTTCAATGTATAACTAATTATCCTTTTTAGCAAAGAATAACATTTCAAGTTAACTGAAACTCGTTTTAAGTTATTTTCATAAATGTAATGTTATATACTTAGCATTGCAATACTAAAATAGGTAAAATAATATATTGTAGTCTGCAGAATTACGAATATACTATCAGTTAGAGAAATTAATAGTGTTTGTCAGGATATTGCAAATATGTACATATATATATTTAATAAAATCAGCAATTTCTTTTCCAAATCAAAATTTCAACTCCCCACTTAAAAAAATTCTTTTTATTTCTTGCTTCGAAAAAATACTCTGTTGTAGTTAAATATATAGAAGAAATTATTTTAGTTATTAGTAGTTATAATATTATTCTTTTAGCTAATTATCTAAATTCGATAATTTGTGTTTTAAGAAAATGACATAATTACGACATTTATGAATTTGTTAAAATAATGGAAAGTTTGTTTGCGATATACCTTTCAAGCTTTTATCCATGTTTGAGAGGTTATATTTATTTAAGACATATTATTGCCTCCCTTAAAAAAATACTTGAGATTCTTTTTATGAAGCATTTTTAACACTATCTCTGTATATACCTTTTTCCTTAGACAAAAATATGATAAAAATATATGAGGACGTGAGTTTCAAAACTCGCCTTATCCAAAATTTGAAAGATCGAGTTTTCTCAATCAATCAATTCCATTGGTAAACCTGCACCGAAAAACGCAATAATATGAAAAGAAGAAGGAAAAAAGAAAAAAACTAGCTTTATCTAATATTTCTGTCATTGTAAAATCTTGGTTTACAATAAAAACCAATGGACACAGTTAGAGTTTTTTCGAAGGTTCCCAAAATTTGATTTTTTGGATAAGGCGAGTTTTAAAACTCACCTCTTCATATGATGCATAGAGTCATTTTGATTTTGAATTTGCTTACATGAAATTGTTTTATATGTTTTAATATTTAAGATCATCGGAAAAGCTTTTAGTAAAAACTGTGTTTAATAGTTTTAAAATACACACTACCTTTTATATTATTTCGCATTATATAATATTATTTATAATAGTTGGAAAGGAATGAGATAAAGTATTCTAGAGTTACTGAAATAAATAAATAAAAAAATAAGTTAGGGTAAGCGGATTTTCGATTTATACTTATTCCAATGCTTCGATTTCATTAGTAATAAAAATCATTTAGCTAAAAATATTTCAATTATTTCCTTTGACTTCAAAATAAAAGAACTTCATTAAATGTACCTCAATCCAAAATTAAATGTCATTTGATACTCTTAAAAAAAGTTTTAAGTACTTTATTGAAAAAAAAAAAAAAAACACTTTGAAAATTTTAGTGAATTAAAATATGGTAAAATGAAACATGATTTTAAAAGCTGTACTAAGAATTAAAAAATGTATAGTACATAGTCTAATAAAACTTAAATATATATATCTACAATTTTTTTTAAGCTATTCATTATATTTTGTTCACTATTAGTCTATAGATTTGTTCCAAAAAAAAAAATCTACAAGCAAAGAAATAAAGGCTACTTTATTTTTTGCAGTCGTGCAATATGCGCACCAAAAAACAATAATCGTGCACAAAAATACAAAAAAAAAAAAAAAAAATCTAAACTTCTGTTTCATAAAAAAGAAGAAACGGAGCATTTTATTACTACCAGTACACATTATCATTAAATTCACGTTATGTTTCACTTTTTCTAACATAATTTCACATAAATTTCTATATACAAACACAAAAATTAAAAATGTTACAAAACCTTTGCTAAGTCACTGGACAATAAGGACAGGGATTTTTAGACAATTTAATCTATATTCTATTTTACATGTATTTACGACGATTTAACTAAAATATTCAATTTTATAAAAATTGCATGCTTTAATTTTATAAATACATACGACTTTCCGTTTTCCTACGCCTTCTCCTACCCGCCAAATAACCTCGGAATAATCGTCTTTTAATAACTTTAAAAGAAAAAAGAAAAACTTATTAAAATAGCAAAATGAAACAAAAAACAAGCAAAAAAGATACAAAATTCTCATAAAAATCTATGGATTCTTCAAAAAATATTATAAATTCAATTTGTATTAAATCGTTAATATATAAAAAATATATCTCGGGGGTTTTCAAAAGTGATGAACATAACGTGAATAGAATGTTCTATATTTTCTAAAGAAAAACTTTACATATATATATATATATAAAATCATCATTCCATAAAAGATAAAGCCGGAATTTATAGATAAAAGCATGATGCAGAAGAAACTAAGATATCAGTACATAAAAATGCAATAAAAGATTTTCAAACGATAAATTTATTAAAAAGGATGAGAACAGGCATAGATGTCAGGATAGATAGAAGAATATAAAATTTTTTTAATGACAGCGAAGATATAACACAATTCAAAAAGAAAATTATATTTCTCTGATACAAAATTTCGTTAGAAGTATAATTATATTACAATAGAGAATCATTCATCGCCTTGACCTTTATTTAAGAATATAATGCAATTTTTTTTTGATTGCATTAAGAAAACAGACAGAGTTTCCTAAAAAATATTCTTAATTTTAGCGATGCTATTAAAGTTAATTGTGTATTTAAATGATGGTATACATATTTATTTTAGAATTTTAAAACCTAGTACTAAGGAATTTTTTGTTGTTTTTAAGGATTTTTCCTGATTTAGTCACGTATTCTTACATATCTAATAACATAATATACTGTAATAAATTATTCTTGGAAATGACAAACATTTTCTAACTGTAAACATACATTTTTGAAACACATAAAATTGATAACTTTTTCTTTAGTTGAACATCTTAATTTAATAGAGGCTTATGATTCTTTCTTTATGAAAGTCTAAGTATAGAAGAGAAGGTTCAAATACCGGCTACCACTTTTGTTTTCAATCTAGATCATACAATTTTCAAAATTAGTAAAAGAAAAGGGAACAGCAAGGTACCTTGACATGTTTTACACCTGCTTAGAGAAAAAAAAATCAGTTTAACAGGCGTTTTCTGTTTATAAAAAGCAAAATTCTGAAAGTCTTCAAATTTTGAGTTTTGAAAATGGGGTTTAAATACCGGCTACCTAAGTTTTTTTCTCCAAAAGATTACACAAATGGAGCTATTGATAATTATTAAGCAATAAGAATATTATTTTAATAAATTTTATTGATTAATAACATTTCTTATGCAAAGAAAAAATATGTAATTTTTAATAAACAAACATTTTTGTCAAATTTATAAAATTCTTAACGACTATCTCTCACAGTCTTCTTTCTATTAAGTTTCTAGTTTTGTTTTTTTGTGTAAAACTAATGAAAAGCATGCTGATTGCAATGAGAATTATTTTATCTGAAAAAATCACAAATATAATATCGCTCTCTGCATCGGTGCGGACACTATAGGCCCACATATCGCATTCTTAACATTGAACCCAGAAATCCCTACCCCTTTCTTTTCCGCAGAGAAAGCACCCATGCAGAAGACACAAATTGCATCATCTTCCTCTATTGGATATCTTCATTTTTCACTTTTAAAAATCCAATTTCTGCCCCTTTCGCCTGTTTTCCTCCGTCATTTTTCTTCTTTCTCTTCACATTTATTGCAAGCAATTTTGGAGTGTCGTACAGCGGCTTTTTTGTGAAGTGATCCAGTAACCTAAATGGTCACCTATCACTTCTATCAATGGTAACCTAGAATGGTCTAAATACCGACTAGCCGGTATTTAGACCATTCTAGGTAGCCGGCATTCGGACCACTGTTATGTTTAATTTAAAACCGATATTATTCATTCATATAATAAAATACCAATAATGTGCGCGCGACAATTTAGAACTAAATATGTCTAGAAAATAACTTAATACTCAATTCAAGCCAATATACCATCGGTATATTAAAAAAAAAGATGAGAAACACATATCTGAAAAACTTTTGATGATGTACCACATTACGTCGTTTCGACAATTTTGCATTTATTGTTTGTCAATGAGACAGACCTCAGCGACGTACTTTTCGTAACTTTCTTCTCTCAATTAAGTTACAAACTCTACCTATCGCCGCTAGGCTGCGCTGCGCTCAGTTCTCAGAACACCTAGTAGCCGACATTTGAACCCTAGCCGGTATTTAGACCTTCTCCTTTAATTTTTAAGCATAAATATTGTCATTTGTTAAATATCCACAGCAACACAATAATTTAAATATAATCTATAGCGGGCTAATTAAAGTAATATTTCTTTATGGGTATTATTAATGGAATTCTGTATTCCAAGCTGGGGAAAATGGGATTATTAGATTTGAAGGGTAAAACTGGTTTACTTATGCGATTACTTATTTTAGACCAAACTTTTGAGACTGGCTAAAAGTTCCGCGATTTCTCTTTTTATGCTACTTCTACTATCATTTTCTACTTCCGTATTCAATTGCTCGACTGAGTTTAGTTTTTATGAAATAATACTCTATGCTCTTAAATGCGCTACGACTGTACATCCCCAATTTCTGTGTTTATACATGATTTTCAGTCTTACAAAGAAAAAGCTCAACTAGTTTGGATTTTTTTTTTTTTTTTTTTTTCAAAATTTATTCCATACAAAATTTCGAGAAACGCTAGGGGTCGACAGATTTTCTTTCACAAATTCTCAGAAGCCAAAACACAAACACTCTAGTTGTTTCTTGACACGCTCAAATCGTAAGGCTATTCTCAAATCCAAACTGATTACTTTCTGTCACATTTTTTTAGTTCATTTATGTTCACTTAACGTATGAAATTAGCAGGTGCTCTTATTAGGAAGCTATGCAATTGTGCTCTGTTTGTTTTAAGTAAAGGCAGAAGATTTTTCAGAAAATAGTGTCAAAGATGATGTTTTGAACCGAATTTTCGGACATACAGCGCAGAAAAGAAAAAAAAAACTGCCGTCCTGAGACAACAATCGATTATGACTCAAGATGTATCTCATTTGTTGAAAAAAAAAGATTCTGGTTGAGTTCAAATCACTTTAATAGTCATTACATCCAATATCATGCTTTTTCGTGTATGAGTCCACAACTGCACCAGTAAGTTTCGCATTGCTGAGCGGAGCAAAATATTTTTGGGGGGTTAGTGTATCTTTAGCACTTAGCTAACTTTGAAGCCGTGCTGATAAATCCTTTCGTTTTGAGTCCACTAGCTTTCTAGCAGTATTTTTTCATTTTAGCAGAATTTCAGCTTATTTTGGTTCAAAGAATACTGTCGGCAGATTATCTCTTGGTAAGACTAAATGTGTTTTGTTTTAAATAAAGCTGAAATTAAATCATTGAACTTCATCGAAAGTAAATTGATTTTATCAATTGTTCAAAATAAAGTGACATTTTTTGACATAGAATTTTACAACAGTTTGAATAAGCTTAATTTCTATAAAATGAAGAAGTTAGTTTTCACTCCGGACCATTTAAGGACATAAATGGAATTGTGCAAGTGCATTGAGGATTATAAAGTAAAATTTGTGTTATCGCAACACGTATTTAAACAAGTTGGAAATTGCTCGTCAAACGTGGCAAATGAGGTGCGTTCGTACTATAACTAGTTTTATAATTATTTTTTGCACCCCATATTGTACTGAATGTATATTTTTTTGCACTTCATAAGTGCATAGTCTGTAACGTCATTAAAATGTACTTGCAATAATTTTTTCCCCATTCCCCGTAATGTAACGGAACACTTTTAACTGTCCCTGTAATTAAACTATACATCCGATTTTCATAAAATTTGAAATGGCTTGACAAAATTTTGCAACAATTATATATTTAAAATTTCAGACCATTCGGAGGGCTGTAACATCATTAAAATGCACTTGCAATAATTTTCCCCATTGGCCGTAATGTAAAGAAAAACTTTTGACTGTCCCTGTAATTAAACTATACATCCGATTTTCGTAAAATATGAAATGGCTCGACAAAATTTTGCAACAATCATATATTTAAAATTTCAGACCATTCGGTTGGGTAGTTTTTGCTCTGTTATATGCGGACGGACGGACTGACAGACGGACTGAACGACGACTATAGGTGCTACGTATTTATATAATTACGAACGCACCTAAAAAGAAGAAAAACTGCCCATTTGACAATTAATAAGTTTTTTCTTAATAAATTAAAATGTGTGTAAATTTAAAGTAATCAAATTGTATTACAATGCATTTTAAATCAAATTATGCAAATTTTTAAAAATTAAACCTATTGTAAGTAAGCTAATATCTAAAGAATTATAAAAATTCAGAATAAAAATTTAAATGGACTTTTCAATGTTTCTCAATTCCAACGTTTTAAATTAGTTCCCATGTTTATGTTTATGAAAATTCGTGAAAATTAGATAACCTTTTCTTCAAATGTCAACTTAATCTGTAACATGTGCTTTCTAAAAATAATACATTAAAATAAAATCGTAGTACATAATTACATTGTCTTTTTATGTATCTTGGCTTTTTGAGAAAGTTGGCTGTGAATTTATTCTAGTTTTTCCCATTCGATTTATGTTTAGATTAACCCGCTAACATCGCGGTATTAATTTTCTGCATTGATCGAGGAAAAGCTGTACATTTTTTAAACATAGTTTATAAAAAAAAAAAAAATGTCTAAATGCTTAAAGCAATTATAAGAAAAACAACTTTATCGGGAACAAGGTTATTGAGTATAAAGCCATTGAAAATGTCAAAAATAAAGACAAATAATTGCCTTTTTGTCTTTGTACATATTTGGAATTGTTTAAAACAAGAAATTACTTTGATGCTTGGTTTAATTTTTGCACTTCAAATTTTAACTGGTTGAAAAGAGTTTTAATGGAGAAAATTTCCCGAAGGCGTATTGCATTTATGCAGTGTATTGATGTAATAAAGAATATTAATTTAAGTGTTAAAAACCGTTAACACCGCAAACTATTTTTTAATTGTAACTGTTTTTCATATCTATTTAAAAATGTTAAATGTTTTTAAACATTACAGTGGATTGTTGGCTACAAATTCTAACTGCAAGCATCAAACCCATCCATATTGTGATTTTCAACCCATCACAACCAATTCCCGTTGACCCCAAAACAAAATTAATTTTAAAGCAATGCTTTATGTAAAAAATTTCAATTATTGAAGATTTATAATAAATTTATATTTTTGTATTTCATTAAAATACTCTTAAGGAAACATTTTGAGAAAAACTTAAAAACATCTTGATCTGATTCTGATTTATAAAACATTCTGATCTACTAATAAAAATATTTATTTTACAGGAAAATTACTACTCAGAAAGCAAAAGCACTGAAAGTGCTAATGCATATAAACTACGAGACGTTTAAAGGAGCTGTACATATATAACATTATCCCTTTAGGGGTGGAGCCTTGATATCGTGAGATATCGCTAGGGGAGGGGGGATTTGTCTTTTGATATCGTTATCAAATCGTCTTCATTACAATCATAATTTTCTCTCTTTCGTAATTTTTTCTTTACATTAATATAGTCTTTTTTTTTCTGTCGGCTATCTATTTTTATGAAAATACAAAGTTATTATTAAAATCACAAAATCATTTTATTCTAAAATATGGAATATTCCAACGTTCTCCATTCCTATTCTTCTGCTATATATTTAAGTCGTTGTTAGAAAAGCGAGGTTCGCAATGATATTTGTTAAATTTACTAGAAAAAAATTGAAAAAAAAAAAAATGTTGTGCACATGTTTTCTTCATAAGAAATTCTGCTCACCCCTGCAGGGGGCAAGCACACGAAGATAGTATCACTGTTGAATGCATTAAGTGACAAAAAACTATCATTAAACACTTTTAAGTAGTAAGTATTTCTTAGTGTTATTTGATATAAAGTTGTTCCATATATAATAGTTATATTTTATTAAAAGTATGCTAATAATAAATGTACAACGATATCTGTATATCATTTCAAACGTATAAAAAGAAAAACAAAGAATTAAAAATAATAACAATAAAAAGTATTTTTAGACACTGATAACGATATCATTAGGGGTAGGGGGGGGGGGTCGAGGAATGGTAACTTTTGATATCGTAAGGAAGAGGGGGTCCAAAATTGCCAAAAATTTGATAATATTATATGTAACAGCCCCAAACTAGTAAATAAAAAGCTTATTGAACAAATGTTCATAAAAAATCCAGATTTCTGGGTTGAAAATTCTGAAAGATATTTTCCTGCACCAAAATACATCGCTGGACATTTTTTTAAAGCATTGAATTATTGCTAGAAAATTACTGGAAAATTTAAATATTGCAGAAGAGGAAGTGTTAAACAGAAAGACTGACGAAATGACTGAGGACATTATAGTAATTATATTATAGTAATGAGAATTATAGTAATGATAATAAGCAACAGCTACTATTAAAAAGTTTTGGATATTTCCTCAAGGTTGAATTTCCTAGATGTATTTCAAGAATAACAACATAAACAAAAATTAATAGTTTTTTTCTTTCTTAAAGTCGAGTATGTGAGAAGTTATTTTTTTTCAATGAATAATCATAAGCATAAAAAATATTATCGTTATAATTTTTAGAAATTTTAAGGATATAGAACATGTCTATCCTACATTCCACCTTGAGAAGAATGTATTTCAAGAAAGTATTAAACAAAAATATGTCATTAAATATAAAGGTATAATAAATAAATAAATACTTATAGATACGTTTTAATTTTTTTTTTTTTTACAAACTGTAACACATAATTTTTCTTTTAAAATGATGGCTCATATTAATTTAATTTAAAACTAAGTTAATGAAGAGCTTTTTAAAAAAGTCTTTACTTTTTGGTTACATTAATTTAAAGAGTTTCAAAATGTAGGTTAAAATGTGCCCTGAGATTAAAAAAAAAAAGTTTATAAAACATTGCTTTAATAACCCTACTTTACATTTTCCTAATGATAGAGAATTTATATCAATCTGTAAAAGAACTCAAAATAAAATGAGGAAAGAAAAAAATGTTTCATGAGATTGTTTTGCATGGTTTACGATAAAAATAGTAGGTTATAGCTGCTGTTACAGCTATAATTCCGATCCTTAAAAATTTGTCAAAATGAAGCATTGACAATAAAACTTAAGCTTGGACTTATCAAACAACCCCCGGCCGAACTGAACCTATGAAATAAATTATAAAATGCCTACCTACAAGAGTAGCTATGCTCTTGTTTACTTTAAACCGAAGGTGATCAATCGATTAACTCATATATCTTTTTGATGTCTTTAATTTAATAAAATTAGCTTTCAAATTTTTCCGGCGTGCCGTTCAGTGTTTAAAAGGAAGTGGCCAGTGTTTAAGAGAATGGAAAAAGAATCATTATGTGATAATAGTATTATTATTATATAGAATAGTAATGGAATTGCATTAAAAGAATAATAAGTTTTCCCTTTTTATTTTCAAGACATCTTTAAAATTCAATATTAAGAAATTTTGATGGGATTATTTTTATAGTTATAAAATAATTAGTTATATCTTCGCTTACTGATTCAAGCACATTTAAGTGAAAAAAAAAGAGAGAAAGAGAGAATGCTATAACTGGCAATACTCACGTAAACTTCTTCCCACTGGCTTACGTATCGGACAAGCCTGGAGAGCCGCAGGAGTCTGAGCAAGGAAAGCATTTTGGCAAGACGCAGTATCCGGAGAGCCCGACCGGCGTGCAAAAGTTGGTAGTTCTCCTGGTAGTCCTGGTTGAAAATGAGGAAGATGTAATCCAGGGGAATGGAACTGATCAAATCGAGAAAAAACCACGTTCGCAAATAATGTCTAGCTATCAGTCCTGGATCGAGTATCACCTGCTCCGAGTTGTCCTGATTCATTATACCTGAAACGGAAAATAAATAAATTGTAGAAGAAAAAAAAAAACAAGAACAACGAACCGCCCCCCCCCCCCCCCCAAAAAAAAAAAAAAAACCTGTCATCAGTTAACACTTTGTTGCCAAGCCACAAATATACTCGAATTGGCTGAATCAAGAGTCATTGATCGAGTGCGTATTTTAAACCATTCACTCCAATATATAATTTTTTACATACAGATTTTTTGGCTTTCAATAGAAAAGACATTTCTATTGCATATATTCTTTATAAGATATTTTACATTAAATCCAATGAAACATTTTACATTATAACATATTTACGGATAAATAATCGTGAAAAAGTAACTAGGCAATCAATGCGTTAAAAACCTTTAATAGAAGGCATTATTGAATCCTGAGCAAGGGCTTTATCAGGTTTTTAGCAATTTTAGTTCAGAACTTCCTTTGCAACTTCTTATTGGTTGAATTGTGTTACAACTGCGCTACGAAATTATAAATTCCTATGATGCTTGTTGTCTAAAAATAACCTTCCTAATACCCACTGCTATAAAATTTGTCCGGAAAGACAGTGAGATATGACTTATATTTTTGAAATTATAATTTGAAATCGAATGAAACTTCTTTATTCGGCCATCTGAAACAATAGTATATGACAAATTTTTATTTCACGACAGTAAATAATTTAGGAAATCATAATTATTTTAATTTACAGCACACAGTCAAGTTAAAGTTATTTGGACAAAGAAATAGGAAAAAACGAAGGAAACCGATTCCCCCCATTCTCAGGAAAATGAGAGCAATCAATTGATATCCTTTAGCAGCTAAAGTCAGTCGAAAAGGTAGGCAAGATGACTTTAGACTAATGCAAAAGTCTTTTAAAATTCCTGAATATTTTTAATTTAAATAAGTGAGATTGCAGGGAGCTTGATACGTACTTCGTTGCTCTAGGCTGTCACTTAAAAAAATTATCCAAGTGGTTGCTATTTTTAAATAATCGAACTCCATTGTAAACAAGAGAGCTGACTCGAACGGTGGTCAGTTGAATTACATCTTCCATGAAGCATTTAAGAATAAATGAAACTGTAGTCCATATTAATCAATGCTAAGAGCTTAGAAACTGCCCATCATGATCAATCAGTTGGTAACTCCATAAAGAAAGAGAAAATAAACGTATTCAACCATTAGCATATAAAGCAAAACATAAAATTACTGTTTTTTGCTCTGGATGCAAAATAAAATTGGCGTCACTATATTCACGTGCATTGACCACTATAAAAAAAAATGTTGTGGAATTGGATGCCAGTTTTGCTGCTGTCTGTGGAGTTTAGTGATCCAAAAATGGGCAATGTCAGAAAATTGCTTTAGTTAAATTTCACTATTGTGGTTTTATGTTGTTATGGAAGTCAAGTCAAATGCGGTTTTTGAGATGCAGGCAAAATATATATATATATATATATATATATATATATATATATAACAGAGCTTTTATTATAAATTTGCAAAGGTGTCTGTTTAATGCGCTGAATATGAAAGTAATTATTTTAATATAACACTGTTCCAATTTTATAACACATGCACACACACACATAAACATACTCGTAAACAGAGTTTCCCCAAAAAATTGAAACCCTCTTTATTTTTCTACTTATTAGAGATACGTAGGCCATTTAAAATGCAAAAATGTTCAAAATAAAATTAAAAATATATCTACGTCGATGAAATAGTCCTACTATTAATTTTCAAAGAACTACACTTTTTAAGTTTTTATACGAACCCTTGGATCCATAAGTTATATTTAGAAATTTTTGCCCACAATAGAGTTTGTACAACAGTAAAAATTCCATTCCTCTACGACCGAAACTCAAAAAATTTTCATATGTTATGAATTTTTTTTATCTTTCCCGCACTAAAAATGGACAGACAATTTTTTAGTGCCTTAAAGCTCCGAAATTTCATAAAATTCAATGTATCAAAACAAGGGGAGTTTTCGTCGTAAACAGAATGGAATTTTTATTGTTTAACTTGTCATAATACGGAGAAAAAGTTTCTAAATATAACTTATAGGCCCCAGGGATCGTATAAAAATTTAAAATGAGTAACGTTTTGAAAATTAATCGCAGGACTATCTTATATCTATAATCCTTACCTTATTTTGAACAATTTTTAAATTTACATTGACTGCATCTTTACCACAAGTAAAAAATTAAAGCGCGTTTCAAACTTTTTAGGACACTCTGTATATTTATTTCAATCAAAAGGTAACGAAGACGTGCATCTTTTGAAACTTAAAAAACCAAACACGATAATAAAGTTTCCAGGACATTGACATTTTCACAGTGAAGGAAAATGAAAATTAATCAAATGTGTCATCTATTTTATGCGTTTAGGATATATATATATATTACTGGTCTGACAGTTTTCAACCAGGATACGATGGGTTAAAAAAAAAGAAAAAAAATGTTGTCATCTTTAATTAATCAAGTTGAAAAGGAGTATGTAGTGTATTTAGCCCAATTTAATTGCATAAAAATAAAACACCATGGCACAAAAAAATGTTTATACAAGAATATCAAAGTCCCCAATGTTTTACATGATAAAAATATCATTTCTAATAAATAATCTTCTTATGTGACAAATTAAACTGCATAAAGTTCGTTGGAAGAAGACAGAATCAACTGTAGAAGAGACAACTCTAGCAGAGTTGAGTGGGAGGCGACCTTTTCTCGGATCGTTTTCTTCTCACGTCAGCTGATCAACGTGACGTCACAGTCAACGTCACTGTAGAAATTGTGCGCTGCGCATTTGAGAAGAAAATACATTTGTATCACAAAAAATATCGATGGAAGGATAGTGTTTTTATAAATATAATAATAAGTATTCGTCTGAAAATACACGATTAGGTTTATAAAAAATTTGCTTTTGAATGTTGTATATAGATATCTGTCAGCCAATACTCTATAGATAAGAGTATTATATTTAAAAATACCACAGTGGGACTCTAGTAAGTGAAAGTGCTTGTAATACCTAGGAGACTGTAAGTACTAGAAGACTTCAAATCTGAATGCCACATTTAATTTTCTCAGCTTTAGCAAAAGTATGACTTCTGGAATCTACAATCAAATATGGACTAATTTTAAAGCTTTACTATATTGGATGTATATTTACCTTTTAAAGAAAGAAAAAAAGCTAAAATTTTATCAAAAAGTAAAATATTATTCTTCTGTATCAAACTTCAGACTACCACTTAACTAAAACAGAATAATGTAACTGGGCTTGAATAAATATAGCGTGTCATTACATACTCTTCAAACAATAACACTCAGACGATCATACATTTAAATTAATTTATATTTATAAGGAAAGGGCATGTTTACAAACAAAATTCTTCCGTCAACCAATCTACTACTATATTTTTATCTTAGCGATCATTGCAGGAATCACACTTGGCGACGTAGGCCAATCATATCATAGATCTGTTAAGTCAATCTGTTAAAGACCAATCAAATTCCCGGAGTTCATGTGTATAGTAGGAGTAATAATGAATGAACAGGTTTTTCTTGCTTACCAACAGTAATTCGATCAACAGTGACGTCAGCTGCCCTTTCCTTATACGTAGCAGAGTTCGTCGACCACGTATCTGCGGAAGCACCGAGGCTAACGAAAAAGACAGGCTACCACGGTGCATCCTACGTGTCTTTTTTTACAGACCGCTAGAGTGACGTGATGCTCTTTTCGCACAGCTTCATTGGTGCATTCGAGCATAATGTGACTTCAGCGGTCTGTAAAAAAAGATATGTGGAATGCACCGCTGTAGCCTGTCTTTTTCGTTAGCCTCGGGAAGCTCACTGACCCCCTGTTTGTGTACCACAATTAATAGTACTTAATTCATTTAAATTAAGTGATACTGATTTTTTATGATACGAATAAATGATAAATTTCAGATTTTATCCGAGACGAAATATAATCACGATGGTTTACCAACCTATTTACAGTAAAGGATCGTTCAAATAATAGTATAAACAGCTCGTCTCACAGAGCGGTATTTTTCGGAAAAAGATGGCCAAAATGATTTTAAAACATTCTACTTGCTCTGCAGTTAACAAACCCTAAATTAATTTATTACGTAAAAACAACCCATTTTTATGTCGTATGTAAAAATAAACCATAATGTTATACTGCTTTTTTGTGAAGTGAGTCTTGTTTGAGGCTAAGAGAAACGCATTATGTTAAAAAAATAATTGATACGAAAGGAAATATATTCCTTCTTTAGAAACTGTAATTTTTTTTCAGAAATTCGAACGACAATATTAATTTAAAACTTTGATAAAAAGATACGTATTCCCAGAGCACAACAATTGATAAGCAAAACACACCGATTCCGAGTAAGATTGCTAGCACTTAGAGAAGCTATAAAGTTTAGAGGACTCATTACCATGTGGATAGGCCAATGCACTTCCCTTAACAAGAGAATTAACAAATAAGCATGAAATTTGAGATTTTGACTTTTGGCCAGCTTTTCCAGCGAAATACCGCTCTGTGCTTTGGTTGTCACAAGACGATTTCTGCTGTTCATGTAGGATGAAGCACGGCATTATCAAAAACTAAAAACAGTATTCAGTGAGTGATAATTGGATTAGATGCAGAAATTTTCAGTAATATTGAAATAGAATAAAATCCTCATAGGTAGGATCTAAATACATGCGAGTATTCACCTTTGGTTGCATTAAGTATAGCATTATTTTAAATACTCCCAGTTTATTTATAGGCCTCAACTCGGCCGTTGAAAGTGAGAAAAAAACACCTGATTGCGACAGACCTTAAACTACTAGAAACAGACTCTATATCCCTATAATCTCAAATGGCAAACATTTTGAAAACACTATACATTAAATGTCAAATGCATGTCAAATGAATGCTGCTAGTTTGAGTATTTATCTATTGTCGGTTTACCATAATAGTAATATAATTTCTATCAGGTTAATTGGGATAAACTATATTTTTTAATTATTAAATATTGATAGTGATGTCATTTATCACATGATATTAATTTTGGTTTGAATTGTTTTTTCTTTTTGTATTAGATAAAATATGGTCTAAACGAACTATCCTTTAGCCCTGGGAAAAGGGCAAGTTTATGCATGGCGATTTGAAGGTTTAAACTTTTGGAGATTTGAAGGTTTAAAATCACCAAACAGGTGGGCCAAATTGAATCAACAAGTTCTAATAACAATCCTAATTTCATAAAATCTAATGATAATTAGGGATGCTTTTCTTTTTCTTTTCTATCTGATGATTTTCTTTCATCATTTAATCTGTTATTACGGCAAAAATTTGAAATTCAGAAAAGACTTTCAAACGTCAAATTGATAGACAAACCACAGAAGTTTTGATACTTTAAATTATTTAGAAATTAACAATTGTCAAAATACTTATAGCACTGTATGACTGATTCTAAAGATAAGCAATTAGAAATGTGATTAAAGACAAATGAGTATTTGAGGACGTGAGTTTCAAAACTAGCTTTATCCAAAATTTAAAAAGTCATGTTTTCTCTATCAATGTATTCTATTGGTAAACCTGCATCGATAAAACACAACAATCTGCAAAGAAAAAAAAAACTATTTTTATCTTATAATTTTTGTCATTGAAAAAACTTCGTTTAGCATGAAAACCAATGGACGCAGACAAAGTTTTTTCGCAATTTCCCAAAATTTGATTTTCTGAATAAGGTGAGTTTTGAAACTCGCGTCCTCATTTGTTTAGTTAAAAATGAATATCCCAAAATATTAATGAATGTTGGTTGAAACCTGGGTATAAGAACTAAATACTGATAAAACTAGTAAAGGGAATATTAACCTTTAACTGAGGTGACTAAAATTTGTCACACAACTGATGTGATCCGGTCTCTCAGACCCCTCGAATAAAATGAATAAAAAAATAACTCAAATGGTTGAATTTACTTAAATTTTGTCCTAACAATATCGTTGTACTTTTCTTAGTAGCATGTGAATTAAATTGCATGAAAAAAGTATTTCATTCATATTATTTAACTTCAGTACAGAAAAGTAAAAAGCCGTAAAAGTGTTTACAGCTGGGAGTCGCGGGGTCTGGGAGACCGCGTAACATCAGTTAAAGGTTAAATAGTTTATAAGAACTATGAATTTTACGATTGTTTATGATTTTAGTATCATTAGTTTTTTGAAAATAATTGTTAGAAGAAACCAGTGCATGCAAGAAGCAGATGGTAATAAGATTTGTATATTAGGGCCATTCCATGTTCCTACATATTACTGTTGTCTTAACAACGTTATTATATCCTTAAATTAAAACAACTATGCTAATAACTCTATGTTTGTTATTTTTTATGTATAGGTTATATTTTAAGAACATATAAGTTAACAGATATAAGGATTTATGTAAGTGTCACGCGCAGGACATATTGTCCGCTTTTCATGAAATGGCCCTGAAAACAGGCCGTTACTTATGTCTATGGTTTAAAATGTGGAGATTTTTAAACCTATTACCTGTCATTCCATAGCAGTGTGGAACAGCTTTTCTATATATTACTGCTGTTTTAACAATGCTGTGGTATCCCCAAATTAAAACAACTATGCTAATATGAAAATATAAGGTTTTTCATTATCTTTAATGTATAGTTTATATTTTAAGAACTTATAAGTTATTAGATATGGGTATTTATAAAAGTGTCACGTGCAGGTTATTTTGTCCGTTTTTCATGGAATGGCCCATTATGGCGTAATTATTGGGAGATTTATCAACTTGTGTAATTACGAAGTCTTTTAGAGTATTTTCAATTTTTTGGAAGAGATATTGCGCATTGTACACATACGTATGCATAAAAAAGTATATTTTACTGCAGTAATTGCTATAATTAAAAACCATTCAATTTTTCAAGTGTTCTAGGCGTTAAAGAGTATAAACCAAGAGCTTAACTTAGCTATTTAATAATTAAAATTATCAAAAACATTATTACAAATTCTATAAAATCATTTTACCTTATAACTATATAGCTATTTCTAAAAATTATTAATGTTGAACACAATAAATTTAAAGTTAACTTTCTTAACATAATGTGTAAATTAACATAGTTGTGAAATTTAATTTTCACATAATTTTAAAGATACTTTTAATTATCATGTTTTGGAGAATATTAGATCTTTTTAATAATTTGTAAAAGTATTCCCCCTCCCCCTTAAAAAAAAAAAACTTTAATTCACTATTTCAGCGTTATAAAAGTGACACTTTTTCCGCTTTTACTCTTCAACAGAAGTTCTCAGTTGGTGTGCCGGATGATCTCAAGTGTCTCGCAAAAATTTTCAAACAAGTTCTATCTGAATTTTAGAAATTAAAATAAATATCTTTAACTATATAATTTTTAATTAATTTTTCAATTAATTTTCAGCTGTGAAATTACGATCGAAATTATTGAATATTAATTACGTGATTTTTTCACATTGCTAAGTAAGCGTAGAACCAACAGAGTGAAAAATGTCCAAGCTGGGAATCGAACCCGAAACCCTTGGAATAGATACGGGATAGATTACTCAAAAGCTCCAGTTGCTCTACCATTTAATTTATGAGGATGATACCCAGCTTAGCATCTCTCACCCCCATATGTTGGTAACGCAGCAACTGCAGCACAGATTCCCGGTTTGGACATTTTTCACTCTGTTGGTTCTACGCTTACTTAGCAATGTGAAAAATCTCGTAATAAATATTCAATAATTTCGAGCGTAATTTTACAGCTGAAAATTAATTGAAAAATTAATTAAAAATTATATATGTCTTCACCGATGTTGGGTTTATTTGTGTATCATGTTTCGCCGCAGAATTGTGTGCTCATGAAAACTATTCCATCTTGTTCGATTTCCTTTCTAATGATGTTTAGTGCCATAAAAATACTTATTTTTGCGGTACTTTGGAAACTTTAATGTACTATTTCGGGATTTCTCAAATTATGATACATGTATTAATTCCAGTACATAAAACAAAAGTACAGTAAATTATTAAAAAGGTGAAATGACACTGTTTTGGGTTTTATCCTAGACCAGTGGTTACCAGTTGGTGTGACGAAGACTTTCAGGTATCTCGCAAACTTTTTCACAACAAGTTCTATCTGGATTTTAGGAATTAAGAGAAATAGAGGAAGTTCGGGTAGTATGGAATAGCCGGACAATATGGAATACTTCAATATCTGTCGCATACCATGTTGCAACCAAGCGTAAATCTGTCATGAAACTTCCTAGTACTTCCACGAGGCACCGTGCTCAGTTCTGTTTGGATACCTGTTGTTGGCAGTGAAAGAAAATATTATTCTCAATTTTTGCAATTTTTTGCAGGTAAATTCTATAAAATTCGTACAAATTATAAAGTCTCATTTTCAGTGATATTAACACGTTGAGTGCCACGATGACTGACACTGAAGCGCTGAAAATTAACAATGTTTAAAGTAATTTTTAAGATAGTATAATCCTGTAATAAATAAAAGTTAGGTAAATTTTAAATATTTGTCCAGTAATTATTTAAAACAATGTATATTTTTTCAGTTTTGTATCATATTTTAGACATCAGCCATCGGTGAATGACGCGTTTTAAATGGAAAGTTCGCTGTCAGCCACCGGTGGCTGACGTGGCGCTTAACGTGTTAACCAAGTTCAGTATAAAGCTGATAAATTATATTTATTGCTGTGCTTGTCAGCTTTTCTCTATGCTAATTTGTCGACGAGTAAAAGAGGTTATGTTTTTCAAGAAGTGTTTCGGTTAATATGGAATATCGGCTAGATAGCTTTCAAGAGGATTTTAAAAATTAAAATAATTTTTCAAAGAATCTGATGATTTATAGATGATGTACTAAGGTTTACTCATTAAATAATTTCAATTATTCTTTTAAATCACTTATTTTTCTTGCAATTTTAATATTCCCCATGACTTTATTGCATATTACACGACTGGTTGCCATTATCCGAAAAGTGTAATTTTTTTAAAAAAGCTAAATATTGTTATGTATTTTTCTCTTCCTCTTTAAACGCATTAAAAATGTATTAAGAAATAGTCAAAGTTTGTTCTTTACTAACTTTTAATCTATCTCTTTTTTTTTATGTTGACTTACAAAGAAAAATAAAATGGTATTCCATAATATCCGTACTGGCTCTATCTTTACTTCAGCACTAGATATTCATTATTATGCAATTTCCGTTTAAGGAGGTTTAATGTTATAAAGACGAATTTCTTGTAATTATATTTCAGTATTGGAGTACTGTTAATATTCAGTGCGCAGAGAAATCCAGAAAATGAGCTCGCCTATTAAAATAAAGTTAATACTTTCCGATAAAAAAGATAAAGGTTACCGCAAGAAATAAAGTAGATAAGCGCGAACTAGTAATAAGGCGTCAACTGGATTAAAAATTTGTTATTGAACAAAATTTACGAACTTTAGGTTTATGGTACACAAATTTTGAAGAATACTTCTGTCCACCAACTCGTGACACATTTTTTTTTTAATTACAAAAGAAATGTCATTATGTTAAATGATGTGTGCATGCGTGTCAGCAAATTTAAACATTTAAGGAGAAATTAACAGTAAAAAAATCTGGTAGAGAATTGTAATGAGATGAAAAAACATACATTCAAATCTAGTGTTTTATTCTTAATAAGTATTGCCATAAATGTTTCCACTCTCAATATTATATTTATAAGAATGAGATTTTTTAAAAGGAAAATTATATAAAAATGAAAATAAACCTTGGCTGGATCCTATGAAAGAAAATTAAACAGCATGCTTATCAGAAATGTCTATTTATCAAAGAAGCTATTGTACTACAAATTGTAAAAAGAAGTTTTACTTTTTTTGACTGTGATGTATCACTTTAATTATATTATTACATAAATAAACTAGTATTTTGTGTCAATCACAAAACTTCCTTCCATATAAATAAAATCGTCTGCAACTAAACTTAACTGACAGTTTATTCGTTCTTGAGTAGAAATCGGGAAAAAACAGAGCATAGCCAATTGTTAGGCAATTTACACCAAAACCTAATCAGCATATATTTATGTCAAGGTATAAGAAAATATGTAGTTTGGTAAAATTCCATGCATTAGTTCTTGAAATATAGCTATTGCAAGAATCGTGAAAAATGCAGTATAACAGTGCCCAGGCTCGGCCCAACGTCGTGCGGGGTCCTGGCAGAGCAATTAGTGGGACTTAAATATGTATAATGCAAAAGTGGGCTAGTAAAATTTATTTTATAATTATTTATATCATATAATAATATATATTCAATAGATAATAAAATGTATAAAAAATACGGCTTATTTTCACATTTAAAGTGCATAATTTATTTTAATTTCGCAGAATAGTCTGTCTTTTAAAATATTTTAAATACTTATTTTTTGCGTTCATTGTGACTTTCAGGATTATTAAATTTATACATTCCCCGAAAAATGACATCGACTTTGCCTGTAGCAAATGAAGTTGGTACACTGCCCCCCTCCCCCACGAAAAATCATTTAAAAAGAAATCTAGAGCAAAAATATTATTATATATATATTATAGGAAACGTTATTTCGAAGATTCGACGCCCCTAACAAGAGTTTAGTAGGTCGAGTCCCTGCGTAGGTTTGCCGGATGGTTGCGCCGGCCCTAGCAACGCTACCTGTTGTTCACCAAAACCGTAGTCGAAAATTTTCACGAATACAATACTTTCTTCTTTTAAATATAGAAGAAAATAACAACAACAGTAACAACAACAAAAAAAAAAGATACCCCATACATTCCTTTCATGCGATTTTGATCACCATGATTTGTGTGTGCCATGAGGCTAAATAGATTAAGACACACTGCTCTACACTATTGTCTCTCGCTTAAAGTATCGTTTATTTGAAGAAAAACTATGATTTTGCTGACAGGTATATATGATAGATATATGTTTTGTTTTGAAAACAGTTATATAAGAGGTTTCAGTTGCTCCATACCACGCTCCTCTTAGTCCATCATGAAACGAAAGCATTCAGGAAAAAACCTTCTTTTATGAAGAAGGACTTATATAGCTAATATGGTCATTGTTGGATAGCTTTATGAGTGAACAACAAAAGACTTAGTGAGTGACGTAAATGAACATTTTAAGAGCCTAGAGCAGAATGTATAGAAAATTAAACCTAAAAATCAAACATCAGAATTTTCAACCCCACCACCGTTAAACTCACGAGAGAGTTAAAAAATAAACTTTTTCAGCTGTTCTGTGAATCAGAACATTTTAAAGATGATAAGTTAAAAAAGATTTGTTGCTGATATAAATAGAATTTTCTACAAGTTCTGATACTGCTTGTAGTAACGTAAGTGAACATGTACCTGTGTAAACGTAAATGAACATTTTAAGAGCCTAGAGCAGAATTTATCGAAAATTAAACGTAAAAATCAAACATCAGAATTTTCAACCCCACTAACGTTAACTCACGAGAGAGTTAAAAAATAAACTTTTTCAGCTGTTCTGTGAATCAGAACATTTTAAAGATGATAAGTTAAAAAAGATTTGTTGCTGATATAAATAGAATTTTCTACAAGTTCTGATACTGCTTAGATCAATTTTTTTTTGCGAGGGAACATTTTCTTCACTTCTCTACATGAATAGAAATTTCAGGAATAAGGTAAATACCGAATCAGATTTATGAATGAAATTAACAAATATTGAACCACATACGAGGAATCAAATAAAACGATTCTTGATATTAGCTGTACAAACCAATTTTATCTTTTAATATCAGTATATGTCACACTGCAGAAAAAGACAAATGTTTCTTAATCTAAAAAAATATATATAATATAACTAGTAACGAAAATATACAACAGCATTTTCCGAGTTACCACTGTCTCTGAAAAATCTTTTTTAGCCTTACACACTTCAGAAACCGATATAATTTCAAGTTTTAAAGAAGAATTTTATAAAAACAAAGTTTCTTTTGTTGTCACTGATCTTTGGAAACCAAGCAATTTTTACAGCGTCAATTTTGTTCAAATCGGAATCAATCAATTCTCTATTAAAAATTTTCAGCTACTTGATTCAATATTTGTATGCAAAAGTGACAAAACAATATTAATTTTAATGTTAATGTAAATGCTAATGTCATGTTAATTCATCATGCTTACCAATAAAACATGTTTGTTGAAAGGTTTATTTGAGAATTGCTAGCATGCGAAAAACTTATATTTATGTTTGAGAAAACTGAATGATACACTATAAACACTACTCAGAAACTTTTCCGAAAATCAATGGCAGCAAAAGAAACTTTGTATTTATAAATGCTCCTTTAAAACTGGAAATATATTGGTTTCTGGTGTTTCTAAAAAAAATCGAAATCGTAGGTAACTCTGGAAAGATTCCTTCGTGGGTATATCATAATTTCCAAGATTAAACAACTCTTTTTTTCAGTTCAATATGTCATAAATATTGTAGAATTCACCCAAAAATTGTGTTATTAATTTCTATTGGAATCCCAATAAAATAAGATAATCGAAATGATATTTAAAAAATGAAATCATGCTTTTTCAAAAGTTAGGTTTTCTTATACAGTGGTACGGCGGAATTACGAATTTCAGTTTAGTGATACAACATTGTAACAGACTGAGAACCACTGTTTTATTATAAATACACATGGGAAAAATGTAATTAAAAATCATTTAAGAAATAGATGGAATAATAATAGAATGGTTCAATTCCTGTAGAATTCGTTTTCAGCCAAAAATATATCTCATTACTTTTTTATATTTTATGCTAATTATTTACTAGTTAAATTAATTTTGAAACATATAAAACGAAAAAAAAAATTGTTATTAACAATTGAATCACTTATAGTTTATTTGAATTTAGAAATCTGAACAATTTTTAAATTTTACAATTTAAAGTTTTTTAACACTATTTTCTTTTGCAACATCTATTTTGAATGAAAAATAAAAACTTTTTTTTTTTTCAATTTAAATAATAATAAAATTTTTCACGATTTAATTTATTTCTCCGTAGCTTAAAATACCACCAAAAGCTTAAGTATTTGTCGACTAACCATTTTATAATTTATAATAACTTATCTTTTTCGACAGAGCATATTAATTTCTTATAAAAAAGCGCCTAAATATATTTATCACCCTAAGCAAAACCCGTACCTATAAATTACATCTTTTATATTTCTTTTGTGGTCGGTCGCAATATAAAGCAATAATTTCATCTTGAATACTTTTTAACATAAAAAAATACTCCTAATTTAATGCATATAAAGAGAGCAAAACAAACAAAATAAACTCATACGAAAATAGCTGTTCTGATTATGAAAATGCCATCATATTTTTATAAATTAGTTACATTTTTCAGTTTATAAATAACAACTTTTCTCTCTTTTCTTTCGATAATTAGTTATTGACTAAAAGTCAAAGTGTATTTTCTTTTTCAGCTAACTGCCGCTTTTTTGGTGACATAGCTGTTTTGTAAAATATTATGCGATAAATTTAGGAATTAATGAATTTTAGAAAATAAGTATGTGGTTAAGGAGAAATGTGTAATTATAAATTACGTATTTCCCGGAAGAGATTTTCGTGATTGTTAAAATACGTTAAAAGGTTTATTGCTATTGATAAAAATACATGTCGAAATAATGATAATAATAATAATAAAATACACCATCAAAAGTTCGTGCAAAGTTAAAAAATAATAATTTACTATTTAAAATTTTGAAACAAATAAAACAGAAATTTTTTTTATTAACAGTTGAATCACTTATAATTTTTGAATAATTTTTAAAATTGACAAATTCAAAATTTTTAACAATATTTTCTTTTGCAACAATTTTTTTTAAACCTTTTTATCTAAGGAAAGTATTTTTTTCCATTTTAAAGAATAACAAATTTTGTTTTTGTAGTTGATTTGTAAAATATTATGCGATAAATTTAGGAATAAATGAATTTTAGGAAATAAGTATGTGGTTAAGAAGAAACGTGTAATTATAAATTACGTATTTCCAGGAAGAGATTTTCGTGATTGTTAAAATACGTTAAAAGGTTTATTGCTATTGATAAAAATACATGTCGAAATAATGATAATAATAATAATAAAATACACCATCAAAAGTTCGTGCAAAGTTAAAAAATAATAATTTACTATTCAAAATTTTGAAACAAATAAAACAGAAAAAAATGTTATTAACAGTTGAATCACTTATAATTTTTTGAATAATTTTTTAAATTGACAAATTCAAAATTTTTAACAATATTTTCTTTTGCAACAATTTTTTTTAAAACCTTTTTATCTAAGAAAAGTATTTTTTTTTCCATTTTAAAGAATAACAAATTTTGTTTTTGTAGTTGATTTGTAAAATATTATGCGATAAATTTAGGAAATAAGTATGTGGTTAAGAAGAAACGTGTAATTATAAATTACGCATTTCCTGGAAGAGATTTTCGTGATTGCTAAAATACATTAAAAGGTTTATTGCTATTGATAAAGACGCATGTCGAAATAATGATAATAATAATAATAATAATAATAATAATAATAATAATAATCCACCATGAAAAGTTCGTACAAAGTTAAAAATAACAATTTACTTATTTTAAAAATTCGCAGTTAAATAATTAAAGTAATTGACCATATAAAATAAATATAACAAGTTTTGAGCTATGATAAATTTAAAATGCTTGTGGCTAGAGAACAAAAGTAAGAAAAAATAATAGAATACGTCTTGCATGCAAGATGTTTCAAAAATTCGTAAAGAGCTCTCTTTTACTAAAGCAAAAATAAAGAAACTACTAGAGCGCGAAAAGAAGCATCTACAGGATCAACCCTATCTATGAATTCCAGGAAAAAGATTTGTCTGAAAAATATGTGTAGGGGAGGGTAGTACACAGTGAGACGAAAATTATTATTACTTAACAAATGGCAACGATTTTTATTCTTTTGAAAAATTTTTTGCTACATCTTTAAGCTACACAAATGCGCTACACATTAATGTATAAATGGTTTTAAAAAAGCTATTTATAAAAGCCCAGAAACAGCATAACGCAGTATCGAAAATTGCTTCACTGTGTACCATAAGTAGTACACAGTGAGACAACGTATATATTTTCATAAACCATACATTTTTGAACTCTATCAATAATTTCCTGCAGTTTATGATTTCTAATTAATATTTCTAGATTTTCAAAATATTAAAAATATGAGCATCGGGTGGACAATGACAGACCTTGGGCTACCTTCATGCAAATTTTCAGCTTCTTACGTCTAGTAAATTTCCTTAGCTATTGCACGTCCACACGCACAGAGAGAGAAAGAGGGAGAGAGAGAAAAACATTCTTTTATTAATAAATAACTTTTAAAACATCAGAACCACATAGTAGGTACACAATAAGACGCGTCTCACTGTGTACCACAACTGTATGTCTCACTGTGTACCACAACTGTATGTCTCACTGTGTATTTTCGTTATGTTGTAACAAAATGGACGCCACATCTGATACACCAATTTCGTCGCTTTAAAAAGGTTATGTCGTTTTGCCGAAATAGTCTATTATTATATATAGCTAGGTTTGGTTAAGTAAATATATGTCATATTGAAGGAAATAAATTCTAAAATAGACGTTTATGTAACTTTAACCACTATAAAATAAGGAATTAGTTACTACTTTATCGGACGGGTCACTGAAGTTCCAAAACTACATTCACGTATTGTATAAGATGAGGCCGTTATATGTGTGTGCCAGCTTGAAGAAAAAGTTACAACTATATGTTAAAGTGGCTGCTGTCTCACTGTGCACCCTGTCTCATTGTGTACTCCCCTACCCTATTTTTCTTCTGAACTAATAACTAATGAGTTTTCCAAAGTACATCATATGTTTTGTTTTTACTTACCTTAATAGATGATTGTTATTTTTATATCATTATTATCTTAATAAAATTATTAATTTCATTGGTTTATATAACTTAATATAATTAGTTGCGCCTTGTGCAAGTAGTTAGTAAATATACTATATTGTGGACAGGGTAACAACAACAAAATCCCCACTAGTTTGTATAAATGTGATTTACCCTAATATTTTTATGATTAGAACGATATTAAATTTCAAAAAGCTCAAGATGTCTTTTTAAATAAATTTCTAAAAAATATAAAATTATGTTAAAGTTATAAAAAAAAGAAAAAAGAAAGACCAATATCCTCATATTTTTCCTCAATACGTTTAGTATATAGAAACTGAAGTGAAAAATGTCATTTCTAATAATATTGAACTTAAATTCAGAAAATAAGCAACAGCAGCAACAATGACAAAAGAACACATATAAAAAAACAAATTCATAAGAGAACTTTTGAAAAAAAAATAAACAAAAATAAAAATAAAACTAAGATTTAAATTCAGTTATATTCTTTCAGGCTAAACAGAATAATCAGAAATAGTAAATGCAGTTATGCTCAGTTACGACATAGATAAACAGAGCTTTTAAGAAAAATTTAGACGGGATTTTTCTAAGTAAACTCTATATCACGATACCTTAATTTATTTGAGAACACTTAGTGAGTGTTTATCCATCCTATATATAAAATCCTAATAAAACGATTTTACGAAAAGATTTTGTGAAACGATTTTATGACACGACTAATATATGAAGTCAGATATGTGAAACAAATATATGAATCGAATTTATGAAACGCTATTTGCGGTTTGTAGCATTAATTTAAAAAGATAGATAGATATAGAAATATAGCGTTATAGAGAGAAATATAGAAAGCTACTTAGAGAAAAGCAATAGAGAGATAGACATAGAAGTAGAGTGATATATATAGGGGAGAATGGAGAGGTTGACCATAGGGGAGACTTGACCCACCCTTCAGTTTTCATATTTAAAAGAATTTCAGAGTTTTGTCATTAGGTGGAAAACAAAGCTACTGAAATGCTCAAACAATAGTCTCTGTTTCATGAAGATAATTGAAGCAGCTGTGGAAAAATAAATTGTGAAGAGTTTTCAGCTTTAAAAGTGTATTTTTTAGAAAAATTTTGTAAGTTTTTTCAGATAAAATATATCATAGAAATTTAAGTAAGTAGGTTTTAAGTAATGTAGAAATAGTGAGCTTTCATTCCAGGCATAAAGATTGTACAGTAAATTAGGATAAACATAACCATGTGCAAAACTTTAAAAAGGGGCTATATGGGGAGGCTTGAGTCAATCAATGTGGGGATGGTTGACCGGATGGTCAAAGCTCCTTAAATAAGTGTTTTTGGAAATTTTTTTATTACACGCTGTACATAATGAAGGGTTAACGGTTATATTTCTAAAATAATGTAAATTTATTCTGTAAAGCTATAGTAAAATGGTGTTATAGAAATGTTAGGTACTCATTCCTCTGCAAAAGAACATAACATTGATTAAAACACTTTAGGAAGGTATGTAGACAAATTTAACTAAGATGAGCACAGTGAGATGAAGCCAAGCTATGTGGAAACTAGTGTTACCAAGTCGAGTGTAAAAAAAAGTGGGGTATTTAAAACGGAATTTTCCTCCTGTATCTCGAATTCCGTCTAAGCAGGTTTGCTTACACATCACATTTCCCAAATAATTTTTTATAATAATTAAACCTTGTACCATAAAGTCATTCTGCCTTTCTAAAAACCGATTTTATTTCCCTTAACAAGTATTTCAATATAAAATAAAGTGAGTCAAGCCTCCCATATGCGTGGAACCTTGACCCATTATTTTCTCATGTTTAACATCAATCATTTTTCAAGTTTCTTATATAGTACACTTATGCAGAAATTTTATTTTGAAAACTGATTGCATAACGAATAAAATGCTATATGAAACTTTATTCTAGGTTCAATATTTATTTAAAAAAGAAAAAATCGTTTTATAAAAAATGGGTCAATCCTCCCGAGCCTCCCATATATATATATATATATATATATATATATATATATATATATATATCTTGCGAAACCTGTGAGGATTCAATTTCTATTTTTGGTATCTGTTTTTTTACTCCTCTCACTTTCAGACGAGCAAGTAGTTGTTTGTTTATTGTTTTTTAGTTATAAATGTTCATTGGTTTTATTGTTGTGTTTTGCACCCTCCTTTTCATCGATTTCATTATTCATATACTTTTGATAGAGCTATATATATATATATATATATATATATATATATATATATATATATATATATATATATAGATAGATAGATAGATAGATAGATACAGTCGTGGCCGAAAGCTTAGGACCATCGTGCAGAAACTAGCGTTTTTACAATTGAAACCACTGATACCGTCATAAATCAAATCGATTGCGTCGGATGGCGTCATTCCGTCTGGCAGTGGAATACTGTATTCACTTTTCGTTTGATCGTTGAGTAATAAACGTTGCAGACGCAATTGTTGCTTGTTTTACAACTTTTGAAAATCTATGAAAATCGATCGAAAATCGTCAGTTTCTGAAGCTCAGCGTTCACAAATTGTTATTCTCCATAATGGCGGATATTCTGAACGATTAATTAGTGAACTAGTAAGACGTAGTAAGAATGCAGT